>OZ020301.1:3609858-4000157 GCA_963971205.1 Aethes cnicana | reverse complement strand
TAACAGGCTATTCTGGTGTCGATATAAAAGTAGTAGGAAAAAATAAATTTGAAAGTCAAATATAAAAGTCAAACATTTATGTTGGAATTTAAAGTCGCGGATGTTGAGTCGGCACCTATTCTGGGTAGATATGCATGTACTGAGTTGGATGTGGTGAGGCGCGTCATGTCACTACGTTGTGGTGATCCCGTACCGTCGTTTTTAGGTAATTATCATGATGTGTTTGAGGGCTTGGGTTGCCTACCAGGATACTATACAATAAAGTTAAAGGAAAATGCTATTCCAGTAGTTCACGCGCCTCGAAAATTACCATTTGCAATTAAAGACTCTGTCAAGAATAAATTGGATAAATGGAATCACAACAAATTATAAAAAAGGTCGAAGGTCCGTCTGATTGGGTGAATAGCCTAACTATTGTAAAAAAACCTAACGGGGACCTGCGCTTATGCTTAGATCCTCGAGAGCTGAAACTTAGCCATTAAAAGGGAACATTTTCGTATTCCAACACTAGACGAAATCGTGTCAAAGTTATCTGGCGCTAAGTACTTTAGTACGCTAGACGCGTCGAACGGGTTCTGGCAAGTAAAGCTGGATGAAACTAGTGATTTCTGTACTTTTAATACACCGTTTGGACGTTATAAATTTCTTAGGATGCCATATGGAATTTGTTCTGCTTCGGAAGTGTTTCATAAGAAAATACACGAAAATTTCGATGACTTAGATGGAGTGTGTATGTATATTGATGATTTGTTGGTGTATGGGTCAAGTAAAAATGAGCATGATGAAAGGTTACAGAAAGTTTTGGACAGATGTAGGAAAGTAAATTTAAAATTAAATAAAAATAAATGCAAATATGGTCTAAAGGAAATCAAATACCTGGGGCACAAAATCACAGAAAATGGCCTGTGTCCGGATGAATCTCACGTTTCAGCTATCAAAAATATGCCGAAACCGGAGAATAAAAAGGATATTGAACGGTTTCTGGGCCTAATTACATATGTGAGTACATTTATTCCAAACTTGTCAAACAAAACTGAACCTTTACGTGAACTACTAAGGAAGGAAATTGAGTGGCACTGGAATGAAAAACATGATGAATGTTTTAACATTTTAAAGCAGTGTTTATTGAAGAAGCCAGTTTTACAATACTACAGTTTGCAAGTACCTATAGTAATTTCAGTGGACGCTAGCAAGAATGGTTTAGGTTGTTGTCTACTTCAGAACGGCTTACCTGTGTGCTATGCGTCAAAGTCTTTAACAAAGGCGGAAACAGAGATACGCTCAGATAGAAAAAGAATTATATGCTTGTCTATTCGCGTGTGAAAGGTTTCATGCATATATTTACGGTAGAAGTGACATAACCATCGAGACAGATCATAAGCCACTCGTCTGCATAATTAAAAAACCTATCGTCGACGCTCCGGCGAGGTTACAGAGAATGTTGTTAAGGTTACAAAAATATACTTTTCAATTAGTGTATAAGGCTGTTGGTGAAAGAAAGCAAGAAATGTACATTAACAAAGACAGAAACACGCTTATGGCTTGCATAAGTATGCCTACTTTTATGCATATTTACCGACTGGATATATGTATACATATATAATAGGTGTACCTACATATTGACAGAAACATTCTGTGCATCTGCATAATATATTATATTTTAAATCACGTACATGATTTATTAACATTAGATGCATTGATTTGACGACACTATAAACATTAGGTATATGCGTATTTAATTTTAATTTTAAACAACCTTGAATTAAACAATTCTAAATTCTTTAATTTAAAATTAAGATTATGAAATCAATAATTATAATATAAGCTAATATTCGATAATTGGCATGCATGTATATGTAGATTTAACAGGTGTTTTCGTAGTACTCACAAGCAGATGGAGGTGCTCACGTGTAGCCCCATCTACTCGGCGGCCTCACTATCCTGCCGGAACGAGTTAGTCAGTCCAGTCAGATAAATTACCATCTTCATCCGAATTATTGCAAAGTCGAAAATTACGCGGTATTTTGCCCATTCCCTGTAAGCAACTCAAACCCAAAACGCAACCAAACATACATAAAAAATTGATAGAAAATAAACTAAAACAAAAGTATTACTATGATCGTAATGCTAAAAATTTGGACATATTATCAGTGGGTCAAAATGTGTTAATCAACCTGATCGGAAATAAAAGAATACCAGGCGTCATTATAAAAAATATCAATCAGAGATCGTATAAGGTTAAATTGTGGAATGGCAAAACCTTAATAAGAAATAGAAAGCATATCGTAAAAGTAACGTCACCATCGGCGATGAGACATGACGGGCCACACTATCCTCACACTCTAACCTTTGAATACGATGACTGTGGCGGCGCACGCGCAACAGCTGATCCCTGTGTTTCAAACGGTAGCAATAATTACGTAACTCGTTCCGGCAGGATAGTGAGGCCGCCGAGTAGATGGGGCTACACGTGAGCACCTCCATCTGCTTGTGAGTACTACGAAAACACCTGTTAAATCTACATATACATGCATGCCAATTATCGAATATTAGCTTATATTATAATTATTGATTTCATAATCTTAATTTTAAATTAAAGAATTTAGAATTGTTTAATTCAAGGTTGTTTAAAATTAAAATTAAATACGCATATACCTAATGTTTATAGTGTCGTCAAATCAATGCATCTAATGTTAATAATCATGTACGTGATTTAAAATATAAATTAATATGCAGATGCACAGAATGTTTCTGTCAATATGTAGGTACACCTATTATATATGTATACATATATCTAGTCGGTAAATATGCATAAAAGTAGGCATACTTATGCAAGCCATAAGTGTGTTCTGTCTTTGTTAATGTACATTTCTTGCTTTTCTTTCACCTTGCAAAGATAAGTTATAGAAACTGCTAATATGTATAAATATAACCACCCATTATCCATTTAATAATATTTAGAAATAATGAATGTCATAAAATAGTTTTAAATTATAAGCAGAACATATTATGTGTATATTTCATAAAAACAACTTTACCTACTCATGCAAAGCTCATTAATAAAAACATGGTATAAACGATTAGAAAACTAAGAATACGCATTGCATGAGTGAATGTATTTAGTACAATTTAAGATCAATATTATTATATAATGTATTATATTAGGTACATAAGATAAAATGTGAAAAATATTAGACACGTTAAGTAAATAAAATAAACAAATGTAAAACTATAGAGATATTAATATAGGATAAAATGTATTAATTGTTATAGGATATAAGCTGAACAAATGCATGATAGATAACTATTTTTTTTTTCTATTAAGAGGGGAGATGTCATGATACTGGGGGGTAGTTCTAAATGATATTGAATAAAGCAGTCTCTGTCCAACTTCGTCGTTTGAATCACGTACCTTTACACTATGCACTTTTCCGGGATAAAAAGTAGCCTATGTCCTTTCCCGAGACCCCAAATATCTACATACCAAATTTCATCCAAATCGGTCCAGCGGTTGAAGCCTGAAGAGGTAACAGACAGACAGACAGACAGACAGACAGACAGAGTTACTTTCGCATTTATAATATTAATATGGATGACGTCATTTTTAAACCGTTTCGCAGGATAAGCTCTTTTATACATATGATAGATTTCAAATGCCATGGACTTATGTTATAGTTATTTTTAATTCTAGTTTTAAATTTTATTTTTAATTCTAGTTTTAAATTTTATTTTTAATTCTAGTTGCTTAGTCAATATAAATCAAATTGTTAATTATTTAAATATACTTATGGACTTCTTAATAATTTACCTGTAATCTATAGGTCAATTGCTATCCTTCGTATTTTTCCAAAATTTTAGGTCCAGTAGTTTCCGAAATAAGGGGGGGAGGAAATGTCATTTTTCGCCTATTTTCTTAAATAACTCGAAAAGTATTGACCAAAAAAGAAATGTAAAAATTATATTTGAGATCCTCATAACAAGTACTTTCATTTAATATGTCACACGATATAGTTTGAAAAACTTCATTAATATTTTTTTCAAATTTAGCCCCCAAAAATAGTCTATGTTTAAAATTCATTTATTTTCGTTACACGCCCGTCTTTGGATCACAAACCAAACTACGTACCAAACCTATACGTACCAAATTTCAACTTAATCGGTCCAGTAGTTCCGGAGAAAATCGACTGTGACAGACGGACGGACACACGAATGATCCTATAAGGGTTCCGTTTTTAGCTCATGAGGATTGGAACCCTAAAAATTACCAATAAACGAAGTACTTACCTATATTCTTAGACATAGACATAGACATTTATTTCTCAATATCAAATTACAGCATATTTTACATGTCAAAATAAGAGAATTTCACATTGAGATCGTCAGAAAGAATACAAAATAAAAATAAAATGAAAATCAGGAATAAAATGTTTCACCGTTAGGATCGTCTTTTCATACCAAAATAAGAAATAATGTTAACAAGTAATAGGATTAATGGTACAATTGGTATGTCAAATTATATATTACAAATTTATAAATCTAAGTCCATGTATTCTTTCTTAATTCTACTTATCAATTAAAAGCTTTAGAATCAAGCTATAATAGTCCCTACCTCTCGTAGCCCACAAGCACTATATTTTTTTTTATAACACCTGACGACACCCAGTTCCACGTCACCAGTATTTAGTTGCCTCGAAGTTATGGCCTTAAGTTAGCATATTTGACACCTTTTGAATTTTGTCTACAAGTTTATACGGGTGACTCTAGAAGTGTGAATGTGTGAATCAAATCAAACTTGCATGTAGAGGTGTGTCAGTTTCATCAATCTTATCAAAACGTATGCTGGTCATATTTGTACTATTGTATAGAAGAAAGAAAGAAAGAAAACATTTATTCATGACATTACACAACACACACACAAAAGACAAGAAGAGCAACTTTTATACAGAACAAAAGAAAGAGTGTTGTGGCCTGTCACGAAATGGTCCCAAATCAGCTTGTGCTAGCATTAAATGTATAGTTTGTTTTTCTTCATCTCCACTATCCAAAGGTTGTCTGGTAGAGATCGCTATTGAGCGATAAGACCGCCTGCTGTATGCCATACCTTTTTGTGTAATTACATAATGTCTACTGTTCCTTGATTGTGTGGTGTTCAATAAAGTATATTGTATTGTATTGTATTGTATTGTATTGTATAGATGTTGGTTCTCTCTCGTCTTTTAACTATCCCTTTCATCACTTTTAGGGTGACTTGATTCAAACCGTCCGTTAAAATTGACGTTAAATATTTTACTATGTGATAAAATGACGTTTCTGTATGGAATGACAGCTCGGCGGCCATGTTTGACGACCAGGAGTCCGTCAACTATGCATGAACCAACTCACCCTTAAAAACTGCATCAACGATTAGGAGGGTTTATCCCGATAGTTGGCAACGTCGCATATAGCTGTCAAATGTTTCGCTGTTTTTATTAATTTCTCAATATTGCTGAATTAAAAAGGAAGATATCATTCTATGGTTGAATGACGCGTCTCGTTTTATATTTGTTGGTTAGGCATTCAAATGATAAGATGACATTAAAATTCATGGAAACTGCGATGGAAAGTTTTTAAAAGATATTACTTCCATAATACTAAAAATTTTGTGTTCGTATGATAACTGTTGCAATCCATACTTAATGTTTTATTCAACCATAGAGCAATAATTCATGTTTTCATTCAGTAATATTCAGAAATTAATGAAAACAGCAAAATATTTGACAGCTATTTGCGACGTTGCCAACTTTCGGAGTAAACCCTCTTAAGGGTTCAAGCACAGTGCAGCAGAAGCATTCATGGTCATTTTATCCTATAGTAAAATATTTAACGTTAACGTTAACTTTAACGGACGGTTTGAATCAACCAGCCCTAAGAAAGATGTAGAGATTTCTGGAAGCCGTGGTAGCCTAGTGGTTCGACCTACCGCCTCTCATGTAGAGGGTCGGGGGTTCGAATCCGGCTCGCACCTCTAAGTTAACTTATGTGCGAAATTCAATTTGAATTTACCACTGAGTTTTTCGGTGAAGGAAAACGTTGTGAGGAAACCTGCACGCATTTGCGAAGTAATTCAAGGATGTGTGTGTGAAGTCCCCGCTGAAATCACCACTGGGCCCGCGTGGGGACTATAGCCCAGACCCTCTCGTGGTGAGAGGAGGCCTGTGCCCAGCAGTGGACCATAAATAGGTTGTGTGGTAGAGTGGCAAAGACCGGTTGAGTAGCGAGCCTTGGAAAAGGTACCTACGTCCAGCAGTGGACATCTTTTGGCTGAAATGATGATGATTTGCGACTTACAACGATTTAAAATGGTATGGAGATCAGTCGATTTGATGTTCTGGAAACATAGACGTAAATAATATAGACCCGGTCTAACGTACATGTAATATGTCCCCACTTCCACGGTGTCCAATCCAAAGTCCTGTCACCAAGCGTGCGTGAAAATGAGCGTTTTTAAAAAACCTTTTTTCGAAACTGTTTCTCAGTATCTAAAAACTCGACTCGTTGTTGGAAAAATGTGACTCAGCTTTAGTGTCACGATACAAGTTTAACTTTGGATTGGACACCAATGAAGTGGGGAAACATGACATGTATCTACGTTAGGCCGGGTCCATACGAAGTATTATTTATGTCTATGTCTGGAAAGCATAGTATTTATATTTTTATCGCTGACCCCTTAGGTGGGAAAAAAGGGGGTTTGATATGAAAAATAACGCAGACGAAGTCGCTTACAACAGCTAGTCTATCTAAATATACATGGTGGGTCAGAAAATATGGCAAATAATTAACCCACAGTATCGGCTATCGATTCGGTCTTGAATTTTTTTTGAGTTGGTAAAAAAAGTAATTGTATATGGGATTGGTTGTGTGAGCGACGCCTGAATCCTATACAAAATATTTTTTTTGCTTTTGCTTCCTTAGCAGGTAGACTTAGTTCTGCAGCATATGCAGTAAGGCGTATTAGGCAGCTCACTGACGTCGAGACGGCCAGGTTAGTCTATTATAGTTATTTCCATAGTGTCATGTCTTACGGAATTATACTTTGGGGGAGAGCAGCTGACATTCAAACCATCTTTGTGCTGCAAAAGCGGGCTGTACGTGCAATATATCAACTTGGGTCTCGGGTCTCCCTTAGAGAAAAATTCAAGGAGATAAACATTCTTACCGTTGCGTCACTATACATATTTGAAAATATCATGTATGCTCGTAAGAACTTGCACGACTTTAAGCATAACAGTGATGTTCACAATTTTAACACTAGGAATAAGGATAAACTTTTTGTTACTGGTTACCGTCTTCGTAAAGTGAGCTCTTCGTTTGTTGGGAACTGTATACGATTTTATAACAAATTGCCTTCTGATGTTGCTAATATGCCATTTAAAAAGTTCAAGTCGTTCATTAAGTGCCGCCTTTTAAAGAAGGCATATTATTCGGTGAATGACTTTTTAGATGATAAGAATCCTTTTAAGCCAACTGTTTAGGTTATTATTATTGACTAGTAACATGATATGTGTCTCGCTGGGCAAATATTAACTCTTTTTTTTTTTTTCTTTCACTACCAAATTTGTCCAGCAGCTGGAGCATGTCATGCTCGCTTTAAGGTCCTTGCTTACAGCGGCGTCGTTGATCGGGTCGCCACCTTCCCTAAGAAATGGTTGAGGGAGGCGATGGCTGAGATACGCGTCACGCTCGTGAACGGGTGCTGTCTGTGGGGTCCGGTCTGTTCATGCTTGCAAGGACGTTTAAAAATAATCATTAGCTTTAAATATATTACTAAGTCAAACATTTTAAGCGAGAGACCTCATCATGTTCTTATTGACATGTATTAATGAACTCTTTTATACATGATGTATTTCATTATTTATTGACATTTTGAGACTGTCGACATCTATGGAATTTATATTTATTTGACAATGGAGGCCATCTCCATAATAAATTTTTTTCTGGACCCTTGGAGACTATACATCTCTAAGATCTTAGATTTAAGTTTAAGTTAGGGACTATACATCCCTTCAATGTAATTGTAGTACGTACCTATATGTATATTTTATACATGTAATGTAAATGTTATAACTATGTGTAAATTTTGAAAAAAAGCCTTCTGCTTGAGTTTGTTGCGGCGCTTCTTCTCAAGCAATGGGTCTAGGAAGCGCTAGTAAATTCTTTTCTGACGTGTAAAAGTGCCCCTATGTGGCCAATTTGCTGAATAAATTATTGAATTTTGAATTTTTTGAATTTTTACCAACTCCAAAAAAATTAAAGACCTATCAATATACTTAGAATCGATAGCCGATACTGTGGGTTAATTATTTGCCATATTTTCTGACCCACCATGTATAAAACTCAAAGGTGACTGACTGACATAGTGATCTATCAACGCACAGCCCAAACCACTGGACGGATCGGGCTGAAATTTGGCATGCAGGTAGATGTTATGACGTAGGCATACGCTAAGAAAGGAATTTTGCGAAATTCCCACGCGAACGGGAAAAAACCGGGATTTTACATTTAATATTTCTGCGCATACGAAGTTGCGGGGAAAAGTTGTCTATATGTATAAAACAAGAAACTGACTGACTGACCGACTGATCGATCAACGCAGAGCCGAAACTACTGCTCGTAGAGAGCTGAAATTTGGCATGCAGGTTCCTTAGAGAACGTAGGGGAGCACTAAGAGAGGATCTCCCGAAGTTTCCACGGGAACGGGAAAAAACGGGATTTTAAATTTTAATATTTCTGCGCATACGAAGTTGCGGGGAAAAGCTAGTTTAAAATAAAGCAACCAAATGTGTTAGACAGGTGGCAATATTGTTGGTATCACACGTGCTCAATGGAGCGTATGATATATCGATTAAGAGCAGGTGATGTGATCTATGGACTGTGACAGCAGCTGGTATCGAATGGTGGTGTATTGGGCACGCATTGGGAGTTTTTTTATATATATCATTGGTATAGGCAAACGAGCGCACAGCTCACCTGATGGTAAGTGGTCACTGCGGCCCATGGACACCGAAATATTAATCCCATCAAAAACATTTTCATGTAAAATGATGCCAAGACGATAGACCATAATATGGCCCGCAATGTAAAAAAGTTATCATATTATGATCCTCCATTAGGAAACCATAAGATCTCGAATGCGTTGCCTACCCTGAGGCCTAAGATGGAATGCCTCTGTGCCAGAAATTTCACCGGCTGCCTTAACTCCCTACCGGAACACAACAGTGCGAGCACTGCTATTTGGCATAAGTTTAGCGGGGAAAGACGGCGGTACCTCCCCGGACGGACCAAGCAATGTAACCTAGAATATATCCAAAAATCCTTTTTTTTTACTATACCTACTACTACTACAACCTATTTGCGTCCCACTGCTGGGCACAGGCCTCCTCTCATCACGAGAAAGTTTGGGACTTTGGGCTATAGTCCCCACGCGGGCCTAGCGCGGAATGGGGACTTCACACACAGTTTGTATTACTTCGCACATGCGTGTAGGTTTCCTCACGATGTTTTCCTTCACCGACTATACCTACTCGCCGTAAAGAAAGTGACGACTGGCGCCATACATACTTCTATGGGCCAGTCGCCACTTTATTTTAGCAGCGAGTGTAAATTTATTTACCATTGAGCTTTTCGGTGAAGGAAAACATCGTGAGGAAACCTGCACGCATCTGCGGAGTAATTCAAGGATGTGTGTCAAGTCCCCAATCCGCACTGCGCCCGTGCCGTGTGGGGTCTTAGCCCAAACCCTCTCGTCTGAGAGGAGGCCTGTGCCCAGCTGTGGGCCATAAATAGGCTGTCATGGTGGTATTATCTTAATAACTACAAAACTGTTAGTTTTAGACACATGATTTTAGTTTCATTATTTAGCTCATTATAGTCAACTCGTAGTTAAGGCCTTAAGTTGTATTACGGGTGGACGGGATCGCGGTAATCGACATTTCACGTTAAAATCGGCACAGCCCCACCCATTTTTAGGGTTCCGAAGTCCACAAGGAACCCATATAGTTTCGTCATGTCCGTCCGTCCGTCCGTCTGTCCGCACTATTGCTCGGAGATGCTTAGTTCTAGAAAGCTGTAATTTGGCACATATTAGTTACGCTGACAAAGTGGTACAATATTTTTTTTTATATATTTTTTATTATATAATAGGTCTTAAAAAAATATTGTGGGTTTGTTAAAACCATTTTTTGATTAAGCGGTGCGTTTGTGAAATATTAAGCTTTAAACTGCTATTTTTATGTTAGAGTCACGTGTCACGTGTACCAGCTAAATGGTGGTATTTCGATGGCTGAAAAAAAATCACGGTTATGGCATATATAACGTAGTTGAAAGGAAAACTATCACAGCTAAGTAGGCTGTACAAACTTACGAGTCATAGTCCACCAACTTATGAAATGATTAAAAAACCAATGATATTTCTCGAGCGGCAGGGGCGTCGGGCGGGCACGTCATACCACAGGCTAGCTAGATGCTATTAGGTCTTAGAAAGGTACTGTGGGCATCGTCAACTTCGGAACCCTATACTTTGCGCGTGGCCCGACACGCACTTGGCCGGTTTTTAAAGCTTCAAATGTATTGTAATGAATTAAAATATACTTACATAGATCGTTTTAACGAATTCTTCTTTGTCTAAGACCCCGTACCTACTGTTTAAAACGGATTTGGTGAATTAGTATTCAAATTATTTCCAACCAAAGTTACAACTAAAAGTCACGAAATACTGAAATCCATAGTGATAATAAAATTACACCCATCAAACCAGCATTAATTTCTGCTACATAAACATAAGCAATAAACTACCCTAAATATTCAAATTTGGGACAAACGCCCTCGCCGAAACACCAATTTTCCTGACAAAAGAAAACTACGCCATTGGTCAAAGCACAACCCTACCAATTTTCCTAGAACGAGTGAAACTATGTTACGTCTCTTTCTTACACGAGCTTCGTTCCATGACTGACTCTTTCGCACGCAAGGCTGTAGCTAGTTTTCACTGTCAGTGCCTTCTACGTTTGAAAGATACGCGGACGTTCGATAGAAGAAAAACAATACTTGCGGTCATTGTTACTGGCCAGTGTTTTTGAACTTGGACTTTGGTATTTTTATTTTTTTTCATAAATTCAGAACCGTTCTAAATTTAAAAAGGCTGACTTTTTTTTGTTTTCTGCCTGTTTTTTTTAATCGTGATGTGTCATTGTGGTTTTGTACTGGATGCAACGTGATGTGCTGAAAATGATGAGTTTGTAGACATTTAAAATGGAATATACTTGGCATATCGAGGACGGAGTTCACACTAACGTTAGAAGACAGGGGAGGAGCCAAGGTAAAAAAAAATGATATTTATGTTCTAAAGAACTAAATAATATGACATTGTATAAATACGGTGTTCTTCTTTTTATACTACAGAAGTAGGTGCGGAAAATTAAACATTTAAATAACTTATGCCATTTTTTGAGTGAAATTACTTACTCGAAATAAATGAATTTTATTTTTAACAGCTTTGAGTTAGGTATTAACCATGTAACTTCTAACCAATATGGATTCAGTCCGAAATAAATGATTTGTATGGTACCTATTACCTAATGTTAGACGGGATTGCCCAAATCGTGACGAAATGTGACATTTTTGGTTCAGTTTTCTGGCTTGTACCCGTATGTGTCGTTGTGATTATAAAGACTCAATTGCTCAAAAAGTAAACATTTCGATACCTGTTTAACGTGCCAAAAGTTTGTCATTTCCGAACTAGCGCTTTTTGTTTTTTGACAGCTAGTGAGTGTGCGTAAATTTGTTTTTTACGAACTAGTGGGTAAAGTTTTTTGAGCTTCATCCTGTCCATTTATTAATTTATTCCCTTTTTTCGCAAATGTATTAAAAAAATTCCTTTGATACACGTGTGAAATTGTCATTTTCACTTGTCCCTAGTGGTATCTTTTCGGGAGACGCCAGCGTGTTAGAGTGGATGATGGGTTCTCTGATTGGAGTGATCTCACCGCTGGTGTCCCCCAAGGAGCTGTTCTTTCTCCTCTCCTCTTTTCAATTTTCATAGATGGTATCACTACCGCCCTTCAATCCTCTTACCACTTGTATGCCGATGACTTGCAGATTTACGCGGCTGCTGGTTTGGATGATTTTCCTTCTTTGATCCATGGTCTCAACAACGATCTAGTAGCTATTAGTGAGTGGGCTGCAAGCTTTGGATTAAAAATTAATGCCGCAAAATCGCAGGCAATTGTTGTTGGTAGCCCCTACTACATTGCCAAAGTGTCTGACCTTGATTTACCCAAGTTGTTTTTTAATGGCGTCGAAATTCCTTTCTCACCTACCGTCAAAAACTTGGGGATTGTCATGGACCAGACACTTTCTTGGTCAGCACATGTAGCACAAGTCAGTCGGAAGGTCTTTGCCTCTGTTCATTCGCTCAGGCGTATGCAAAATTTCCTCCCACTCCATACTAAGATTACTCTCGCCCAATCGCTCCTTCTCCCTATTTTAGATTATGGTGACGTAGCGTTTCTTGACCTCTCGGAAGAGCTGCTCGACAAGCTTGAGCGGCTTCAGAATGTCTGCATACGTTACATTTTTGGCTTGCGGAAATTTGATCATGTTTCCCTTTTCCGTGCGCAGCTAAAATGGTTGCCCATCCGGTTCCGCAGAAATATCCACGTCCTGTCATTGCTTTTTAACACCCTCTTCAATCCTCAATTTCCTTCTTACCTTTCCGAGAGGTTTGAATTTAAGGCCTCCAGCTCTCAGCACCGCTTGAGATCGAGTGCCGATCTCTCCCTTTCCTTTCCTTCCCATAAAACCACAACCTACTCCAAATCCTTTTCGGTGCACTCTGTGAGATTGTGGAACCAGTTGCCAGCAGAGTTTCGACAACTGCAGACGGTGGCGTCACTAAAAGCTCATTTAAAGAAGTTTTGGCTCGACTCGAATTCCTAAATAAATTACTTATATATATATATATAGTTTAGTTTGTGTATTTTATAATTTACTATAGTGTTATGTAGTCTATGTATTATAATATTATATAAATAAGTATATTTAGATTCTCCTTTATTTTTCTGTACATACTTATTTGTCTACTCGTGAACATGTGTCCTCTCCACTACTCAAAGGTTAGCTGGAAGAAATTCCTTGTAGGGATAAGCTCGCCTTTGTACATGTGTCTCTTCTCTGTATTGATAATTGTATTTGTGTTTTTTTTTCTGTACAATAAAGTGTTACTTACTTACTTACTTACTTAACGCTTGCTTTCGCTCGCGCCAAGATAACTGGGGACTCGTGATAAAATGACAAACTTTTCGCACTTGCACCAAAATGTACTATATTAGTGCGATAAAGCCATTCCATCTGACTTCTGAGGCCTCAGGGTTGGGAACGCATTCGAAATCTTATTATTTTATGTCCATTCGCCGCAGTGACCGCCTTCCATCAGGTGGCTTGACGTTTGCCTGCTAGTGACTTAAAAAAAGAATACTTTGTACTTTTCATCGGGGCCTTTTGGTGGTTATTTGTCGAAATTAAAACCTTAATACTTCTGCGCTTCTATAATATGATAGCATAATATGGTCTAAGAACATCTCCATAGATGAGTTATGGTTCCTAGACCATATTATGCGAGTATTATTACTCGAACCGCTAATAATAAGTCTGTAGAAGAAGTCGCAACTGAAACTTGAAAATTAAAAGAAACTATCAAATCGAGGGGACTACGAACGATACTGAACACAAAATTACACCCATATAAAATTACACGGATTAGCCCGAAGAATTGCGAGCCTTAAGTGGCAGTGGGCGGGGCACATTGCTCGCAGGACTGATGGCCGATGGGGCCGGAAAGTTCTCGTGTGGCGCCCGCAAACCGGGAGACGAGCTGTCGATAGGCCTCCAACAAGATGGAGCGACGACCTCGTGAAGGTCGCGGGAAACCGGTGGAAGCAAGTAGCACAGGACCGGTCTGAGTGGCGAGCCTTGGGGGAGGCTTATGTCCAGCAGTGGACGTCTTTCGGCTGAAATGATGATGATGAACACAAAATAACGATTTTTACGAAAATTGTCTGTATGTATGTATGTCCGGATTTAACTCGAAAACTACTGCTCGGATTGCAACCAAATTTGGTATGGGGGTAGTTTATAACACTGGTCAACATATAGGCTACTT
Source organism: Aethes cnicana (assembly GCA_963971205.1). Taxonomy (NCBI): domain Eukaryota; kingdom Metazoa; phylum Arthropoda; class Insecta; order Lepidoptera; family Tortricidae; genus Aethes; species Aethes cnicana. The sequence goes on along the minus strand of OZ020301.1, from coordinate 3,985,963 downwards.
TTAATCTCGGAAAAACGCATAGTTCCCGCGGGAACGCTACTACCGAATTCCACGCGGACGACGCCTTTTAACTAAAACAACGTTTGCACAGGGAACCCTGGGGGTTCCATGTTTATCTAAGACGGAACCGTGCAAACAATGTTGGCAAACAAACCGTGAAAATATCACAAATTTATGCCGTTTTTTTTGCGGAAACCGCAAGCAACTACGGGTTTCGACTTTCGTCGATTAAATGTGACGTTATTTGACAGAATTCGTGACAGTAGCAGTAACCGATAGTACATAATAATACATTAATCACTTATACGAGCGACTTCGCCCGCGTGCAATTCGGTTATCGCGTTCCCGCGGAAACTATGCGTTTTTTCGGGATAAAAAGTAGCCTATGTCCTTTCCCGGGACCCCAACTATCTCCATGCCAAAATTCATCTCAATCGGTCCAGCGGTTGAAGCGTGAAGAGGTAACAGACAGACAGAGTTACTTTCGCATTAAGCTAAAGAGGGTCGAAAGTCTGCACATGGGAGATATTCGAATAAAAGTTGACTGGGAATACTTAGTATCGATACAATGGGGAATACATTCCAACAGTTTTTAGAATTTTTATCTGTTTGTCTGTTTATTTGACCGTGCATCACTTGAAAACTACTGGACCGATTTTGATGAAATTTTATATGAAGATAGTTGGAGTCCCGAGAATAGACATAGGCTACGTTTTATCCCGGAAACCGCATAGTTCCCGCCGGAACACGATAACCGGAGTCGCAGGCAACAAGCTAGTGTAGTGAATAAAGTTTTTCATTTGACATATGAATACCTACATTAGGCCATAATCACAGTAATGTTATTGAACTTTATCTACACCCACATCAAAAATCCTCTATAATGCGTTCAAAAATCTGTAGTAATGACATCCGTTATGTTATGCCAGCAAGTTTTGTCACAACCAATTTTCTATCAGTGGTACGTAATACAGTAAACTTCATTTTACAAAATCGAATTCGATGTTGTTATGAAGTTTAAATTTAGAACATCTTCGAACAGCATCTGCCACCTATATTCTTCAGTCTGATGAAACTTTCGTTCGTCCGAAATTCAAGTCGGCTTTGTTTACTATCAAATCATCTTCTTGTTCAATTCAATACAAATAATGCATTAATGACTTGAAATTGATGGTATTTATTATACGTTTGTGAAGGTGCAGTTGGAATTAGATAAAAACATTGATCATAAGTAAGGATTCACAATCAGCAGGAGAAAAACGGCCCCGTCGAAACGGGTGCCCGAACAACTCGGGCGCCCGTTGGCCTTCGTTATAAAGAGGCGTTATTAGCATATTGGAACGTATTTTATAACGTCAGTTTGCTGTATTGACCTATAATAAGTAGGTTATAACATATGGACGAACAATGCCTAACAGAATATGTCAAAATATATGGAGCAAACTGACATTAGAAAATACGTTCCAATTTGCTAATAACGCCTCTTTATAACGAAGGCCAAACGGGCGCCCGAGCTGCTCGGGCACCCGTTTTGACGGGGCCATTTTTCTCCGGCTGATATTGAATCCTTACTTATAATAGATCAATGGTTTGCTCCATATATTTTGACATATTCTGCTAGGCACTGTTCGTCCATATATTATTACTTATTATAGGCCAATGGATAAAAAATATGTCGACGTTTTTGTTATTTGACGAGACGCTTAGTAAAATACGCTGGAATTCCGAATGGAGCGAAAATATACCACGCATTGAAACTTGACGCCGTCCGATAATGATTTTAGACGTAAATCAAATGACGCCAGACGGACGACGAACACAGTCGGTATTCGCTATCTACATCTAAGCAGATACAGTGAAACTACGACTGCTACTAATACTATATGTACTTATATATGTATTTTTTATACATATATATGTAAATTTAATGTAGTACTGTATGTTTAAATTTTGAAAAAAGGCCTTCTGCTGAGTTTGTTGCGGCGCTTCTTCTTAAGCAATGGGTCTAGGAAGCGCTGGTAAATTCATTTAAAAGTGACGTGTAAAAGTGCCCAGATGTGGCCTATTTGCTGAATAAATATTTTCATTTTCATACTACAGCAGCCTATTTACGGCCCACTGCTGGGCACTAGCCTCCTCTCATCACGAGAGGGTTGGGCTATAGTCCCCACGCGGGCCCAGTGCGGATTGGGGACTTCACACACATCCTTTAATTACTACGCAGGTGCGTGCAGTCATTGGTAAATTCAAATTGAATTTCGCACATAAATAATTTCAGAGTTGCGAGCTGGATTTGAACCCGCGACCCTCTGCATGAGAGGCGGAAGGTCAAAACCACTAGGCCACCACGGCTATCTGCGACTATCTAGGAAACTACGATTACTACCATTATATATTCTGTGCCACTACGAGTAGCTATTAACAAATTTTCAAATTTTTAGTATGGCGTAATTCGAAAACCATTTTGGTAGGTAGGTATCTCTGTCACAGAATATTTAATAGTAACTACATACAGAATGGCCACGGAATCACCCGCCTGAATCTAGTCCGTGCGCAACTCGCGCCCAACTCGCCCTTACCGTCATTTGTTTCATCCGGAGATGGAGAGTGTAAAGACGTCCTCGCACGCACACGGACGTTATCGAACGCAAACATTGACTATTCATTCGAATTGTGCTCGAAATCGTGCTTTTATATTTTTAGTTTTTGTATTCTTCTTTAATAAATTACATAAATAATAATAATATAGGCCGTGTCCGCGCTGTATCTCTGTCTAAAGGATTCAATAATAGCACATTACAAAAATAGGGCGGTGAATTCGTTAATGTCCCAGATCGCAAGTGTTTGTGCCATAAATATGCGATCTGAGGCTTTACGAATTACCGCCAGTGGTTTGTTTAAAGTTTTACGTCTTGCCTTGGCCAGAAAGTGAGATTTTCTTTCCGCGTAGGCGGGCAGAAAATCCCACTTTACGGCCAAGGGTGAATTAAAAAAACAGTTTGTCCGTAATATCGGTGTACGGACGATAATTTTACGTGATAACGTCACTCTTAGGCCGATCGTGCCTCTCTATCGCTTGTTTCGCGCTCGGCTCAAGCGGAACGTTACTATTGCGTCATGTTTTTTTGCGTGCAGCCGGCGTTCAGCGATTTATAAGACGTTATCACGTCAATATTTGCAGATTTTTTGTCCATTCATTTTAGAGATAATCGTGGTGCGTGACGTCATATGGCTCTTTCGCTAAGCGCTGTACTAATGAGCTACAAATACACATATGGCTTTTGCACTTGCGAACACATTTGCACTTAGAGATCTTCTACTATCTAAAGTCCCGCGCCTTCACGTTTCAAAACGCTTCAATTTTTTTATTATTATTTAAAAAGCACCACCAACACTCAACGCATAGTTGATGGCTGTCTCAGCACGCACACATGTGTTGAGAGTGTTGGTGGTGCTTTTTAAATACGTTGAAGCGTTTTGAAATGTGAAGGCGCGGGACTTTAGATAGTAGAAGATCTCTACTTAACTGGCGCATTTTCAGCCTGAATTAACTGGCTGAAAGAGAAATACCTACATGAAAAAATTAAGACCTTCAAACACCTATAGCCTGCGAAGTCGATGTCAAAAGACTTTAGAACCTCCTCCGTTTTTGGAACGGGTTAAATTTTCTTTGTTATTCTATTTTAAAACGATTTTTTTACCCGCGACCTCGTCTGCAGTTTAACACTATATTTCCAAAGCCCTTTTTCCAGGAAAGTTTTAAAACCTTAACCGGGATTACGGGATTTCCGGGACTCCCGGGATTACGGGATTTGCGGGATTCCCGGAATTTCTATCCAAAGTCTTCTTCCGGGGTCCCTCTAATGGATTTCCCGCGATTTCCGCGATAATAGGTAGCCTATAGCTTATTCCAGGTAACAAACTATCTGTTTCCCAAATTCCTGCAAATTGGTTGCGCCATTTTAGCGTGATTGAGCCACAAACATCCAAACATCTAAGCATCCAAACACACACACTTTCAGCTTTATTATATTAGTAAGACTAGCTGACCCCGCGGACTTCGTACCGCCTTAGTTTTTTTTATAAACCTCACGGAGCCCGAGACCTTTCCAACGAATGCAAAACCGTGGAAATCGGTTCGTGCGTTCTGGAGTTATAGCGTCAGGAAGGAAAACCCGACTTATTTTTATATAGTAGACTAGCTGACCCCGCGGACTTCGTACCGCCTTAAACCTCACGGAGCCCGAGACCTTTTCAACGAATGCAAAACCGTGGAAATCGGTTCGTGCGTTCTGGAGTTATAGCGTCAGGAAGGAAAACCCGACTTATTTTTATATAGTAGATTACAGATATTTTCCCTGATAACATTTAGCGTATGCACGCGTCATGGGAGTCATAGGCGTCACGCTTGACCAAGCTTTACAATTATCAATATTATCATGCATACCCTCCCTTAAGTTGTCATAGATACACCTGCTGCCCTTAAGCGATTTAAATCACACGGTTGACTAGGTTCCACCCCTGCGATCATACAAATTAACTGTCCAATCACGTAGTTAAATGTAATGGACACGGCACCGCTGAATTTGGTATAGAAAAACAGCAGCAAACAAATACCAAAACATCATCAATCCAATAGTTTGTCTGTCTGTCTGTCTGTTATCTCTTCAGGATTCAATCGCTGGACCGATTGAGATTAAATTTGGCATGGAGATTGGGGTCCCGGGAAAGGACGTAGGCTACTTTTTACCCCGGAAAACGCATAGTTCCCGCGCGAAGGCGATAACCAAATTCCACGCGGGCGAAGTCGCGGGCAGAAGCTAGCTAATATTAGGAATTGTGAAAGTAACTCTGTCTGTCTTTCTGTCTGTTACCTCTTCATGCTTCAACCGCTGGACCGATTAAGATGAAATTTGGTATGGAGATAGTAGGAGTCTCGGGAAAGGACATAGGCTACTTTTTATCCCGGAAAAAAGCATAGTTCCCGCGGGAGGGCGAAGATTTTTCTTCTTCTTTTCTCTCGACTGATATTCCGATAATTAAAATCAAACCAATTAGTTAATTATAGATAACAATCGGTAGGTTAGTTTGAAGGTAGCCTAAAAGGTCCTGAGAGAGGTCCCCCAAAGTTCAGAGGGCGCGTCAATTCGTTCAGCTACCGATTCCGACTGGGCGCAGGCTAATTTGTTTAGTAAATCGTGTGAACGACACCCACTGGCTCGGTGATCCGTGGCACAGCTGTGGAAAACACGCATCTGCTCTTCGTTACAAGTTTACACAACTTAGAAGGCGCGTGGATTAAGCAATAATAGGCTCTGCGTCAACGGCTTAAGTGCTTCGCCAGGCGCCTTCTAAGTTGTGTCGTGCTATACGTCCGTAGAAGTCGCCATGTAAGCACGGCAAGCCGTGGTGGCCTAGTGGTTCGACCTACCGCCTCTCATGCAGAGGGTCGGGAGTTCGATTCCGGCTCGCACCTCTAAGTTTACTTAATGTGCGAAATTCAATTTGAATTTACCACAGAGCTTTTCGGTGAAGGAAAACATCGTGAGGAAACCTGCACGCATCTGCGAAGTAATTCAAAGATGTGTGAAGTCCCCAATCCGCACGGCCCGCGTGGGGACTATAGCCCAAACCCTCTCGTGATGAGAGGAGGCCTGTGCCCAGCAGTGGGACGCAAGCACGGTGAATCTCAACTTTTAACAATTACGTATGACTTAGTGTGAAGGTGTAATAATTTATATAAGTCGACCGTTTAGCACTTCAGATCTTATCTTGTGAACAATACCACTGTTCTCTTTTGTTTAAGCCGACTGCTGATCCTCGTTTCAAAATGCAAAGAATATGTAAAAAAAATATTCACCTTATAAGGTTGACATTACAAAAGCATATTCCATTCTATAATGATATTAGGATGTTAAAAGATTTGAAAGTTGATTTCGATTTCCTGAAAATAAAAACCGGAAAAGCGCGAGTCGGACTCGCTTATATATGAAGGGTTCCGCAGCTACCGAAATTATTCCAAAATTATCTCAAAAACTATGTGATCGGTTTTATTCAAACCAATTTTCGTTTGAAGAATTTGTTGAATTCTATATTTCTATTTTTTTCAATTTTTCACTTCATAAAATTCAAAAGTTGGTGGGGTGGGGGGGGGGACACTTTTTACCACTTTAGAGGCAAATATCTCACCAAATATTGGCATAAGTAAAGTGCTCATTATGGAACCTATATAATTTTTTTTAAGACCTATCCAATGATAGCCCACACGGCTATGTCCTCCTAATTCTTTTTTTCATCCCTCAGGTACAGTTAATAAATTGTTTTCTCAAAATCGTACCGCATCATTTAATAGCGTCATTAACACACCAACTCCCAAATTTCAACCATACAACCCATAGTCTCCGCGAAAAACGGCTGTGACATACGGACGGACAGACGGACCGTAAACTATCTGTGGGTATATTTGACGAGATGATTTATTCCAAACAGCACTGAGTCATTAGTCCACACGTCCGTCACGCTTCAACGACGGTCTCGGTGCATTGCCTCCGCAAGTTCTCTGCGGTAATCTATGATCTCGGCAAGTCATTCACCTAACTGTGATTTCACTCTCCGTGAAAAGAAAGGATTCGATGAAACATTTGCGCATCACAACATAGTATATAACAAAGTCGCTTCGCTGTCTGTCTGTCCCTATGTATGCTTAGACCTTTAAAACGCCGCAACGGATTTTGATGCGGTTTTTTTAATAGATAGACTGATTCAAGAGGAAGGTTTTTTGTATATAATTTGTTATAGATAACCGCTCGATTCCCGTGGGAACGCCATATTATAGCGTTCGGTTATTAACAGAATTCCACGCGGACGAAGTCGCGGGCAGAAGCTAGTACAAAACAATATTCTTTATTGAACTGAACACCACACATGAGGCAAAGGTACAAAAAATGCAAGTGGTTGCAAAAACATCAGAGGCATAGAGGTACAGCAGCAGGCGGTCTTATCGCTAAAAAGCGATCTCTACCAGAAAATCTTTGGATCCCGAGCGAGGTTTGTAGGCAGTGCTCTAGAATGAGCAAATGAAAAAATATATTAGACATACATATACATACACATACTTAAATATGTATAATAACAGGCAAAAAAGTTTCAAAAAACCGATATTTACACGGAGAGAGACAGAAAATGTTCTAAATGCTTGTTCTTGAAAATTAACAGTGACTTGGACAGCCTAAGATCAACTGCAAGAGAATTCCAGAGCACAGTAGCTTGAACAGTCAAAGAACATACTGTACTGTAGGTTGAAGTCTTTAAATATTTACTTACCTACTAAAGACTTAAACGCGTTAGGGGTGAATGGAAAATATTTGAACTGGTGTGTATTTTAACACTTTCCCCTTACTTCAAACATTATAATGACTGGTTAACGATAAAACACCTCAACCTTTGCAATATTTAAAGTTCAAACAGCGTGAATACGGAGTATTTATTAAAAACTAAGTTGGGTTAGCTACGCCACTTAGGAAGTTAGAACCACTTGCACCAACTCGCTAACCTCAGGTTAGCCTCTTAACGCATTCACTGCCGCCGACGCATATATGCGTTTTGGTGACTTTCCCGCAGTGCCTTGAACGCACATGTGCGTTGCAATGTTCCCTTAATGACAGATGTGGCACCTGGCGAAAGTTCGTAAAAAGAAGTGGCAGTGAATGCGTTAACCCACGTCAAATTCATACAAAAAATCTGAGTTAGGCGGACTTGTACCAATTAAGCCGCTAACCTAGGGTTAGCCTCTTAGCCCACGACAAATTCATACAAGTAATACTGAGTTAGGCGGACTTGTACCAATGAAGTCGCTAACCTAGGGTTAGCCTCTTAACCCACGACAAATTCATACAAGTAAATCTGAGTTAGGCGGACTTGTACCAATGAAGTCGCTAACCTAGGGTTAGCCTCTTAACCCACGACAAATTCATACAAGTAAATCTGAGTTAGGCGGACTTGTACCAATGAAGTCGCTAACCTAGGGTTAGCCTCTTAACCCACGACAAATTCATACAAGTAAATCTGAGTTAGGCGGACTTGTACCAATGAAGTCGCTAACCTAGGGTTAGCCTCTTAACCCACGACAAATTCATACAAGTAAATCTGAGTTAGGCGGACTTGTACCAATGAAGTCGCTAACCTAGGGTTAGCCTCTTAACCCACGACAAATTCATACAAGTAAATCTGAGTTAGGCGGACTTGTACCAATGAAGTCGCTAACCTAGGGTTAGCCTCTTAACCCACGACAAATTCATACAAGTAAATCTGAGTTAGGCGGACTTGTACCAATGAAGTCGCTAACCTAGGGTTAGCCTCTTAACCCACGACAAATTCATACAAGTAAATCTGAGTTAGGCGGACTTGTACCTATTAATAAGCCGCTAAACTAGGGTTAGCCTCTTAGCCCACGACAAATTCATACAAGTAAATCTGAGTTAGGCGGACTTGTACCAATGAAGTCGCTAACCTAGGGTTAGCCTCTTAACCCACGACAAATTCATACAAGTAAATCTGAGTTAGGCGGACTTGTACCTATTAATAAGCCGCTAAACTAGGGTTAGCCTCTTAGCCCACGACAAATTCATACAAGTAAATCTGAGTTAGGCGGACTTGTACCAATGAAGTCGCTAACCTAGGGTTAGCCTCTTAACCCACGACAAATTCATACAAGTAAATCTGAGTTAGGCGGACTTGTACCTATTAATAAGCCGCTAAACTAGGGTTAGCCTCTTAACCCACGACAAATTCATACAAGTAAATCTGAGTTAGGCGGACTTGTACCAATGAAGTCGCTAACCTAGGGTTAGCCTCTTAACCCACGACAAATTCATACAAGTAAATCTGAGTTAGGCGGACTTGTACCTATTAATAAGCCGCTAAACTAGGGTTAGCCTCTTAACCCACGACAAATTCATACAAGTAAATCTGAGTTAGGCGGACTTGTACCAATGAAGTCGCTAACCTAGGGTTAGCCTCTTAACCCACGACAAATTCATACAAGTAAATCTGAGTTAGGCGGACTTGTACCTATTAATAAGCCGCTAAACTAGGGTTAGCCTCTTAGCCCACGACAAATTCATACAAGTAAATCTGAGTTAGGCGGACTTGTACCAATGAAGTCGCTAACCTAGGGTTAGCCTCTTAACCCACGACAAATTCATACAAGTAATACTGAGTTAGGCGGACTTGTACCAATGAAGTCGCTAACCTAGGGTTAGCCTCTTAACCCACGACAAATTCATACAAGTAAATCTGAGTTCGGCGGACTTGTACCAATGAAGTCGCTAACCTAGGGTTAGCCTCTTAACCCACGACAAATTCATACAAGTAATACTGAGTTAGGCGGACTTGTACCAATGAAGTCGCTAACCTAGGGTTAGCCTCTTAACCCACGACAAATTCATACAAGTAAATCTGAGTTAGGCGGACTTGTACCAATGAAGTCGCTAACCTAGGGTTAGCCTCTTAACCCACGACAAATTCATACAAGTAAATCTGAGTTAGGCGGACTTGTACCAATGAAGTCGCTAACCTAGGGTTAGCCTCTTAACCCACGACAAATTCATACAAGTAAATCTGAGTTAGGCGGACTTGTACCAATGAAGTCGCTAACCTAGGGTTAGCCTCTTAACCCACGACAAATTCATACAAGTAAATCTGAGTTAGGCGGACTTGTACCAATGAAGTCGCTAACCTAGGGTTAGCCTCTTAACCCACGACAAATTCATACAAGTAAATCTGAGTTAGGCGGACTTGTACCAATGAAGTCGCTAACCTAGGGTTAGCCTCTTAACCCACGACAAATTCATACAAGTAAATCTGAGTTAGGCGGACTTGTACCAATTAAGCCGCTAACCTAGGGTTAGCCTCTTAGCCCACGACAAATTCATACAAGTAAATCTGAGTTAGGCGGACTTGTACCTATTAATAAGCCGCTAACCTAGGGTTAGCCTCTTAGCCCACGACAAATTCATACAAGTAATACTGAGTTAGGCGGACTTGTACCAATGAAGTCGCTAACCTAGGGTTAGCCTCTTAACCCACGACAAATTCATACAAGTAAATCTGAGTTAGGCGGACTTGTACCAATGAAGTCGCTAACCTAGGGTTAGCCTCTTAACCCACGACAAATTCATACAAGTAAATCTGAGTTAGGCGGACTTGTACCAATGAAGTCGCTAACCTAGGGTTAGCCTCTTAACCCACGACAAATTCATACAAGTAAATCTGAGTTAGGCGGACTTGTACCAATGAAGTCGCTAACCTAGGGTTAGCCTCTTAACCCACGACAAATTCATACAAGTAAATCTGAGTTAGGCGGACTTGTACCAATGAAGTCGCTAACCTAGGGTTAGCCTCTTAACCCACGACAAATTCATACAAGTAAATCTGAGTTAGGCGGACTTGTACCAATGAAGTCGCTAACCTAGGGTTAGCCTCTTAACCCACGACAAATTCATACAAGTAAATCTGAGTTAGGCGGACTTGTACCAATGAAGTCGCTAACCTAGGGTTAGCCTCTTAACCCACGACAAATTCATACAAGTAAATCTGAGTTAGGCGGACTTGTACCTATTAATAAGCCGCTAAACTAGGGTTAGCCTCTTAGCCCACGACAAATTCATACAAGTAAATCTGAGTTAGGCGGACTTGTACCAATGAAGTCGCTAACCTAGGGTTAGCCTCTTAACCCACGACAAATTCATACAAGTAAATCTGAGTTAGGCGGACTTGTACCTATTAATAAGCCGCTAAACTAGGGTTAGCCTCTTAGCCCACGACAAATTCATACAAGTAAATCTGAGTTAGGCGGACTTGTACCAATGAAGTCGCTAACCTAGGGTTAGCCTCTTAACCCACGACAAATTCATACAAGTAAATCTGAGTTAGGCGGACTTGTACCTATTAATAAGCCGCTAAACTAGGGTTAGCCTCTTAACCCACGACAAATTCATACAAGTAAATCTGAGTTAGGCGGACTTGTACCAATGAAGTCGCTAACCTAGGGTTAGCCTCTTAACCCACGACAAATTCATACAAGTAAATCTGAGTTAGGCGGACTTGTACCTATTAATAAGCCGCTAAACTAGGGTTAGCCTCTTAACCCACGACAAATTCATACAAGTAAATCTGAGTTAGGCGGACTTGTACCAATGAAGTCGCTAACCTAGGGTTAGCCTCTTAACCCACGACAAATTCATACAAGTAAATCTGAGTTAGGCGGACTTGTACCTATTAATAAGCCGCTAAACTAGGGTTAGCCTCTTAGCCCACGACAAATTCATACAAGTAAATCTGAGTTAGGCGGACTTGTACCAATGAAGTCGCTAACCTAGGGTTAGCCTCTTAACCCACGACAAATTCATACAAGTAATACTGAGTTAGGCGGACTTGTACCAATGAAGTCGCTAACCTAGGGTTAGCCTCTTAACCCACGACAAATTCATACAAGTAAATCTGAGTTAGGCGGACTTGTACCAATGAAGTCGCTAACCTAGGGTTAGCCTCTTAACCCACGACAAATTCATACAAGTAATACTGAGTTAGGCGGACTTGTACCAATGAAGTCGCTAACCTAGGGTTAGCCTCTTAACCCACGACAAATTCATACAAGTAAATCTGAGTTAGGCGGACTTGTACCAATGAAGTCGCTAACCTAGGGTTAGCCTCTTAACCCACGACAAATTCATACAAGTAAATCTGAGTTAGGCGGACTTGTACCAATGAAGTCGCTAACCTAGGGTTAGCCTCTTAACCCACGACAAATTCATACAAGTAAATCTGAGTTAGGCGGACTTGTACCAATGAAGTCGCTAACCTAGGGTTAGCCTCTTAACCCACGACAAATTCATACAAGTAAATCTGAGTTAGGCGTACTTGTACCAATTAAGCCGCTAACCTAGGGTTAGCCTCTTAGCCCACGACAAATTCATACAAGTAAATCTGAGTTAGGCGGACTTGTACCTATTAATAAGCCGCTAAACTAGGGTTAGCCTCCGACAAATTCATACAAGTAAATCTGAGTTAGGCGGACTTGTACCAATGAAGTCGCTAACCTAGGGTTAGCCTCTTAACCCACGACAAATTCATACAAGTAAATCTGAGTTAGGCGGACTTGTACCAATGAAGTCGCTAACCTAGGGTTAGCCTCTTAACCCACGACAAATTCATACAAGTAAATCTGAGTTAGGCGGACTTGTACCAATGAAGTCGCTAACCTAGGGTTAGCCTCTTAACCCACGACAAATTCATACAAGTAAATCTGAGTTAGGCGGACTTGTACCAATGAAGTCGCTAACCTAGGGTTAGCCTCTTAACCCACGACAAATTCATACAAGTAAATCTGAGTTAGGCGGACTTGTACCAATGAAGTCGCTAACCTAGGGTTAGCCTCTTAACCCACGACAAATTCATACAAGTAAATCTGAGTTAGGCGGACTTGTACCAATGAAGTCGCTAACCTAGGGTTAGCCTCTTAACCCACGACAAATTCATACAAGTAAATCTGAGTTAGGCGGACTTGTACCAATGAAGTCGCTAACCTAGGGTTAGCCTCTTAGCCCACGACAAATTCATACAAGTAAATCTGAGTTAGGCGGACTTGTACCAATGAAGTCGCTAACCTAGGGTTAGCCTCTTAACCCACGACAAATTCATACAAGTAATACTGAGTTAGGCGGACTTGTACCAATGAAGTCGCTAACCTAGGGTTAGCCTCTTAACCCACGACAAATTCATACAAGTAAATCTGAGTTAGGCGGTCTTGTACCAATTAAGCCGCTAACCTAGGGTTAGCCTCTTAGCCCACGACAAATTCATACAAGTAAATCTGAGTTAGGCGGACTTGTACCAATGAAGTCGCTAACCTAGGGTTAGCCTCTTAGCCCACGACAAATTCATACAAGTAAATCTGAGTTAGGCGGACTTGTACCAATGAAGTCGCTAACCTAGGGTTAGCCTCTTAACCCACGACAAATTCATACAAGTAATACTGAGTTAGGCGGACTTGTACCAATGAAGTCGCTAACCTAGGGTTAGCCTCTTAACCCACGACAAATTCATACAAGTAAATCTGAGTTAGGCGGACTTGTACCTATTAATAAGCCGCTAAACTAGGGTTAGCCTCCGACAAATTCATACAAGTAAATCTGAGTTAGGCGGACTTGTACCAATGAAGTCGCTAACCTAGGGTTAGCCTCTTAACCCACGACAAATTCATACAAGTAAATCTGAGTTAGGCGGACTTGTACCAATGAAGTCGCTAACCTAGGGTTAGCCTCTTAACCCACGACAAATTCATACAAGTAAATCTGAGTTAGGCGGACTTGTACCAATGAAGTCGCTAACCTAGGGTTAGCCTCTTAGCCCACGACAAATTCATACAAGTAAATCTGAGTTAGGCGGACTTGTACCAATTAAGCCGCTAACCTAGGGTTAGCCTCTTAGCCCACGACAAATTCATACAAGTAAATCTGAGTTAGGCGGACTTGTACCAATGAAGTCGCTAACCTAGGGTTAGCCTCTTAACCCACGACAAATTCATACAAGTAAATCTGAGTTAGGCGGACTTGTACCAATGAAGTCGCTAACCTAGGGTTAGCCTCTTAACCCACGACAAATTCATACAAGTAAATCTGAGTTAGGCGGACTTGTACCAATGAAGTCGCTAACCTAGGGTTAGCCTCTTAACCCACGACAAATTCATACAAGTAAATCTGAGTTAGGCGGACTTGTACCAATGAAGTCGCTAACCTAGGGTTAGCCTCTTAACCCACGACAAATTCATACAAGTAAATCTGAGTTAGGCGTACTTGTACCAATTAAGCCGCTAACCTAGGGTTAGCCTCTTAGCCCACGACAAATTCATACAAGTAAATCTGAGTTAGGCGGACTTGTACCTATTAATAAGCCGCTAAACTAGGGTTAGCCTCCGACAAATTCATACAAGTAAATCTGAGTTAGGCGGACTTGTACCAATGAAGTCGCTAACCTAGGGTTAGCCTCTTAACCCACGACAAATTCATACAAGTAAATCTGAGTTAGGCGGACTTGTACCAATGAAGTCGCTAACCTAGGGTTAGCCTCTTAACCCACGACAAATTCATACAAGTAAATCTGAGTTAGGCGGACTTGTACCAATGAAGTCGCTAACCTAGGGTTAGCCTCTTAACCCACGACAAATTCATACAAGTAAATCTGAGTTAGGCGGACTTGTACCAATGAAGTCGCTAACCTAGGGTTAGCCTCTTAACCCACGACAAATTCATACAAGTAAATCTGAGTTAGGCGGACTTGTACCAATGAAGTCGCTAACCTAGGGTTAGCCTCTTAACCCACGACAAATTCATACAAGTAAATCTGAGTTAGGCGGACTTGTACCAATGAAGTCGCTAACCTAGGGTTAGCCTCTTAACCCACGACAAATTCATACAAGTAAATCTGAGTTAGGCGGACTTGTACCAATTAAGCCGCTAACCTAGGGTTAGCCTCTTAACCCACGACAAATTCATACAAGTAAATCTGAGTTAGGCGGACTTGTACCAATGAAGTCGCTAACCTAGGGTTAGCCTCTTAACCCACGACAAATTCATACAAGTAAATCTGAGTTAGGCGGACTTGTACCAATGAAGTCGCTAACCTAGGGTTAGCCTCTTAACCCACGACAAATTCATACAAGTAAATCTGAGTTAGGCGGACTTGTACCAATGAAGTCGCTAACCTAGGGTTAGCCTCTTAACCCACGACAAATTCATACAAGTAAATCTGAGTTAGGCGGACTTGTACCAATGAAGTCGCTAACCTAGGGTTAGCCTCTTAACCCACGACAAATTCATACAAGTAATACTGAGTTAGGCGGACTTGTACCAATGAAGTCGCTAACCTAGGGTTAGCCTCTTAACCCACGACAAATTCATACAAGTAAATCTGAGTTAGGCGGACTTGTACCTATTAATAAGCCGCTAAACTAGGGTTAGCCTCCGACAAATTCATACAAGTAAATCTGAGTTAGGCGGACTTGTACCAATGAAGTCGCTAACCTAGGGTTAGCCTCTTAACCCACGACAAATTCATACAAGTAAATCTGAGTTAGGCGGACTTGTACCAATGAAGTCGCTAACCTAGGGTTAGCCTCTTAACCCACGACAAATTCATACAAGTAAATCTGAGTTAGGCGGACTTGTACCAATGAAGTCGCTAACCTAGGGTTAGCCTCTTAGCCCACGACAAATTCATACAAGTAAATCTGAGTTAGGCGGACTTGTACCAATTAAGCCGCTAACCTAGGGTTAGCCTCTTAGCCCACGACAAATTCATACAAGTAAATCTGAGTTAGGCGGACTTGTACCAATGAAGTCGCTAACCTAGGGTTAGCCTCTTAACCCACGACAAATTCATACAAGTAAATCTGAGTTAGGCGGACTTGTACCAATGAAGTCGCTAACCTAGGGTTAGCCTCTTAACCCACGACAAATTCATACAAGTAAATCTGAGTTAGGCGGACTTGTACCAATGAAGTCGCTAACCTAGGGTTAGCCTCTTAACCCACGACAAATTCATACAAGTAAATCTGAGTTAGGCGGACTTGTACCAATGAAGTCGCTAACCTAGGGTTAGCCTCTTAACCCACGACAAATTCATACAAGTAAATCTGAGTTAGGCGTACTTGTACCAATTAAGCCGCTAACCTAGGGTTAGCCTCTTAGCCCACGACAAATTCATACAAGTAAATCTGAGTTAGGCGGACTTGTACCTATTAATAAGCCGCTAAACTAGGGTTAGCCTCCGACAAATTCATACAAGTAAATCTGAGTTAGGCGGACTTGTACCAATGAAGTCGCTAACCTAGGGTTAGCCTCTTAACCCACGACAAATTCATACAAGTAAATCTGAGTTAGGCGGACTTGTACCAATGAAGTCGCTAACCTAGGGTTAGCCTCTTAACCCACGACAAATTCATACAAGTAAATCTGAGTTAGGCGGACTTGTACCAATGAAGTCGCTAACCTAGGGTTAGCCTCTTAACCCACGACAAATTCATACAAGTAAATCTGAGTTAGGCGGACTTGTACCAATGAAGTCGCTAACCTAGGGTTAGCCTCTTAACCCACGACAAATTCATACAAGTAAATCTGAGTTAGGCGGACTTGTACCAATGAAGTCGCTAACCTAGGGTTAGCCTCTTAACCCACGACAAATTCATACAAGTAAATCTGAGTTAGGCGGACTTGTACCAATGAAGTCGCTAACCTAGGGTTAGCCTCTTAACCCACGACAAATTCATACAAGTAAATCTGAGTTAGGCGGACTTGTACCAATTAAGCCGCTAACCTAGGGTTAGCCTCTTAACCCACGACAAATTCATACAAGTAAATCTGAGTTAGGCGGACTTGTACCAATGAAGTCGCTAACCTAGGGTTAGCCTCTTAACCCACGACAAATTCATACAAGTAAATCTGAGTTAGGCGGACTTGTACCAATGAAGTCGCTAACCTAGGGTTAGCCTCTTAACCCACGACAAATTCATACAAGTAAATCTGAGTTAGGCGGACTTGTACCAATGAAGTCGCTAACCTAGGGTTAGCCTCTTAACCCACGACAAATTCATACAAGTAAATCTGAGTTAGGCGGACTTGTACCAATGAAGTCGCTAACCTAGGGTTAGCCTCTTAACCCACGACAAATTCATACAAGTAATACTGAGTTAGGCGGACTTGTACCAATTAAGCCGCTAACCTAGGGTTAGCCTCTTAGCCCACGACAAATTCATACAAGTAAATCTGAGTTAGGCGGACTTGTACCTATTAATAAGCCGCTAAACTAGGGTTAGCCTCCGACAAATTCATACAAGTAAATCTGAGTTAGGCGGACTTGTACCAATGAAGTCGCTAACCTAGGGTTAGCCTCTTAACCCACGACAAATTCATACAAGTAAATCTGAGTTAGGCGGACTTGTACCAATGAAGTCGCTAACCTAGGGTTAGCCTCTTAACCCACGACAAATTCATACAAGTAATACTGAGTTAGGCGGACTTGTACCAATGAAGTCGCTAACCTAGGGTTAGCCTCTTAACCCACGACAAATTCATACAAGTAAATCTGAGTTAGGCGGACTTGTACCAATTAAGCCGCTAACCTAGGGTTAGCCTCTTAGCCCACGACAAATTCATACAAGTAAATCTGAGTTAGGCGGACTTGTACCTATTAATAAGCCGCTAAACTAGGGTTAGCCTCCGACAAATTCATACAAGTAAATCTGAGTTAGGCGGACTTGTACCAATGAAGTCGCTAACCTAGGGTTAGCCTCTTAACCCACGACAAATTCATACAAGTAAATCTGAGTTAGGCGGACTTGTACCAATGAAGTCGCTAACCTAGGGTTAGCCTCTTAACCCACGACAAATTCATACAAGTAAATCTGAGTTAGGCGGACTTGTACCAATGAAGTCGCTAACCTAGGGTTAGCCTCTTAACCCACGACAAATTCATACAAGTAATACTGAGTTAGGCGGACTTGTACCAATGAAGTCGCTAACCTAGGGTTAGCCTCTTAACCCACGACAAATTCATACAAGTAAATCTGAGTTAGGCGGACTTGTACCAATGAAGTCGCTAACCTAGGGTTAGCCTCTTAACCCACGACAAATTCATACAAGTAAATCTGAGTTAGGCGGACTTGTACCAATGAAGTCGCTAACCTAGGGTTAGCCTCATAACCCACGACAAATTCATACAAGTAAATCTGAGTTAGGCGGACTTGTACCAATGAAGTCGCTAACCTAGGGTTAGCCTCTTAACCCACGACAAATTCATACAAGTAATACTGAGTTAGGCGGACTTGTACCAATTAAGCCGCTAACCTAGGGTTAGCCTCTTAGCCCACGACAAATTCATACAAGTAAATCTGAGTTAGGCGGACTTGTACCTATTAATAAGCCGCTAAACTAGGGTTAGCCTCTTAGCCCACGACAAATTCATACAAGTAAATCTGAGTTAGGCGGACTTGTACCTATTAAGCCGCTAACCTAGGGTTAGCCTCTTAGCCCACGACAAATTCATACAAAAAGTCTGAGTTAAGCGGTTAACTCGAGGTTAGCGGCTAGGCTTATAATTCGAGAAGTACCTATTAATCGGATAGTTACAAAATTTGGTTTGGGGTCAGATTAATATCTCTAATCGCGAAAGGTTTTGGGCTAAAGTCCCCACGCGGGAACCTTACATATTGGGGATTTCACACACACATCATTAGTCCCCACGCAGGGACCCGTACACATTGGGGATTTCACACACACATAATTAGTCCCCACGCAGGGACCCGTACATATTGGGGATTTCACACACACATCATTAGTCCCCACGCAGGGACCCGTACATATTGGGGATTTCACACACACATCATTAGTCCCCACGCAGGGACCCGTACATATTGGGGTTTCACACACACATCATTAGTCCCCACGCAGGGACCCGTACATATTGGGGATTTCACACACACATCATTAGTCCCCACGCAGGGACCCGTACATATTGGGGATTACCACACACATCCTTGAATTATTTCGCAGATGCGTGTGATGTTTCCTTTACCAAATAATTTAAGTGGCCAATTCAAATTGAATTTCACACATACCTAAGTAAACTCAGCGGCGCGAGCCAGGGTTTGCATGAGATCAAAACACTAGGCTACCACGGGTTTTCCTTTATTATATGTACTTGGTATTTATATTAATAGCAGCCCATCCCAACATCATCATATCACCCAATAGACGTCCACTGCTGAACATATGCCTCCCCCAAGGCTCGCCACTCAGACCGATACTGTGCCGCTCGCATCCACCGATTTCCCGCGGCCTTCACTAGGTCATCGCTCCACCTTGTTAGAGGTCTACCGACAACGCGGACGCCATTCAAGAACTTTCTAGGCCCATCGCCCGTCAGTTCTACGAGCAATGTGCCCCGCCCACAGCCACATCATTGCGTAGATATAAGCAGCCCAAAATTGTGTAGATATTTATGAGCTGTTTTCTTTCCAGGTCCCGGGCTAATCGACGAGCTGGAGGCCTACATGGCCCCCGTTGGTGACTACCCCCCCGACCGTCGACTCGGGTAAGTTAAGTAGCTATACTACATTCACCCCCCTTTGAAACCAAAAACGCTTTTTTTATTTATTTACTAGCTTCAAGTAGCTTATGTCCGCGACTTCACCCACTTCAAAATTGGTCATCGCGTTTCTGTGAGAACTAATTATACGTTTTTCTGTAGAACAAAGCACAGTAATCCATAATAGTACTTAATTTCATCAAAATTGGTTCAGCAGCTTAAGCGTGAATCCGTAACAGACAGAGTTTATACTTCCTTTATAATATTAGATTGAGGATTTTTTTTATACTATTGGTATAAATAAGTACAAGTGTGTTGGTATTATCCTAGGTGTAAATGATTTAGGTAGTCATTCTATTTTTCTAAATATCTTAAATTAACCTCCTATTTCTTCGTTTTTATTCCAGCAAGAAAGTACGTTGCTGATTGCGAAGTTAGTTTTCACGACACAACATAGATGGCGCGCAGCAAAGCACTTAACCTATTGACGCAGTCTATTGTTGCATGATCCCGCGCGCCTCCTAATAATAATAATATTTACAATGGGGACGACTGCTGGGCACAATCGGACAATCAGTCCTCTAATCGGGTCAATTTTACCCAATTCCCCTAAAGACAACGATATAAATACTTGTAAAATAGATAATATCGATATAAATACATATATAGATTTTAAACATCCATGACTCGAGTACTACAAACATTCATGCTCATCACACAAAGCTTGCCCCTAGCGGGTTTCGAACCCGCGACCATCGGAACAGAAGGCAGGGTCACTAACTAACTGGACCAATCCGGTTGTCCGCGCGCTTCCTAAGTTGTGCCGTGGTATGCTATACAACCCACCATTACTTTCTACACATGTGTGTTTACTTATTTCAGGAACCACCAGCTACCAGAGAGCCCACCGGACTCAGGCTCCGAGAACCCATACAGTCCAGACACCCAGGTCCCCCATATAGTCTCCCAAACTGTCTTAGGCCAGGACTATGTCCTCGTCCACGACCACTTACCAACGCATGAGCTGATCCAGCAGAACGGGGACTATATGTATGAAGAGCTGAAGTCAGATAGCTTGGACCATGAGCTGAGGACGAATTTGGGTGACGTGGTGGTGATGCCACAAGATGGATTGGAGCTGGGGAGGACGGTTCGGCATGATCTGGTGTTGGATCCCATTTCTTATCAGAATAGGTAAGGTTTAAGGTAGTAAGGATTAATGTTTACTTATTTTAATCGGAACGAGGAAAAGATTTTTTTTTCTTTTTTTTTTTAGTCTCAATTTGAGACTTGCTTTTTAGACTCTCTGATCATTAACGCCATTAAAAAAAACACACGTATGACGTCAAGGTAGTCTATTTCAGACTATACAAAAAGTAGATAAGGAAAATCTAGAAATACAACCTAATGGGGACTATCGTTTCTTTGCTCACCAGTTGGCGCCACTGTTGACTAAGGTCCAGAGGTATAGCTGTCAAAGGCGACTCTATAAGATCGGCTCCGAAACTAAGTTTTAAATCTTGAATCTCATTAAGTTTATTAATTATAAATAACTATCATCATATCGAGTAGCTATGTCGCATTGTTGTGCAGTTCCGTTTTTTTCTGAATTTTCATTTTTGTTTCAAAGCTTTCACATTCATCGCGAAATAATCCATATTTGCGATAATTTCGCGAAGGAATTCACTTTTCAACAGGTAAATTAAAGAAATTAAAATTTACTTATGTCACGAAGCCCGCCAAAACCAGTGAAAAGTGAATGTTATTGGACCTCACGCGACACTAGCGCCTCTAGTGGCAAATTCACACGCGATAGCCCCCATTGACCAGCGTAAAGCACACATCAGCGTAAGTGTTCAATGTTGTAATAGATGTCGCTGCCCGTATGAACATTTGAAGTACCACCTGGAGACTGTCAGTCTATAAAATTACTGTCTCTGTTTGGACTAAGGACTAAAGAAAAATAATCAACGATTTAAACTAAACAATTAAGAGAGTCCAGACGTCGTCTGATTGCTAAAGGTCAAACTATACATTTTTATTCTAATACTAGCTTCTTCCCACGACTTCGTCCACATGGAATTCGGTTATTGCGTTTAATAATAAAGAAGACACCTAAAATTCGTGGTACGATGAAAAACTAAGAAATGAGATAATTGAAATTATTCCAAATTTGAACCTTTCCCAGGTATAACCAGATGCGAGTTGACCTACCAGAGCTGGACCAGGGCATCATCAGCCCACAGCTGGTCTCGCTGGGCCACGAGACCCTGGCGCCGGTCTACACGACCCTCCAAGAGCCCACTACGAAGAAACGGAAGCATTCACAGGATGTCTCACAAGTAAAGTGCGAGCCAGGTCAGTGGAGTAGATTACTCGGGCCCATTACAATATCTATTCTTAGTACCTAAGGCATATAAAAAAGACAAAGAGGTAGAGATTTTTTAAATTCATCTCGCCTCTGTGCTTGGTTTTCATGATTGGGGATCATGACCTCCGCAAGATGTCATCGTGTCCTGGATTTGGATAACATTCTTCCACCTTCTGCGATGGGTAGCAATTTTGGTGGAATCAATTTTGGTGATAGTTTTGTCGATAGAGACACGATTCAAAAAGTACCTTCCACTTGGAAATACTATTAATAAATCACAATTAGGTTAGGTGACATCTTATTGAGACAACTTCAACTTTAGATTAGGTAAAAATAGTTTATCGATTATGCTTTTTAATTCAGACACTTAGATCCATCCATACCATCCATACTAATATGAAAGTCTGTTTATTTGTTTGTCCTTCCTTCACGTCCAAAATACTGGACCGATTTGGATGAAATTTGGTATGGATATAGTTTAAGACCCTGGGTATTCCTGGGTATTAGCCGTTGCCCGCGACTTTGTCCCGCGTTGACTTAGACGTACCCGATGAGTATCATCGCCTCGCAGAAACCCCGTTTCCGTGGAAATATCGGGATAAAAAGTATCCTATGTAAAATTACATAGGAACTTTTTTATCGCTGTTCAGTCTTCCATGAAAGCCACGAACCACGACTCCCTTTGGCCAAAAGTCCTCTTTAGTAAAGGTCAACATCAATCAGTCATGATGTTCAGTCGGAACCCGCACCACGAACGAACTATAATTAATCATAGACGTGACGTAACCAAAGAATACCTATGACCTTACCTACCACTTCTTCTTCTTAGCTCTTCTTCTTTCTTCCAGCGGCTTTGTCACCAGAGACCCACGTCCGGCCAGCGCCTCCCCCCTCCGTGGATGGTTCCGAAGCAGGAGACGAGGCCCCCCTCCAGTGCATCCGGTTTGGTGCCTTCCAGCAGAGCCTTTGGCACGCGTTGTATGACTGCAACCTGAAACCTCTGTGAGTAGATTCATAGTAAAAGTAAAGTAAACTTGGAATACTTATAAGCCTTCATATAAATAAGCGTACACCCGAAATAAGTGTAAAATAGGTAATGAAGATTTTCTACAGTCGACGACTTTTCGACGTTTCCATTTTGAAACCAAAGACTAGATTTTTTACCAATATCCACCACCAACCACCACAACAGCCTGTTAGAATCCCACTGCTGGGCATAGGCCTCCTCTCACCAAGAGGTGTAAATGGGCTATGCTCACCTCCCCACGCGGGCCCAGTGCGGTTTGGTTGGGGACTTCACACACATCCTTGAATTACTGCGCAGATGCGTGCAATATGTAAACTCAGAGGTGCGAGCTGGATTCGAACTCTGCACTGCTTGCGAGGCGGAGGTAGAACCACTAGGCCACCACGGCGTACCCACTAGGCCACCACGGCTTACTTTAATCAATATAATTTATGCTAATTCCTTTTCAGCCAACCACCGTCCTACGTAGTCGGCGCTGACAAAGGCTTCAACTACTCCCAGATAGACGAAGCGTTTGTTTGCCAGAAAAAGAATCACTTCCAAGTGACCTGCCAAATACACATGCAGGGCGATCCGCACTTCGTCAAGACAAACGAGGGGTTCAAGAAGATTAGCAGCTTTAGACTGCACTTTTATGGGGTTAAGGTAAGAAGATTATTGAAGAAACATCTTGTGGAGTAGACGATAAGAGACTCTGTCTATTATGACTGTCTATCTATTTCTTTTCATTAATTTTACCACTGAATCAATGAAGATTAAATTGAAGTGAGTTTGTAGTCCGCTAACATGCTGCCATGTTCCAGTAAGAGATGCGTCAGCCTATTCAGTTTTAGTCATCAGGGCTGGTAACGCATTTACAAGGTTTTCAAGAGGCTATTTTTGCCATCAGATGGCCTGTGTGCTTCTTTGCCAACAACTAAGTATATAAATTCAAAAAGCCTTGCGTTTGTTTTTCCAAAATCATCTCTTATGGTTTGACGGCGGTGAAAATCGAGTTGGAAGTTTTGTATGTTTCATGTGAACAGGCATGGGCAGAAGAGCGTTCGTGATATTACTATAAGTATGCAAAATATTTCAAAACATTTATGGTTTTCAGGCCGAAGACCCGAGTCAAGAAGTAAGGGTCGAACAAAGTCAGTCGGACAGAACAAAAAAGCCTTTCCATCCAGTGCCGTAAGTATTATCTTATCTTATTCACGTATAAACTGTCAGATGCCGTAAGATTATTAAGTTAACGCCACTTGGCGCGACAAGAAAATTTTTAGCTAGTTATCTATTTTGATCAGGACAGACCGCGGATAATGTCCATTTTTGTGCTTGTAACAAAATGTCACCATTGCTGGGCACAGGCCTCCTCTCATCTCATAAGAGGGTTTGGGCTACAGTTCCCACGCGGGCCCATTGCGGATTGGGGACTTCACACACATCCTTCAATTACTTTGCAGATGCATACAGATTTCCGCACGATGTTTTACTTCACCGAAAAGCTCAGTGGTAAATTCCAATTTATTTTCGCACATAAGTAAACACAGAGGTTTACTTGGTTAACCTGGTTAGAAACCCATCATCATCTGCATGAGAGGCGGTAGGTCGAACCACTGGGCCACGGATTTTTACAGTTAACTAAATAAACTATAATAAATGTTTATTTTTAGAGTGGAGCTCCGTCGAGAAGGCACTAAGGTGACCGTCGGCCGTCTCCATTTCGCGGAGACCACAAACAATAATATGCGAAAGAAGGGACGCCCCAATCCAGACCAGAGACACTTCCAGCTGGTTGTGGCGTTACGAGCTCATGCACCAGGGGGCGATGTGATGGTCGCTGCTAGCGCTAGCGACAGGATCATCGTGCGGGTGAGTACTAGCCATATTAGCCAGACTAGACACTAGCTAATCGTAGCGTTACGAACACACCAGGTAGCGATGTCATGGTCGCTGCTAGCGCTAGCGACAGGATCATCGTGCGGGTGAGTACTAGCCAGACTAGACACTAGCTAATCGTAGCGTTACAAACACACGAGGTAGCGATGTCATGGTCGCTGCTACTGCTAGCGACAGGATCATCGTGCGGGTGAGTACTAGCCAAACTAGCCAGACTAGACACTAGGTAATCGTAGCGTTACGAACACACCAGGTAGCGATGTCATGGACGCTGCTACTGCTAGCGACAGGATCATCGTGTGGGTGAGTACTAGCCATACTAGCCAGACTAGACACTAGCTAATCGTAGCGTTACGAACACACCAGGTAGCGATGTCATGGTTGTTGCTAGTGCTAGCAACAAGATCATCGTGCGGGTGAGTACTATAGCCATACTAGCCAGACTAGACACTAGCTAATCGTAGCGTTACGAACACACCAGGTAACGATGTCATGGTTGTTGCTAGTGCTAGCGATAGGATCATTGTACTGATGAGTATTTATTGTTATTACAGATTTTTATTTAATTTCATTTTCTTTAATACATACATACATAAAATCACGCCTTTTTTCCATGCAGAGATCACTTCCTTCCATTTGCTATGATTCCTACATACCTCTCTCGCTTCTTCAACTTTCATTCCGTTCCGCATACTGCTCGTCGGTCTTGAATTTGACCCAAGAATATTCACCTCGGTCTTCCTCTTCCAACACCTTCATTCACACTAGCCATTTTCTTTAATAGCTAGTCATATAGAGTACCTAGAGCACCATCGTGCAAGTGTGTAGGTAGCAGTCAGACCAGAGACACTTCCATGTTGTACAGTCGTATTGCCACTGCACCAACAAACTCTGTCTAAGGCGTGCCCCATCCAATCTGCATCAGCCACTTTGGCACAGATGGGCAAAGTCGAAAGTTTCCAGCGCCTTTTTGAAAAAATGCCTTCTGCTTGAGTTTGTTGCGGCGCTTCTTCTCAATCAAAAGGTCTTGGAAGCGCTGGTAAATTCTTCTTCTGACGTGTAATAGTGCCTCTATGTGGCCAATTTGCTGAATAAATGATTGAATTTTGAAGTTTGACACCAAAATTCCTACTTAGACAAACTCTTAAAAAAAAACCTCTTCTTCCAGGCTTCAAATCCGGGCCAGTTTGAGTCGGACTGCACTGAAAACTGGTGGCAGCGAGGTGTCTCCGACAACAGTGTCCATTTCAACGGACGCGTTGGAATCAACACCGATAGACCAGACGAGTCGTGTGTCATAAATGGTAAGAAATAAAGGCAAATAGCATTCCTAAAGTAATCGCTAACAAACAGTTCCCCAGGACCCTCCGTGGTCAAGACAGAGGACAAGAGTGTCCTCCAAACTGGAGAGCCAAAAGACAGGTCTGAAAGTAACTGGTCTGTCTTGTGTGTCCTGTGTAATAATTTGTAAGATATTGAGGCAGGACATTGAGGATCAGATTTGAACTCTATTTACCCTTAAAGAGGAACTCTCAAAAAATGACGAAATTAAAACATCAATAAAAACGTAAAAGAGCGACCTAAGTACTAGAAGAAAAGTCTCCAAATCTAAATACTCGTATCAGCACTTTCAAAAGCATACCATCCCATTAGCATCCCTTCAAGAAGATTCTCCTGAACAGCAATATTTCCCAAATATTTGGAAAAGACAACATCTGTACAAACAAGATCACCAAAAAATAGACACATTAGAAAACCAAGGCCCAACACACAAATATCTAGATAGATCACGATACGACATTGCGTCGTGAAAATCAACGATGTACTTATGATTATGAGAATATTAACGGCACGTCGTGGATTTCTACGATGCGACGTCTTATAGTGTGTTTGTGTTTTGGCATTAAGAATTTTTTGTTCAGGTAACCTCAAAGTGATGGGCCACATAGTGCACCCTTCGGACGCGCGAGCAAAACACAACATAGAGGAACTGGACACAGCGCAGCAGCTGAAGAATGTTCAAAGCATCAGGGTTGTCAAGTAAGTCATTGTCACCACCATCATTATCCCTCTCCATGAAGCTCCATTGCTTCCTCCACCTTAACTAATAAGTTAATGATGGAATGCAATTGCAGTGCTTTGAAATCCGGCGGGTAACCGCTACCTAGGAGTTTCATTCTGAGCCTGGCGAGTGCGTCACATTCGCGCAGGATGTGTGGCGTTGACTCATCCTCTTCGCCACACATTCTGCAAACCATATCCATATTTTATGATGATGAGCTTGTCAACCGTAGTTGAACCAACTCATCAGCCAGCGTCTAGTTGCATTTGTAAGACCGTCTTGATGACCTGGCATCTATTGTTAACGCTTACGAGGTCATTATATAAGACCTTTCTTGCTCAAAGTGACCTTTGAGTATGTCCGGATAGATATTTATCTTACGCGTTCACTTGAATTTTATATGGTTAGCCTAGTTGTTTAACTTACTACTCGTTATATCCTCATACAGAGTCGAGGTTTCAAACCTCACTTGCTCGCACCTCTGCTTTTGCTGGTGGTGTTACTCGCTAACTTGCCAATTCGCACTGTTGTGTTCCGCGGTAAGGGGCTAAGACATCCGATGAAATTACTGGCTTAGAGGCATTCCTTTGGGATTTCTTATTTCCATGGGTTGTAGTTACCGCATACCATAAGCATAAGATATATGATGAAATCCGCAGTAGAACTAGGGTCACCGACATAGCCCGAAGAATTGTGAACCTTAAGTGGCAGTGGGCGGGGCGCATTGCTCGCAGGACTGATGGCCGATGGGGCCGGAAAGTTCTCGAGTGGCGTCCGCGAACCGGGAGACGAGCTGAGGCCTCCAACAAGATGGAGTGACGACCTTGTACAGGTCGCGGGAACGCGGTGGATGCGAGTGGCACAATACCGGTCTGAGTAGCGCGCCTTGGGGGTAGCTTATGTCCAGCAGTGGACGTCTATCGGCTGAAATGATGATGATGATGATGATAAAGTAAACAACGATGTTGCACTATAAAGTAGCTAGCTTCAAACAGACGTCAAGTCTCTGCCTCCTTTATCCCACAGGTTCAATGACAAATGACCAATGACCTAAGAAACTCTTCTTGCACGTGAACCGGACTTTACCGACTCAATTGTTTCGGAAGAAAGTAGTAGCTACATTCATTTGGCAAAATATTGAATCATAATCCAATCTAAATTGATATTTTTTTGCGGTTAGAAAGTGTGGTGTGCCGAAGCCTTTGCTACTCCTACTATATAGTTAATCCGGCACTGTTGT
Source organism: Aethes cnicana (assembly GCA_963971205.1). Classification (NCBI taxonomy): domain Eukaryota; kingdom Metazoa; phylum Arthropoda; class Insecta; order Lepidoptera; family Tortricidae; genus Aethes; species Aethes cnicana. Next base: position 3,958,242 of record OZ020301.1, on the reverse strand, counting down.
CCCACAGGTTCAACTACGACCCCTCGTTTGCCGAACATTCGGGCCTGCTCGGCTTCGACCCCGCGGCGCCGGCCCCGCAGGCCGACACCGGAGTCATCGCGCAGGAGGTGCGCCGCGTGCTGCCCGAGGCCGTGAAGGAGGCGGGGGACGTCACTCTGCCGAACGGGGACACGATACATAAGTTCCTGGTGGTCAATAAGGTTTGGCTATTGGATATCCATACTTCCATACTAATATTATAAATGCGAAAGTTACTGTCTGTTACCTCTTCACGCTTCAACCGCTGGACCGACTGAGATGAAATTTGGCATGAAGATAGTTGGGGTCCCGAGAAAGGACATAGGCTACTTTTTATGACAGAAAAACGCATGGTTACCGCGGGAACGCGATAAACGAATTCCACGCGGGCGCTTCGTTCGGCTCGCCATCTAGCTTCAAGTAGCGGTAGCAACTGCTAAACGGTCGGGTAATCGGGGTTCAGCCACTGGACGCTAGATGTCGATTTAGTGTTAAGTTAACCCGCGTTCCGGAGGTACTACTCTTTTTATATCATTTCTCTATGATATCGATCACAACTCGAATGCAGCAGGCCGGGAAGCGCACTGTACACTTGTAAATGTATGTGTCCCACTACGCGGGCCAGTGATTCACTCACCATCTCCGGATGGAGGTGAGGCGAGTTGCGCGCGCTTTTTTTCTAAGAAACTTGAGCTAGGTCTTCGTTGTCAGTACAACCTCGAATTAATGAACAATGTACACTATAGCAGCTTAGTTTAATTCACCAATCATAGGCAATACAGAATTAGCTCTCATCATGGACCAAATATCTTCACAGGATCGAATCTTCATGGAGAATCTGGGGGCGGTAAAGGAACTGTGCCGGGTCACTGGCAATCTTGAAACCAGGATAGACCACCTCGAGCGGGTTAACAGAAAACTTTGCAAGATGAATATTTTGCAACGGAGGGACAGCGCTCGCTCCAACATCAGTAGTGGTAAGGAATGTAGCCTTACTATAGGTTCTATGGCTCTAACAATGCCTGTAGATGCAGATTTTGGCATTATCATGGTTAGCAGGAAAATTGTCTTCAATGCTATGAGCACTACGGGTGTTATGGAGCGTCGCTTCATTGTTTAAAATTGTTTCACCAGTCCATTTTAAAGATTTTGGTAGGTTTTTCTTTGTAGAATTGTTTCTTTGCGGTTTTTACATTTTGTTCATTTTGTAAACATCCAAGACAGATAGATCTTTGAAGAGTTTTCTGTCATTTTTGTTTTTTTTTTTACTGGAGTGTTATAGGTAAGTCTTTAGGTAGTTAATGAGTATATTTTCTTACTCTATGCTACTAAGATGACTTCACCAAGTTTGTATTTTTTTCGTCTACTTAGGTATGATGAAATGAAAACAATTTCGGATTCGAAGCCCCGACCCTCTGTATGAGAGGTGGTAGGTTGGTAACCTACATATTTGACATTCCTACATTTTCAAAATTATCTCTTTTTTCCAGAATCCCACTTCTCAGCCATATCCACCTCGTCAAAATCCTTCTACAGCGATGGCAACATTTCAATAGAACAAATAAGGGACATTGCGCGCAACATAAAAAAGCACGAGTGTTGCCATAAACTGAGCCATCATTCTCCGAAATACACGAGAAAACAGTGTAGAACCTGCCACGATCCACGCAACTACTCTAGATACGGAAAATTCTATAACTACAACAAAACCTGTGTGAGATACCATACGAGTAAAGACGAGAAACATGAGAGAAATTTCCCCTCTTATGTTGGTACCGTGGATTCAAACAAAAGTTCCGACGAGTACAATTCGGTGAAGAAAAATGACACTCGTCTGTGGTTGAAGGACGAGGATAATTTTGCGTGTGGCAACTCTAAGCTTGCGTTTTGTTGCCGGAAAAAAGATTACAGTGATGCCAGCAGCGAATTGATTTCGAATAAGTTTTTGCAGATCGTTATTACTATTTTAATTTTCATCATGGCGGTGTGGTCAGTCTCTATTTAAATATTCATATTTAAGCCAGCATGAACGTTGTGTCGATGGATGTGTTTTGCGTTTTCACATTACAAATACTTAAAGATTTTGATATATTCCATTATTCCGCAAATGTATTAAAAAATGTCGTTTGATACACGTGCGAAATTGACATTTTCACTCGTCACTTGTCGCACTCGCATCAAAATATACTATTTTGTTTCCAGCCTAGTGGTGATGTCAGCGTTGTATTTCCGAGAGCACCGAGAGCTGTTAAACATGAAAGAAAGTCGACAACACGAGAAATACAACACCTATTATAATTATAAGAAATTGGAAAACGCTCCCGCGTATAGAGCCACGCCGCCCGATTTGAACCAAATACAGGTAAAAACTATCAATACTGAAGTGACATCCGTAACTCTGTCTGTATGTCTGTCTGTTACCTCTTCACGCTTCAACCGCTGGACCGATTGAGATGAAATTTGACATGGAGATAGTTGGGGTCCCGGGAAAGGATATAGGCTACTTTTTATCCCGGAACAACGCATATTTCCCGAGGGAACGCGATAGCCGAATTCCACGCGGGCGAAGTCGCGGGCAGAAGCTAGTAGTCACTTCGTTCGCTGTCTGTCTGTCCCTATGTATGCTTAGATCTTTAAAACGACGCAACGAATATTGAAGCGGTTTTTTTAAATAGATAGAGTGATTCAATAGGAAGGTTTTCGTAGGTATATTATTTGTTATAGTTTAACGCTCAATTCCCGCGGGAACGATATAACCGAATCCCACGCGGACGAAGTCGCGGGCAGAAGCTAGTACTATAATAAAAGGGGATTTTTTTCTGTCTCTTTCATTAGGTATGTCTGCCTGTCTTTCTGTTTGTTAGAGATAATCTCCGGAACTACTGAACCGATTTGAATGCAGTTTTCAAGGGTTGATAGAGCATCATTCGAAGCAACATATAAGCTATGTTTGGTTAAAATCCTTCTCCTTTCCTTTTCTTTTCCTTTTTGTTTTTACATGTTTGTTCCTTTGTTTCTTTATTTAATTTTTGTGTGTCATATGTGGTATGAATAAATGTTTTTCTTCTTCTTCTTTCTTCTAAAATCGGATGTCGAAAAGAAAAGTTATCGGCATTTTTTTATTCCACGCAGACGAAGTCGCGGGGCACAACCAGAATTATACTTATATTAAAATTAAAATAACTGCTTATCCAAGGAATTACGTAAATTCTGTTGGTGACACTGTCTAGCTGTATAAATATTGTTACACTTTTCGAAGTAAACAACACTGCACTGTAGAAAAATCCATAATTAATATCATCCACATCCATATTAATCTGACTATTTTTTGTCTGTCTGTTGCCTCTTCACACTTCAACCGCTTGACCGATTTACAAGAAATTTGGCATGGAGATAGTTGAAGTCCCAGGAAAGGACATAGAGTCGCGGGCAGAAGCTAGTAAAAAAACTTCCAAACTTCTATTCTCATTTTTATTTCAGAACTTGAAACCATCACAACATGCGACCTCAAAGAAAACTGCTAAAGGTAATGTTCACTCAAGACTCCATAATAGTACATTACAGACCTAGGGTGGTGAATTCGTAAATGTCCCAGATCGCAGCTTTCTGTGGCACGAACCGAAGGGCCATAAATATGCGATCTGGGGCTTTACGAATTGCCGCCCGTGGTTTGTCAAAAGTTTTACGGCTTGCCTTGGCCAAGAAGTGAGATTTTCTCTCCGCGTAGCGGGCAGAAAATCCCACTTTATGGCCAAGGGTGATGTAATAGTAGATTGTATGACTAGGGAGCAAAAATATACTTTACCGCGGGTGACGGATTTAATGCAGAGCGAAGCGAAAGATAGCAGGGGATATATTCGAAGTCTTAAAATAGGGATCTCCCTGTTCCCTATAGGATCGCTCACGCGTCGCGTGAACTTTAAGCAGCTACATTTAAAGTTCAATTTGACGCGTGAGCGATCCTATAGGGAACAGGGAGATCCCTATTTAAGACTTCGAATATAGCCCCAGAATACAATTCTGAGCGGAGCAATTCATAACAGACTTTTCGTTAGGTACTTGTTAAAATTTATTTTCTCATACATGCTCGGAAATGTTCGTGTTACTTTCAAAAAAAGAAGACGCGAGGCTGTCCATTGCCGGCCTTGGCCAGCAAAAACATTATTGTCGTGTGTGTTTTTTTTAATTGGCTTGCTATTTGAGACACCTCTGTAGAGAAACTGACAAATCCATGGAGGTACCTAATAAGTACAACTTCCATGGCCAAATCATCCACGATCATGGAAGTAGTAAATACTGATGTGGGGTAAGTGCGCCTAAATTTATTTCGCCCCTATGCCTTGAGTAATATTTATAGGTTTCGATATATTTATGTTAGGCGCACTTACCCCATCCTGGCGCACTTGCCCCGACTGACCTTACGTATTTCCTCGCTGTTTGAGAAAAGCATTATATATACCTCGGCCGCAATTGCGATTGCCGGACTCGTACTAATAGAAGGCTTCGCTTCGCTCAGCCTTCTAACTGACTCGTCCGGCAATGCGCTACTTGGCGGCCTCTGCAATAATGTACTATTCCAGTTTCGCAAATAGTTACGAATAGGTACTTATGGTTTTTTTTTATGTCATTGGCTCATTGGTATAGGCAAACGAGCGCACAGCCCACCTGATGGTAAGTGGTCACTGCGGCCCATGGGCACCGAAATCCTTTGATCCCCCATTAAGAAACCATAAGATCTCGAATGCGTTGCCTACCGTGAGGCCTAAGATGAAATGCCTCTGTGCCAGAAATTTCACTGGCTGCCTTACTCCCTACCGGAACACAACAGTGCGAGCACTGCTATTTGACGGCAGGTTAGCGGGGCGAAAGACGGTGGTTCCACCCCGGACGGACCTAGCACCGTGCCCACCACCATAAATAAACAAAATATATATCTGAAGAAATAACTACTTAAAGTTTTCTTGTTTCCACAGAGAAAGGTCCGCACAAGACGACGCAAGAGATCCCGACGTCCGTGCCAACTGAGCCGCCCCACTCCACCGGCACTACGCGACATGCTTCTAAGAACTACGTGCTCAACGTACTGAGTAAGTGTTAGACGATGAAATAAAATACTTTTAATCATCATCATCATTTCAACCGAAAGACGTCCACTGCTAGACATAGGCCTCCTCCAAGGCTCGCCACTCAGAACGGTCCTGTGCTACTTGCTTCCACCGGTTTCCCGCGACCGTCACGAGGTCGTCGCTCCATCTTGTTGGAGGCCTCCCGACAGCTCGTCTCCCGGTTCGCGGACGCCACTCGAGAACTTTCCGGCCCCATCGGCCATCAGTCCTGCGAGCAATGTGCCCCGCCCACTAAAAATACTTTTACGGTAAAAGAATGAAAGAGATTGAACAAAAATATAATTAAGGTGAGTGGGCAAGTTCGTCTGTGGGCTAAGTACGCCTCAATTGATTTTTCGACCCAATGTCTTTTAAACAGGCCCAACTGCTTATTGCAGTGGAATTGTGTTGTATATTTGTTGCGTGTATGGAGAGATGTCGCACTTACCCCGCCCTTGGCGAACTTGCCCCGACTGATCTTAAGTATGTTTATTTACAGATGAAGGCAAGACGGGCATCCTTATTAGTTTTTTTAAAATAGATATTCCTTCGGAACTATTGAAATAATGTTATTTATTTAGATTTACGTTACGAAAAAAACGAATCTGGTTATCATTTAAAATCGAAAAAATATCATGAAATAAAAATTTGCTATAATTATTTCGTGAAGTCAAAAACACGTGAAATAATTATTGCGTTTTTTATTTATTTATTTATTTAAACTTTATTGCACATACAAAATGTATACAATTTTTATTTCATGATATTTTTTCGATATTTTTGCGACTGCACCAAATTTTTGTTCAGATTATAATATGTTGGTCGTTTAGGCCCGGTTCCTATATCCACGAAACGCCTCGTTTTGCCTACGGACAGTTGATTTTTGACATTTGTTCCATAGAGAATCTGTCAAATTTTAACCGTCCGTAGGCAAAACGAGGCGTTACGTGGATATAGGAACCGGCCCTCAGTATCCTGCAATTTTTCACTTAGGCCCGGTTCCTATATCCACGAAACGCCTCGTTTTGCCTACGGACGGTTGATTTTTGACATTTGTTCCATAGAGAATCTGTCAAATTTTAACCGTCCGTAGGCAAAACGAGGCGTTACGTGGATATAGGAACCGGCCCTCAGTATCCTGCAATTTTTCACTTAGTAACTCTTGTCCAATTTAGCAATGTGTTTTTTCTAATATTCTAATAAATTAATGTTTTAAATGTACAGACATGGAGCCCGCCCCGGCGGCGACGCGCATCGCGGAGCTTATCGGCGCCGCGTGCGCATTCGCTGCGAACGCTGACAACGAGCTGGACCCCGACTGTCAGGTTACTGTCACATTTTGACATACCACTGCTGGCGACAGGTTTGGTGCCGTTTGGTAGCTAATATTCGTAACCAAACGGGAATAAAAGTCCCACGCCACGGCTACAAAATGGTACTTTTCTAAATATTACTGAATACTTCGTCCGCGTGGAATTCGGTTATAGCGTTCTTGAGGGGACTAAGCGTTTCTCCGGGATAAATTTCGTTTTAGTCAGTGATAGAGTTTCTCGAAACCAGCAATGTACGTCTGACTGACTACTACTGACTTGAATATTCTCCGCCATCTTGAACCAGCATCGTCGTATTTCATCTAATTTACAGAAAACTATAATAAATTTTATACTACTTAAACCTTCCTAAAGAACCACTCTATTTAAAAAAAACCCGTGAGTGATTAGGCACCAAAATATTTGAATTGGATCCCAGATGCTAATTTTTAGATTCTTCGACTGTGTACATTGAATTATTTTATGAGAATGACTGTTAATTTCATCAGCGTGTTTTTTGATACTTCTACTCAAAATAGTACATTTTGATGCAAGTGCGAAAAGTTTGTCATTTTCATCTAGTCATGTTATCGCGAGCGAAAGCGAGCCTTAACAGGACGAGTAAAAATGACAATTTCGCACGTGTATCAAACGACATTTTTCAATACATTTACGAAAAAAGAGAATAAAGAAATAAATCAACAGGATGAAGCTCAAAAAACTTTACGCACTAGTTCGTAAAAAACAACTTTAAGCACGCTCACTAGCTGTCAAAAAACAAAAAGCGTTCGTTCGGAAATGACAAACTTTTGGCACGTTAAACAGGTATCGCAATGTTTACGTACTCTTTGAGCAACTGTATTAAAAAATATAATCTCTATTTTCTTGTTTATTCTCCGTCTTATAACCTATTTACAAAATTCATTTTCACATTCCATGCTGCTTGAATAGGATTGGAAACACGTATCAAGATGGATAAATAATTTATTGGTAAGATTATAATACACAACAAAATAAACATATTACACCTATGTGTGCGCATTAATTTCCTTTTGTACAATTACTTTTATATATTTATTACTCCGCTAGCCAAACATCTTAACATAAAAATAAACATAAAACATAAAAAACAAATTAACATAAAAATTATTTTCTATTCCAGTCGTCATGCAGCCTAGAACCTCCGCAAGCGTTCGAAAACCAAGAAGCCTTGGAGCGAGCCAAACCTGACATAAACGAAACCTTCGTTCGACCACTAGAACCACTCACCCACGACAAATTACCCAACATCCCAATCATTCCCGAAAAACACAACGCCACTCTAAAGCAAGAGAACGAATCGTTCAAACAGTTCCACGAGGAAATCATGGCGGAATCGAATCTATTGGATCCCAACAAATTGAATATAACTGATGCTTTAAGTGGGAGAAAGAAACGGGAGATTGGGAACAGATGGAAGAGGGAGACGAACGAAGCGCTTTCCAAGAGCAGTTCCGAGGAGATGGTGCTGAATGATCACTCTTATGAAATGGGACAGCTTAGTGGGACAGGTAAATAGTCAATGTTTCTCCTGACTAGAATCCTGCGCTTGCTCAGCGTATGGTGCAAACGAGCGCACAGCCTGGTAAGTGGTCACTGCGGCCCATGGACACCGAAATCCTATGATCCCCCATTAAGAATCCATAAGATCTCGAATGCGTTGCTTACCCTGAGGCCTAAGATGGAATGCCTCTGTGCCAGAAATTTCACCGGCTGCCTTAACCCCCTACCGAAGCACAACAGTGCGAGCACTGCAATTTCGCGGCAGGTTAGCGGGGAAAGACGGTGGTACCACCCTGGACGGAACCAGGTCCTACCACTAACGAACCAGCGTTGTTTCAGTTTTTTTAATGTTATTTTTTTTTTCAGAAAACCATATAGTAACGTTCGGCATCACGACCAAGTCTTTCTCTAACGCGTCTCTGTTTTCCGAGCGCGTATCGGCGCGTGCGCCGCACAACTTCAGCTACGCCGTGCCACTGTCGCCCTGTCTGAGGAACAAACATCTCGACCTGTCACTAAGGTAGGCTCAATGGCCGTCGTCCAAGATGGTTGTCGTTTGTTGAGCTCCCCCATTTTTACTTGATTTATCTTTGTAACGTACATTTATCATTATTACCGAACAACTTGCAGGCCTGTGGCCCTTACTTTGCGATTGGCGAAGTGTCCAAGACAGAAGCCATTAATTTATATAGAAAAGAATAGTCACTAAGGTAACTCATATATTACATACTAGGTTCAGCCCGCGACATCGCCCGCGTGGAATTCGGTTATCGCGTTCCTGCGGGAACTATGCGTTTTTCCTGGATAAAAAGTAGCCTATGTCTTTTCCTGGGACTCCAACTAATATTTCCGTACCAAACTTCATCCAAATTGGTTCTAAACTGAGAATCGATAGCTGATTCTGCGGGTAAAATATCGTCACAACTTTTTGCTGGACCCCATAATCAAGTATATGGGATTTTTGGAAAATTGTCTTGTAGTATAACCATCAAGGCTGCCACGAGACCTACATATTTATATTCTAAGCATTTTTGGAATTCGTTAATAGCGTTCCCGCGGGAACTATGTTTTTCCGGGGTAAAAAGTAGCCTATATGTTGACCAGTTTTATAAACTGCCCACATTCCAAATTTTGTGGTAATCCGTCCAGTAGTTTTCGAGTTAAATCCGGACATACATACAGTCAATTTTTCTAATAATCGTTATTTTGTGTTCAGTACCGTTTATATAGTCCCCTCGACTTGATCATCATCATCATCATCATTATCATTATCATCATCATCATCATCGTCATCGTCATCATTATCATCTTGATAGTTTCTTTTAATTAAAGTTTCAGACGCGACTTCTCCTACAGAATTATTATTCATAAAGATTTTATTAACATTGATTTTTTTTCTAAAAATCGTTATTTTTTGTTCAGTACCGCTTATATAGTACCCTCGACTTGATCATCATCATCATAATCATCATTATCATCATCATCATCATCATCATCGTCATCATCATCATCATCATCGTCATCGTCACCATCATTATCATCTTGATAGTTTCTTTTAATTAAAGTTTCAGACGCGACTCTTCTAGCTCCTACAGACTTATTATTAATAAAGATTTTATTAACATTTATAATGTTGCAGGTCACCCCGCCTTAAAGATGTCCGCCTCTGCGACCTCCAATGCAAGTACGATTCGGAAAAGAACTGCCAACTTAACAGAGAGATGGCCAAACCTCTACTTGTCAACGGGGCTTGGAGTTCCCGCATGACCCTGGAGTGTAACATGGACCGAGCCCTGAAGATTCGAGCTTCATTCACTGCTAATAAGGTAGAGAACGGATTGATTCTTTCAAAATCGGACGGCCGGATTGGTCCAGTTGGTAGTGACCCTGCCTTCTGTTCCGATGGTCGCGGGTTCGAGTCCCGCTCGGGGCAAACTTTGTGTGATGAACACGAATGTTTGTACTCGAGTCATGGATGTTTAGTATTTATATATGTATGTATTTCTCTATATAAGTATTTATATCGTTGTCTAGCACCCATAGTACAAGCTTTGCTTAGTTTGGGGCTAGGTCAATATGTGTGAAATGTCCCAAGATATTTATTTATTTATTTTTATTTAAAATTCACATAAAGTGTACTTACACTCGCGACAAGCCATTAGGTAAGTACATGCTGAGTTTTCGTGACAGACCACAACACTTTTTCTTTTGTGCTGTGTAAATGTTGCTCTTTTTGTCTTTTATGTGTGTGTTGTGTAACATCAGGAATAAATGTTGTTTCTTTCTTCTTTCTTTTCTTTCTTTCCATACACATGGATACAGCACACTAATATAAGATAGTGTTCAAACACGGGTTGGCGGACGGAACGAACACGCGCGAGCTACCTATCGTATTGTAATAGTACATTTTCATGCGAGTGCGAAAAGTTAGTCATTTTATCACGAGTCCCTAGTTAATACTAGGGACGAGTAAAAATGACAATTTCGCACGTGTATCAAACGAATTTTTTTAATACATTTGCGAAAAAAAAAAAAAACATTAATATTATAAATGCGAAAGTAACTCTGTCTGTCTGTCTGTCTGTTACCTCTTCACGCTTCAACCGCTGGACCGATTTGGATGAAATATGGTTTGGAGATAGTTGGAGTCCCGGGAAAGGACATAGGCTACTTTTTATCCCGGAAAAGCGCATAGTTCCCATGGGAGCGCAATAAACGAATTCCACGCGGGCGAAGTCGCGGGCAGAAGCTAGTATTAAATAAATGCGAAAGTAACTCTGTCTGGCTGTCTGTCTGTTACCTCTTCACGTTTCAGCCGCTGAACCGATTGAGATGAAATTTGGCATGGAGATAGTTGGGGTCCCGGGAAAGGACATAGACTACTTTTTATCCCGGAAAAGCCCATAGTTCCCGCCGGAACGCGATAACCGAATTCCACGCGGGCAGAAGCTTTTATGCTTTTACCATAGTTTAGTTTATTAAGGAAGAATTTTTGAAATGGCTTCTATTGGAACTATTTTGCATTTATTTTTTGTTACAGAATCTATGCCTCTTCGCGCCAGACCACAAGTCATCAGTGATAGAATACAGTATACATATTTATAGAGATTGTCATAATTGATCGTTCACATAATTTGTTATAATTTTGTTCGGGTTTCGCATAAAATTATCTGGTAAATGAAAGCAGTAAACATGCCTATATTTATTTTTATCGAGGTGTTTTTCGTATATTTTTAATGGTGATTATTTTGTTTTAATAGTTTCTTAAAGCTAGAGTTGATGTAGCAATTTCACAGTGTAGTTTAAAAGGTACATGTGCTTGCGTAAACTCTAAACTACTCTACTGAAATCTTTTTTTTTTAGTTATAGTTATTATAGTGGTAATTTTTATAAATGTTTACGGCTCATGACAGAAGTAAGTAAATGTACTACATACACCTATGTATGTCCAACTAAATTATTCCAATAAAAATATAATTATTTATGAATTTAATGAATCTCAAATTTCTTTAGAAGCATAATATTTAATATTATTTATGTTTGTATTGTTTTTTCCTATTTAAAACTGAGCCATATGACGGTATAATATTTTAGACTGTTATATGTTGCATAATCAATTTTCAATCGAAGTTTGGTCATTTTCGTCAAATACCTACCTACTTTATATGTTTTATAATAAAATATGTTATATTATAAAACATATAAGTAGGCTTTGTTACACGAGTAATACTTGTTAGATTATTAAATACATTCCTAAAGTGCAATTATAAAATATGTCCGTCCGTTTTAACAATCTATATACGTATTTATGGAAAAGAACCACTAACACTAAAATGACATTAAGATAAGTAGAAGCAATACTTTTTATTAATAGTTATAATTATAATTATGATTTTTTTACACATAATTATAGTAGTAAACTGTACAGCACTACGCGAATTGATAGTAGATATGATTTAGAAATGAGCAATATTTCCACGTCGATTAAACTAAGTATAATTATTATGATAAAAATAATTATGAGAAAATATTCTTATACTTATAATTACGGTTTCGTAATAATTACCTACCACATATTAAGTAAACGGATTGGTAAATTTTGATTTATATTTTATGCAATTTAATTTATGTTCGGTGGTAGCTAAATAATATTTTATTCTATAGTACATACATTTAGACTACAAAACATATCGTTTGTTGTAAAATTTCCATTGAAATTTAACGTATTTTTTACAGCTTTATTATTATTTTTAGTATATTATATTTTTAGACATTAGAAAGTTTAATACTCATGTCTGTAATTTCCTTTTTCGCCTAGGATCTCCGGTGACATCACATTTTGGAGTTTTGACATTTAATTACTGGATTTTGTCCGCTGTCAAAATTCACATCTTATTATTGTAACATACATTCCAAGCCAGTACTTAATTAATCTAAGCACATATTTAAGACAAATCTCAATTAAAATATAGTAAAACGTAGTGCCACTAAGCAGTTTTAAGAAGTATTTATTAAGTATGTTACATTTTAATATCATAATCAAATCCAAATAACAGTAAACCTATCACGTTATTCAAATGTCGGGCCAAATACCTAAGAGAAAATAATCCCAAACTAAATAAGCAGACTTTCAAAATAACCAATAAATTCATAGTTACTCACCAACTATACTCGTATTCTCTTCTTTAGATAACTATTCATTACAAAATGAGTCATCGTTACAACAGCAAAAATAAACGTAAAAAAATCGGTTGTCTATAAAGTCGGTTTATGGACGATAATTTTACGTGATAACGTCACAAGAAAACATTAATGAATATACCCCGTTACGTAGGACATACATCGCCATGAGGACATACTGGACATACATTGTGTCATGATTTTCGTGGGCGCAGCCGCTGTTCATCAATTTATAAGACGTTGTCACATCAAAATAGCATTTTGCCGACAACATTGAGACATGCTCAAAGAGATCAAGCAATAAGTATATAGAGATCTTCTACTATCTAAAGTCCCGCCCCTCCAAAATTCAAAACGCTTCAATGTATTTAAAAAGCACCACCAACACTCTCAACACATGTGTGCGTGCTAGCCATCAACTATGCGTTGAGAGTCGTTGGTGGTGCTTTTTAAATAATAAAAACAAAATTGAAGCGTTTTGAAATGTGAAGGCGCGGGACTTTAGATAGTAGAAGATCTCTACAAGACAAACCTGAATTTAAAGTTTAAATATTCTAAGAATCTCTATAAAGACAACTTTATCTCTAAATGTCTTTTATCTCGAAACTATTTTAAGATTTATTAAGACATCTTGCCATATTTTAGTTTTTATTTAATAAAAATAAACGCATCACATAACTTGTGTAATGAAATTATGAATAAGAATTTTATCCGTTTTATTTATTAGGTGAGTTAAATTTGTGTGAACTCCTGAGAATATTTTATAAATTTAAATTCTCATAGAAGTGGTATTTTTTTTTATTCGTATATTTTAGTTGTAGCAGTTACTATAGCACGTAAAATTATTTATAAATAATGAGAATGTATTGTCTTTTTAGATGTAAGTGTCCACAAATTTGTAATATTTAAGTGATACATAAATAAAATGTAGCAGTACCGATTTTCATGTTATTTCATTAAATTGATTCTTCTCCCTCTTGTTAATCAAAAACTATGTATGTGTGTGTGTTTAGCTGTCAGCAGAAACATAAATCAGGTTTTTAGACTTTTTAGTGATTGATAAGCATAAATCGTGTTTGTGGATTATTCCTACCGAAACTTCTTGTACATCTAATATACATTGTGGGTCAGATCCTATAGCAAATAATTAACCCACAGTATCGGCTATCGATTCTAAGTATATTGTAGAGGTCTTTAATTTTCTTTGAGTTGGTAAAAAAAAATGTATTGGTTGTGTGAGCGACGCCTGAATCCCATACAAAATATTATTTTTTTCCAAATCAAAAAAAATTAAAGACCTATACAATATACTTAGAATTGATAGCCGATACTGTAGGTTAATTATTTTCTATACGATCTGACCCACCATGTATAAAATTCTCGTGTCACAGTGTTTGTAACCAAACTCCTCCGGAAAGGCTGGACCGATTCCTATGAAATTTGGAGTGTATGTTCAGTAGGTCTGAGTATAGGACGCAAGCTATTTTTCACATCAAAAAAATTTCTAAGGCGGTACGAAGTTCGCGGGGTCAGCTAGTTTTACCATAAAAATATTAATTTAGTGTCGTCTGTCATCTTTGACTCTTAACTTAATCCTACTTAATCACTTGATTAATTAAATATTTAGTCTTAAAAAAAGCAATAAGAAACGTCACTAGCTTCTGCCCGTGACTTCGTTGGCGTGGAATTCGGTAATCTCTTACCGAACCCGCGCGAACTATGCAATTTACCGGGAATAAAAATCAGACTGTGTCCTCTTCGGGACTCCAACTAAGTATCTCCATACCAAATTGCATCTTAATCGATCCAGCGGTTTAAGCGCGAACAGGCAACGGGCAACGTTAGTTTCGCATTTATAACACTAGCTTCTGCCCGCGACTTCGAGCGGGTGGAATTCGATAATAGCGTTCCCGCGGGAACACTGCTGAACTGATTTTGATGAAATTTGCACTGTTCCCTTACCTAGTTGAATTAATAAATGTATACGTAAGTATATAAAAAAAATGGCCTAATCCAATCAATTAGTTTCGGAGAAACACGTGGACTAAACACTTAAGTACAATATTTTGCTTTAAAACTCAAACATATTATCAATGTGAAAATCATGCAGTTCCAATAATACGATTACCTACTAGTTTATACATACATTACGTATTGAATTGATAAGCTCCCATTTTTAAGTCGGTCAAAAAATATATGTACCTACCTAGAGCATTGATCTATTATAAGTAAGGATTCACAATCAGCCGAAGAAAAATGGCCCGTCAAAACGGGTGCCCGAACAACTCGGGCACCCGTTTGGCGCTCAGTAAATTTGACACTTAAGTCTAATAGTGTTAGGTTTACTTTTGTATAAATATTTATCTTGACACATATTATATAGAGGCGTTATTAGCATACTGGAACGTATTTTCTAATGTCACTTTGCTCCATATATTTTGACATATTCTGTTAGGCACTGTTCGTCCATATGTTATTACTAGCTTTTCCCCGCAACTTCGTATGCGCAGAAATATTAAAAAGTAAAATCCCGATTTTTCCCGTTCCCGTGAGAATTTCGCAAAATCCTTTCTTAGCGGATGCCTACGTCATAACATCTACCTGCATGCCAAATTTCAGCCCGATCCGTCCAGTGGTTTGGGCTGTGCGTTGATAGATCACTATGTCAGTCAGTCACCTTTGAGTTTTATATATTTAGATAGGTCAATGACCTAGAGCCGAGCTAACCGGCGACTCTCAAACTTTGCACCAGTTCAATGACCTCTCCAAATGACCGTTACTCAAACTGCGCCTGCGCTTACGAAGTGACGCAAATCTCAAATTATATCACACGTGAAAGTGAAGCGGTTTCCATTATGTGTTGATTATTCAATATGGTTTTTTTCCTAAACGGCTCGGTTTGTTTTGTTATTTAGCCTGAACTTTGCCACAACAGACGATTTTACTTCCCACTGCTGGGCAAATCTCCACGCAAATTTTATGTGTGTGTAATTTGAATTTTTCAATGAGCTTTTCGGTGAAGGAAAACGTCGTGTGGAAACCTTCATGCATCTGCGAAGTAATTCAAGGGTGTGTGTGAAGTCCCCAATCCGCACTATGCCCGCGTGGGGACTATAGCCCAACTCTCTCGTGATGAAAGGAAGACTGTGGCCGGCAGTGGGACGTAAATAGGCTGGTATGGTGGCACATAAGTAAACTTAGAGGTGCGAGTCGGGATCGAACCCCCGACCCTCTGCATGAGAGGCGGTAGGACGAACCACTAGGCCACCACGGCTTCTGCTTTACAGTTTCGTTTAATAAGTACAATTAAGAAAAAATAAGAAAATAAATTACTTCATTAGGTAAACATAACATTTAACGAGTGTATAAAAATTAGGCATAATACCGAATGTTAAAAAAAAACAAACAATTTGGCATAGGTACCGAATATAAAAAAATATTTAAAGAAATTCTCCAACTCATATTCACTTATTTAGGAAATACAAAAAGAGGTTAATGGTTCCTCGGTTGCGTACGTATTTACGAACACGCAGCGTCGTCCATTTCCACATAAGTAAGATAAAAATAAACATGAAAAAACCTTCAACGTAAAAGTCCCAATTATGTAACAACAACAACAACAATACAGAAATACAGAAAGGATACACAGCATAGACGTAAATAATATAGACCCGGTCTAACGTACACGTAATATGTCCCCACTTCCACGGTGTCCAATCCAAAGTTCTGTCACCGAGCGTGCGGGACAATAAGCGTTTTTAAAAAAACTTTTTTCGAAACTGTTTCTCAGTATCTAAAAACTCGTCTCGTTGTTGAAAAAATGTGACCCAGATTTAGTGTCACGATATAAGTTTAACTTTGGATTAGACACCAATGAAGTGGGGAAACATGACATGTATTTACGTTAGGCCGGGTCCATACGAAGTATTATTTATGTCTTTGATACACAGTTAATAGGTAAACAACAGACGGATTTATCGCTAAGCAGCGATCTCTTCCAGTCATATATGTATGATGGAGGAACTTTACCGTAGATACTTTGTGTGTCGTTTGTATGTCAAATTTTATTTCTATTTCTACTTATTCATATGGTGATATGGCGATCAAGATCATGTATGGACATGCTATTGATCGCTATATTTTCTTTTTTCAATGTTATTTTAGGGTTCTGAACCTCAAGAGGTATAAACGGAACCCCTATAGGATCACTCGTGTATCTGTCCGTCCGTCTGTCATAGTCGATTTTCTCCGAAACTACTGGACCGATTAAGTTGAAATTTGATACGTATATGTAAGTTTGTGAGCCAAAGACGGACGTTTTTAGGGTTCCGTACCCAAAGGGTGAAAAACGGAACCCTATTAATATGCCTCCGATGTCCGTCCGTCCGTCCGTCCGTCTGTCTGTCACAGGGCTCTATCTCTTCAACGGAAATAGGTAGAGATTTGAAACTTTCACAGAATGCGTCAAAAATCGGTAGTAATCACATCCGTTATGACAGCGAGTTCTGTCAAAGCCAACTTCCTATCTGTGGTCATACAGTAAAATTCATTTTACAAAATCGAAATCGATGCTATAATGACGTTCAAATTTCGAACATCTTCAATCAGACGGAACGAAAGTTTGTTCCAAATTCAAATGTCGCCTCTATTTAGTCTATGCTTTTTGAAAATCGAATGTGAGACACTGACGTATTTGAATTGTAGCCATTGTGGGCCGATCTTAATAAAATGAGTGTAGATACAGTTATGTATACAACTGTACATAATTAGGCATTAAAACACTCTTGCGATATAGCGAAAACCCTACTCGTGTTTTAAGGACCTTTATTATGTTGCAGTTACATAAACTAATATAACGCGAATAGGGATGACGACAACTTTTTTTTCCTTAGTCTATCAGGAAGATTATTGAAAAGTATTGGACACGTATTTTTTTCTTTTTTCACGTAATCAAACTTATACGGAGATATATTGAGTTGAAATGTCGCGTGACGTCACGGTTAGGTACGATTTATACCTAACGGTGACGTAGTTAGCCCCCACTCTCCAACTTTAATGCGTTTTAACTTAGTCATTCTTTGTTAATTTGATAAAACAAAAAATATGTGTCTAATATTTTTTATTACCTGACTGGCGGACTAATTAGAATTTCGAGATCTTCACCCTGTCGTCATCCCTATTGTCACAAACGCATCACTTAAAAGTATTCAGATTTTGCAGTAAACTGTCTAATAACAATGACGTCCAAGAAACCAGTTTCTTGAATATGCAAGATTTATTTGTCAAGAACAGCGTGATGACATGTCACGAGGTAAGGGGACGCTTCGGCGATAGCGGGTGCGCAGCGTGGCGATAAGCGGTTGCTCAAATAAAGTCAGGGCGTCATTATTATTTATATTATTTATAGAAGGGGACGACTGCCTGGTTTCAGTCGGGTGATCGGTCCTCCATTCGGAACCATTTCACCCATTTCCCCGGCGTCATTCACTTCATAGATGCGTGCTTTTCCTTCATCGAAAACCTCAGTGGTATATTCAAATTGAATTTGCCAAAATCTTTTCGGCAAATTGCTTACTAAACTTTCATATTTGAAAATTACGCTACAAAATCGCTGCGCACTGACCACAGCCCGCCCCACCACAGACCTAACCGCAGCCTATCAAAGAGGCAGTGAACAAGCGACGCGTGCGCCGGCCGGTCGCGTCCGTGACGTCACAGCTGTCAAACAAGCCAACTCAGTCCAAAGGTTCAAGTTTCAACAAGGTAAGCCCTTAACACATTTCGTAACTTTGAAGCGTCTAGAAATATTCCAAGTAGGTATCGAACAAGTGTTTGTATTAGACTTTTACGTCCAATATCATCTTGGTTACGTTCACCGATTACTTATAAAACGACACAAGTTAGGTACTATAATTATTACACTGAAGCATCATTCGAGTTCGTAAATAGGGAATCTCCCATGTACCTATCTAAATAACGATTGACCATTTGTATTTAGCAATATAATATTATTTAATGAGTTATTCGGGGTGGGGTTGCCATCTCCTAAAATGAAAAAGCCGGACTTTGCCCAGAGAAAAGCCGGCCATTTTACCCTAAAAGCCTGTCATCACCACAACTAAAACCCAAACACAACATCCTTATTATGTAGCTGATGAAATGAATCCCTTTTGCATCCGGAATGACGCTCGTTCCTTGGAATTGCAAAATAATATTCTGTCATGCAATTTCAGTAATTCGTAATAAAATTCTGATTTGAACATTTAGTTTCGTTTGCGTCCGTCCTCGTAGCCCATAGATTTAGGCAAATAATTGCTTCGCTTGAGGCGCTAACAAAAAGCCAAACAAAAGCCGGACAGGCCGGAATATAAACATTTGGCCGGACACAGCTCGAAAAAGCCAAACATGTCCGGCTAAATACAAACAGGTGACAACCCTATTCGGGGAAAACTCTTATTTTAAGTATTGGGTTAAAATTCTAATACAAATTGCGCTAAATTGGAAGATAGGTAGTGTAAGTCCTACTAATTTAGGTTATACCTAAATATTAAAATTTAGGGACATGGGAAATCACTATTTGCAAACTCGAAAACATGTACCTACGTAAGCAGTACGTAAACATTCTTAGCGGCATGCACAAACGACGCCGCTCGCTAACCAGGGTTATAATAATAAATAATAAATTTATTTATTCAGTAAGTAAGTTTACAATATTACATTAAATACACTAGACGTTATGATATCTTAATTTACTGACATAGGTACAGGTAATAAAATAATCTAAATGCGGCGAAAACATTACCTAGGTGCCTGAGCTAGGAAAATGCTGTGTTTCAGGCAGAAGAAGGGTTAGTTACTTACTTGATACAACTAGGTAAGGTGGGTAAAGCTACTCAGCTATTTAGGTAACCCAAGGTTAGCAGCTTGGTGCCAATGAGTCTTTAGTGATTCAAGTCAAACAAAGAGTTCTACGAATTAGTCAACCGTTATGTTGAGTGGAGATTTCCGATCGTATTTATGTGTGTTTTGTTCTACTTGCAATGCTTCGATGGAATGGGGACTATCGTTTCTTTGCTCACCAGTTGGCGCCACTCCACTGTTGACTAAGGTCCAGAGGTATTGCTGTCAAAGGCGACTTTATAAGATCGGCGCCGTAAAAAGTTTTCAATCTTGAATCTCATTAAGTTTATTAACTATAAATAACTATCATCAAATCGAGCAGCTATGCCGCAATGTTGTTCAGTTCCGCTATGTTTGAAAAAAAAAATTTTTTTTTGAAACTTACATTAATCGCCAAATAATCCATATTTGCGATAATTTCACGGAGGATCGAGATAACTTTTCAACAGGTAAATTAAAGTAATTTATAATTTATATCACGAAGCCCGCCAAAACCAGTGAAAAGTGTATGTTATTGGACCTCACGCGACACTAGCGCCTTTAGTGGCAAATTCACACGCGATAGGCCCCATTGGTATAGATAGGTACACTCGTCATCATATACGAGTATATTTGAGCGAACAAGGTGATCATAAATATCTAAACACGACCTTGTAAAGGCGTCACAGTGCATGTTCAGATATTTTTAGGGTTCCGAACCTCAAGAGGTAAAAACGGAACCCTTAGGGATCACTCGTGTGTCTGTCCGTCCGTCTGTCAGTCGATTTTCTCCGAAACTACTGGACCGATTAAGTTGAAATTTGGTACGTAGTTTGTATAAGTGTGTGACCCAAAGACGTGTAACGAAAATAAACGAATTTTAAACATAGACCCTATTTTACAGGGCTAAATTTGAAAAAATATTAATGAAGTTTTTCAAACTATATTTCAAATGAAAGTCTCGTACGTCTTATGAGGATCGCAAATATATATTTTTTAATTTTATTTTTTGACAATACTTTTCGAGTTATTTAAGAAAATTGGCGAAAAATTACCATTCCCCCCCCCCCCCCCCCCCTATCTCCGAACTGGTTCACGCATGCCAGGCAGCATTCCCTCGATGTATCGCAAATTGGCAATAGCCAATCTTTGCGCGAGAAAGCTACCTGCGCGAGGGTCTCCCGTTGCCTTTCTCAAAAAATAGGTTCTCAAATCATCTGTATGTTGTCCTTTTTTTCATTTAAGTAGTAATTTAGGTATATAAACAGACTAAGTACAAAGTTGTAGGTGTCAAAATGACCAGTGCATATGTAAATAAGCGAATTAATTATTTGTTTACCTGACTTGCGGGCAATAATTTAAATATTAGGACAACCTTGCTTTATTTGCAAAATCAGTTAGGTATTTCATTTAACACTACCTCCCCGACCCCGGCTTCACACGCTTGTACAAATGAAGTTTTACTAGGATCCCGAAGCCAAATGACAAAAAATAACCCTTAAGTATAAATTTGTCATGTCCGTCTGTTCGTATGTCAACGCCATTTAACTCTAAGACTATGCGTGTACTCATCATCTCCTTTACCATTATCCCACATTACGTGAGATCGGCACAAGTTGTTCTTTTATTCCATTTCTCTCTGTCAGAGATCACACCCTTTTGAAGCATATCCCCTTCACACAATACATCCATACCTTTCTTGGTCTGCCTCTACCTTGATATCTATCCACATTCATATTTATAACTGTTTCCGTTATATGGCTTTCATTCCTCCTTACAACATCCCCATACCACGCTAACCTAACGCTCCTCAATTTTTCCACTACTGGTGCTACTTTCAAACTTCCCTTATATACGCATTCCTTATCTTGTTCATTCTCGTTACTCCACACATCCATCTCAACATGCATACGCATCTCATCATCATCATCATCATTTCAGCCGATAGACGTCCACTGCTGGACATAGGCCTCCCCTAAGGCGCGCCACTCAGACCGGTCCTGTGCCACTCGCATCCACCGCGTTTACAAGGTCGTCACTCCATCTTGTTGGAGACCTAACGATTTAGACGAAATTTGGAATATAGGAGCTTACGGGGGTGAGAAATCGTACTAGGTCTCTTATCTTGGAATAATCGGTTTTAGCTATTTTCACCCGATTACCGATGCGCTTTACCGATTTTGGATGAAATTTGGCATGAAGATAGTTAATTTAATAAAAAGTCGCGGGCAAAAGTCGTGGACCATTTATTGTAGACAGTAAAATATAATAATTCTCATCTATTACGTAAGCCTGCCGTAAATACAGCCAGCCTCAATTCAACCGGTTATTTACTGTTGCAACATAAAATTTAAATAAGCATCCGACGCGTAAACAAAGTATGTATTTTGCTTGCGTTAAAGTTAATAAAAAATCTGAGAATTGTGTAATGTAATAACAGTAGGTACTTAATACAGCTTTTGCCAGCCGATCGCATATTTTTAACCGACTTCAAAGAAGGAGGAGGTTCTTAATTTCTTCGTACGTATGTTACGTAATAATGACTTCATCAATTATGAACCGATTTCGAAGATTATTTATAATCGGAAGTATCATTTTAATTTGGTTCCGTTCTGATGACGGGAAACCATGAAAAAACGAGAGAGCACGTCGATTATTTTAATACGTATACGTATAATAATATACAATACGTACATAATAATAATATAATATAATAATAAAGTTTATTTAATTCAAACTTAAAAGTGCTATGTAGGTACATTGTGGTTGAGACTTCCCTTTAGGTATGTACCTAGACCTGTGTTAGGAGGCCTCGCTCTTCTAAGCTAGAATACTCGTACGTAGGTAACAATGTTGACATGAAAATACCTATTTTATGTAGGTATATTTTTCATTAATTTCTAGCTAGACGCTAGTTATATTATAATATTACCTACTTACGTCATGTTATATATAACAGGACAAGGCTAACAAGGGTTTTTATTCGAGTAAGGACTAAGTAGGTAAAATTGTATCGAAAGAACTCCAATAGCTAGTTATTTTTATGTTAGATATATTGATTTAGTCAGATATGGAATTATTGTTAATTGCTGTAGGTAAGTATTGAAGGCTGCGATCCATCATTACACAGCTTAATGGCTTCCATTCGACTCGAAATGTTTCAATACATTGAGACATTCATTCATGGCATTATAGATTTACCAGGTAGTATATTTCATGTATTTAAAGAAACTAAATAACTTAGATGCTTTGTGCACGCATCGCTGCGAAATAATTCAAGGATATGTGTGGATGGAGTCCCCATACTAAGGTGCGAGCCGGAATCGAAACCCCCCGACCCTCGGCATGAGAGGCGGTAGGTCGAACGGTTTTTATTTATGATATGAGTGTAGATAAAAATGTTAATTTTATTTCACAGAAATCAAGATGGCGGAGGACTCCCAGGTTCGCGCGTTCTACTCCGGCAAAAACTTCTTCATTACCGGAGGCACCGGGTTCGTGGGGCTCTGTCTCATCGAGAAAATACTACGGAGCATCCCAGACGTGGGCAGATTGTATCTGCTGATGAGACCCAAGAAGGGGAAGGAGATTTCGGAGCGGTTGGAGGAGTTCCCTAAGAATTCCGTGAGTATTATAGACTACAGAGGCTATTGAGCATAGACTACGAAAGGCCGTAGAGCATAGACAAACACACTACACTACAAAGGTACATGAGTCTGTATAGAGTTTCATGCTATTCTGCTTTAATCGCCAAAGCGGCTAGTAGTATAATTTTGTTAAGTTAAAAGGTCAAAGCGGTATAAGTAGTTTAAATACGAAGTCGCGGACCTCTGCCCTAGCAAGCTAGAATTAGCATCTGCTAGTCCATCCACAAAATCTGCAAAAATAACCATAAATAAATAAACATTTCACACATATTGACCTATGACCGTCGGTTAGCTCTTCACGCTTAAACCGCTAGACCGATTAATATGAAGGAGGAAGTACATAGGCTACTTTTTATCCCGGAAGAATTCCCACGGGAACGCAATAACCGAATTCCAAGCTCAAGAAGTCGCGGGCAGACGCTAGTCTAAATAAGTATCAAAAAACTTACCAACTAAAACATTTACCCCCCTTCCAGATCTTCGAAACCCTTCTACAGCAGACTTCAGCAGACATCTTCAAGAAATTAGTCCCGATTTCTGGTGACGTCGGGGAAGAGAACCTTGGCCTCAGCGCGCAAGACCGCCAGCTCTTGATTGAGAATGTCAATGTGGTCATACACTCTGCTGCGACCCTGGACTTTCAGGACAAACTGCGGCCTACGGTGAAGATCAATCTCCTCGGGACCCGACGGGTCATGGAGCTGTGCCAACAGTTGAAGGACTTGAAGGTATGTCATGTCGCATCATCCTTTCAATGATGGGTACAGCCCAAAGTTCTGGGGTGTAGGTATATTTTCTTTCTGTCAATTAGGGGGCTTCCATACATAGGGATATAGGATTTCCCTAATCCCAAATAAGGTCTACCAATTTATGCGAGAGAGCAAATAAAATGATAAATATCTTGGGACATTTCACACAAATTGACCTCGCCCCAAACTAAGCAAAGCTTGTACTATGGGTGCTAAACAACGATATAAATACTTATATGTATAGAGAAATAGATATATAAATACTAAACATCCATGACGAGTACAATCAAAATACTCATATACAATTCCAAGAAGCGCAATTTACCAGGGTAGGGCCAGGTATCAGCTATTCACTTGACGCGCCGAACGACGTTTGGACTTTGTGATTTAGTGACTCGCTTAGCAGTCACTTTTGTCGTATCGAATAACAGGTTTGTCAGAGTGGTTTGAATATTGTTAAAAACATTTATTTTTTACAATCCCAGGTAATGATCCACGTGTCATCAGCCTACGTGAACTCTTATCTCCTAGAAGCGCGAGAGAAACTCTACGATGCCCCAGAAGAAACGGACAAGGTCATAGCTTTAGTGGAAACTCTCTCCGATGAAGCTTTAGACGTCGTCGAACCAAAGTTATTGAAGACTCACCCCAACACCTACACATTCACGAAACATTTGGCCGAACATGAAGTTGCTAAATGCGCTGATATGTTCCCATGCACTATTGTCAGGCCAAGCATGATTGTAGCCGCTTGGAAAGAACCTGTGCCAGGTTGGACATGCTCCAAAGTTGGTCCTCAAGGGTTCCTCATGGGAGCAGCTAAAGGAGTAGTAAGAAGGTTGCCATTAGCTCAGAGTAACATAGCTGATTACATACCAGTAGACGTTGTCGTCAATGAGTTACTAGTAGCCGGTTTCCAAGCAGCTAAGCAAAAGAATGGCTTATCAATTTACCACTGCACATCATCTACGCAAAGACCTTTCCGCTGGGCATTGATTGAAGACGACATATGCGGCATTATCCATAAATATCCACTGAAAAGCGCCGTTTGGTACCCGCATTTGAAGTTTGTTAACTCGCTGCTGCTGTTTAGGATTTCGGCTATTTTCGTACACTTCATACCGGCTGTGTTCCTAGATCTGTTGCTTCGCTTGACCGGCGGACGTCCGATTTTGTTCAGGTTGCACAAAAACGTTTGGAACTCGTTAAACAGATTAGAAAGGTTCATTTTCACGGAATGGAAGTTCCATAACACGAATACAATGGAACTGGCGACGCAGCTGAACAAAACTGACAGTAAACTCTTCTTCATCGACATTTCTGAGATAAACTGGAAGGACTATTTTACTACGTTACATTTAGGAGTCAGGAGGTATCTGAACCACGAGAAAGAAACCACTCTAGCCGCCGCCAGAAGCAAGGATATGGTTTTGCTAGTGGTTCACATATTATGGCAGATCATGGTCATCACCCTGTTCTGGTATTTGATAGCGTCTCTGACAGGTATGACGATGGCTTATAGTGCTTGGTTGATTCCGACCTTGTACATTTCTTACAGCTTCTTATGAATTAAAAATACTAAAGATTAATTTGTAAGTGTGATTTGTTAGACTTACCTATATACCTATATATATACACAAGTGAAGTTATTTTTTTTAGTTATCTTGGATATCGGTAGCATTTAATTACTAAGCATTTTCGCTATTTTCGATCAATGTAGGTAAGTACTTATGTTTTTATTGAACGAACAAGCACTTGTTATTTTTCAGTCAAA
Source organism: Aethes cnicana (assembly GCA_963971205.1). Taxonomy (NCBI): domain Eukaryota; kingdom Metazoa; phylum Arthropoda; class Insecta; order Lepidoptera; family Tortricidae; genus Aethes; species Aethes cnicana. Next base: position 3,932,538 of record OZ020301.1, on the reverse strand, counting down.
TTACAATAAAAATAGATATATAATATATCTAAAGAAAGTGTTAAGCATATTTTTGTATAATTGCTATTAACGTTTTGTTGGTGTCAGTAAATAAATGTTTATTTTTTAATATGCTGTTGTTATTTACTTACATAATTCTCTTCAAAGGTATTTTAAAAATACCTCAACCCTCTACGACTTAACTTCACTAAAAAGTATTTGTACAAAATCGCTTCCTGCTGTCTGTCCGTCCCTATATATGCTTAGATCTCTAAAACTACGTAACGGATTTTGATGCGGTTTTTTTTTCAATAGATAGAGTGATTCAAGAGGAAGGTTTTAGTAGGTATATAATTTGTTATAGTTTAACGCTCAATTCCCGCGGGAACGGTATAACCGAATTCCACACGGACGAAATCGCGGGCAGAAGCTAGTAAGGAATAAAGAGTGGGTAGATACACAACACACACATATAAATAAAACGAAACTTGATTTTCAAATATATTTCAGTAATCAAAATATAATAATAGGCTTACACATTATTAGTTACAATCGTATCTCGTCGCATGAAATGGTTACAAAAACTGGGCAAAAACACTTAGGTCCGGAGCCTAGCAAACATCCTATACAGTTGGCGGTAGAAAAACGCCCCAACAAGCCGCCATGATGGCTGCAAAATGGCGGGAAACATCACAGCTGACAGCTGTCAAAAAAGGTACTTTAGAGTCCGCACATCGCAGTGCAGTACTCTATGCCGCGTAGTAAATACACGAAACAGCGACTTAACCACATATAGCCCGAATAAAAACCGATTTTTATTTACAAGCCAATAAATTACAATCCCATAGAGTAATACATATTTTTTTACATAAATCCTTAGTGCACTTTATTCACATTGTTTTGAGAGAAAAAAAACGAAACGGTTTTCTTAAGTGCTACACCGTGAAGTTACTTTTGAATGTGCACTTATTTTTTTAGTTGTACAAAATAAAGTAAATGCAAGAACTGTCTTTTTAAATCTATTATAAATCTATCGCTATTTATTATCGTCGGTTAGTTAAATTAATACTTTCGTCCTGTAGTTTAAAAATGTGTTACTTATAAAATATGATTGTATGTATAGTAATATAAGTTATCCAGCTAGCTATTTACAATAGTCTTTTCGGCTACATATTTCATATTTTAAATCTTTGTTTTAAAACAGTAGGTTCATTGTAGGCAAGCATTGACGTCATCAATTTAGACCTTTGGCCGCCCGCGTAACGCAATGGAAAATATCTCATTGAGAGTGTTTTCCACTGTGTTACGGCTAAAACTTGACTTCTTACTGTCAGATTCCGTTGATAAAGTGGCGGCCACGAGGCAACTTAAAACTAATAAGAACCCAAAAAAGTACCTATCACAAAATCCGAGTTACAATTGAAAAACGCAGGAACATGATACTATTAATATATTTACATATTTTTTCTTAACATAATTTTTATCACAAATAAAATTCCGCGCTATTTTTTTTCATTATGAGCAAATAGGTATATTTTAACTACTATTGGTCAAGATTATTTGATGGACAGCACTGGTTGATACAAAATAAACTGGACAAATTATTTAAACGCTAGAATAAAAGCGAAGAACTAGAATAGATTTATGTTGACAACAAACCATAAACATTAAAAATTTGTTTTTAATTTAAAACGCATACTTAATGAATTCTTTAAAATTTGTATAACGAAACTTTTATTTTTATTTTTAATGATTATAATTTATCGTCACAAAATCTAACTAGATAGTTCTGAACTAGTACATATTTAGGTAACCACTTGCAAGTTCTGTTTTACAAATTTGTGATTTTTCTGCAAATTCCGTATTTTTATTTTTTATTTGAGGGTGTATTTTTGCAGGTTGAATACGTCCTAGCTCTTCAAGGAACAGAGCATAGGTATCATTGGTCGGATGGTATAATTATATTTCTTATCAAAAGTTCCTATATCGTTTTACCAGACTATTTAAAATCTGTGTGTCATACAAAATGTATGACATTAGAGATGATTTGTATTTCCAATATAGGAACCGTCAGTTAATTGATAACCAAGATACCTGCTCTGTTACTCTCCACTAAAAATATTTTAGCAGTGCGGATACAATTTTCAAGCATTTTAAGAAGTAGAATCGTTCATACAAAACAAACAAAGTTCAGAATTATCAAAAGAGTGAATTTAAATTAAATATGTTCACATTTTCGCGATAGTAGTAGTAGTAGTAAGTATGCAAAAAACTGTATCCGTCACTTTGAAAAAAATACGCAAAAACTATTGTTCAATAAATTAAAAAAATCACGGTCTCTGAGCACAATTTCTCTAAATTTATATTACACTATCTAATATATATTACACTTAACCTACCCGAACGGCTAAACATCCTTGCCGCAAACCACTGTTGCATGCCACACGGATGCCACATGACGGAACATTGGAAAAAAAAGGATATTATTTTGTCACGTCACACTATAGTGTTTTTCTTCGTTCTAAAATATTCCAATCAGTTAATTTTATCAATGATGAGAATGTATTGAATTGACCAAATTTTCATTTAATTATTTAAGGCAGTTTCTAAAATTTGTATTTTTGTGTGAAATATTTAGGATAATATAATTGTATTGAACTATTTGGTTAAAACTACAGAAAAAAATCCTGAGAAAAGAAATGATAGTACATTTTATTTTACGATCAGAAAGTGACTTTAAGTAGTTCTATAAAATATAAATTTAAAATTAAATGTCCCTTCCATAACTTTTCCCGTATCTACATCCAGATTTACTATCTGTGGCAAGACGCACCGATATGTGTGGCATGCGACATCATGGCAGATTTATCTCAACACGTCAAAACCGTTCTTTATATCAAGCATACAAATTGTAGACTTAAAGCGTTTCTTTTTATAAATAAATAATATAGAACAGTTACAAAACGTCCTACTCTTGCCTTGAAAAATGATTTTCGGTGCTGTCGGCACTTTGTGCCTAGTTGAACACTTATGACTAAAAATGCTTAGGTATATATAAATATGTTTGATAGCTGTCGAAGCTGGCTTGTACAGACAGACAGTATTCTTAATGACCACATTAGGTAAATATTTGTGTTAAAAATAATAGAGTTGAAACTATTTTGATAATATAAAATAGTTACCTACATATATTTTTAAGACATTAAATCAGCTTTGACTCATTATTGAGTCAATACTGTTCTTGTCTATACAAGCCCTTGTTATCTAAAAATGATCATGAGTTTTTTCAGGCAAGAACGAACGCGTTCTAAATTTTAAAAATAAACCATCCATTACAATAGAAGAGGGACATGAGTAACATTATTTAAAAATCGCTTCTTTTAAATCGAACTATACCATTTTATTTTTATTTACACATCATTATTTTTACTTCGTTTCTGTCAACATTGTATTGTTTGGCCTATCCTAATTCTAATCGGTATAAAACACTTAAAAAAAACTTTCGAAAAAATTTTAAAATTAATAATTCCGTAGATTCCTTTCAATTCCTACACAGCAAATAGTAAAACCTAAAAACCAAATGTCATAAGAACAACTTAGATCGTTTAGAAAAAATAACAATGATAAAGAATTACCTTCAAGTACAAAATGGACAAGTATTGTATCATAAAACACCCACGGACTAAAAATACAAAATGGCTGCCGAAATCACAAACAAAATGTCGCCCTTTTATCACAAAAGCACTACTTACGTCACCTATTAGTTCTTAATTTGGATTCGGTCATTTTCTTATAACACTTTAGAACCGAGTTTCTATAAAAGTAGGTGTATAAGCAACAATTGAACACTATTACAAATTAATGACGCTCTATTTTTAATAATAAAAAAATCCAATTCAATCTGTCCAATTTTAAAAGCGACCCTTAAAAAGAAAATGATAAATACCTACTCTCTAATTTGATTTGTCAAATAGATGATTCGATAAAGCAGTAAGCAAATTTTCTTTTTTTTTATAAAATGTCATTACAAAAATTTTATATTTTTATAGAAACCCGGCGCCTCTACGTTCTAGCTTGCCTTATCATCTGACGGAAAGAGCGAGAGAGGTGATGAGCGCGATAGTTGGTGTTAGACGATTCGCTGGACTGTTGTATTTGCTGCTCTGCTCGCACGTACCTGTAAGAAAGAGATGGATATAGTGCTAGGTATAATGCTGGTGATGAATGAACTTAAAACTGTGCGTTCCGATCACAAAATACAGGTTACGTTTTGAACTTGGACAGTACGGTGAAAGCAAAGTTCTGCCTAAATCAGATTTTCATCACCACACAAGCAAACGCTCCTAAAAAAAATCGCGTTCTTAAGAAACTCACGCTTGATCAAAATATTGACAATGTTAAATGTTTTCACAAAAAAACAAAGACCTATTGTTTCCTCAGATAGTTTTTCTATAAACACTGTATAATAAATAGGCTTGGCGATTTCAGTAAAGTTTAGTTATATGCCAAAAAGGATGATTATAATAAATGAAATTTTGTATCGCAATTTTCAACCCTAAATTGACGAAATCTTTAGTAGATATATTTTGGAATTAAATTTATAATATGGCATAAAATTCTTACCATTGATAGTGAGGTTGTAAGCCTTGTCCGGTGGTTGACCGGGAAAAGCCGCGAGATCGCACGAGTGCGATATGATACTCAGCGACAACGTAGGCGGCAAACCAGTGGTTTCTGTAAAACAATGATTTTGATTTTAATTCAAGTAAGTATTTTGAAACCGTTTATCATCAATATCAAAATCAAAATTAGTCCAGAAGTACGCACGAGCCATCGAACTATGCATTAGGGCTGCATCACTCTTATTTTTATGACACGTACATTGAAACGCTGTCTATCCGGTTTTAGCACTCGCCGCTCGCTCACCTCTAGCATTTTCTAAACAACCCATACTTATAGTCAAGATTAGACATCATTTATCACCATCATCATCATCATCATCATCATGTCATCAGCGGAAAGACCACTGCTGAACATAGGCCATGGTGGACAGACTGGTCTTGTACTACTTATTCCAGTATTCCACCGGATTCTCGCGGCCGTCACGAGATCGCCGCTCCATCTTGTTGGAGGCCTACCGACAGCTCGTCGCCCGGTTCGCGGACGCCACTCGAGAACTTTCTGCGATGATGGTCCTGCGAGGAACCATGATTAGGCGCTAGACAGCCATTATAAAATGAAGGTATTCCTGGTATAAACTGACCGTTAGTGTCGTGGTAGCGGTAGACGAAGCAGGCGGAGCGCGGGCGGGCGGCGCGGGGCGCGGCGGGGGCGGGGGCGGGGGCGGCCACCGCGAACCCCGTGCCCTCCGACCACCAGCTGCCGTAGCATGTGTACGCTGGAAGGGGACAATAGTAGATTGTATGACTAGGGAGCTAAATGATGTTACGACCGCGGGTGACGAATTGAATCTAGAGCGACGCGAAAGATTCTAGAATAGAATCCCGAGCGGGGCATTTTTCTCGCATCCGCTCGCGCCAACATAACTAGGGACTCATGATAAAATGACAAACTTTTTCGCACTTGCATCAAAATATACTATTTTGCGATAGCTAACAGAGGGGCTGTAAGTATTCGACACGTTACATAGGGAAAGGGAGATTCCCTATCCCTACGCTCACGCGCCGCGGCGTTGAAACCGAACATTAGGTAAGCAGCTAGACTTAAAGCGAGGGCTGAAAGGCTAGAATGGTGTAAACATTTCTCGACTTATTGATCACTTTGTCTAATACATACCATTGCTGGAGCAGGCAGATTTGAACTCTATCATGTCCTGGGCGGCGCTGCAGCGATATCCGCACTGTCGTACAACCCCGGCACACATTACCGGGGCCTCCTCGATCTCTTGGTCACCTGAAAAAAAAACATCAAGTTATAAATCATCATCATCATCAACAGCCCATAGTAGTCCACTGCTGGACGTAGGCCTCACCAATGCACGCCAATGAGCTCTGTCCAAGGCGTGCCGCATCCAATCTACACCGGCCACCTTGCGCAGATCGTCACTCCACCTGGCAACAGGGCGCCCTACACTTCGCTTGCCTTGTCGTGGTCTCCACTCAAGAATACGTTTACTCCAACGACTATCCGCAGTTCTTGCGATGTGACCGGCCCACTGCCACTTCAAAGAGCTTATTCTTTGGGCTATGTCGACAACTTTCGTTCTCTGCCTGATCACCTCATTGCGGATCCGATCTTTCAGAGAAACGCCGAGCATAGCCCTCTCCATAGCTCTTTGAGCTACTTTGAATTGGTGGACCAATCTCACCGTAAGTGTCCACGTTTCGGCTCCGTAGGTCATGACGGAAAGTTACAAATATCTATTACAAATCTAGTAAACATACAATATTGAAGCTGGTACGAGACGAATACAAATTCGTCTAATCTGTGTTCCGTCTTTATTATTATTATTATTAAGAGCCTACTTTGTCCCACTGCTGGGCAAAGGCCTTTCCCCACTTTTTCCACCGTTCTCGATCTTGAGCGCCATCTGACCAGTCCTTTAAATAGGAGTCTAGTTCATCCCATCGCCGTCGAGGTCTGCCGCGTTTTCGCCTGGAGTTGCTGGGCTTCCACTCTGTGGTTATCTTGGCCCACAACTCACTCGGCATCCGACAAACATGACCTGCCCAGTCCCATTTCAATTTTGCCGCTTTCTGAGCTACATCTACAATTTGCGTCATGGAGCGCAGGGTGGTGTTCCGAACATGATCCCTCAATTTTACACCTAATATGCTACGCTCCATGGATCGCTGACAAACCCCGAGTCTGTACTTCTGAGAAGCCGTCTTTATTATTATTTAAGCAAAAACATTGAACATTTAAATATTTCAGAAATAGCAGCGTATTTTGATGAATAAGTGTCGGTGGGGTTATTGTGGACCGCGATTGTCATTTTGTAAAATAGAGAAGAAATACTCAAATTAGAAGGCGCGCGGATTAAGCAATAATAGTCTCAGCATCAACAGCTTAAGAGCTTCGTCGCGCGCCTTCTAAGTTGTGTCTTGCTATACCGATTTATATGTTGCGATGAATACCTAATACAATAAAATATACCTAATTAATAATCTTGCACGCACCCAGTAACTTTTAAATGTTCCCGATCATCGTTCTATAATGAAAATGTTCGAAATTTCGAGAGGTTGATACGTTTAAATGTGTGATAGATTAACTATTAAACGCGAGACCGCCTGCTGTATGCCATACTTTTTGCATATAGTTACATTATGTCTGTACTGTTCCTTAAATGTGTGGTGCTCAATCTATCTATCTATATAGACTAAACTGACTGACTGACTGATCGATCAACGCAGAGCCGAAACTACTGGTCGTAGAGAGCTGAAATTTGGCGTGCAGGTTCCTTAGGGAACGTAGGGGAGCACTAAGAGAGGATTTCCCGAAATTCCCACGGGAACGGAAAAGAACGGGATTTTACATTTTAATATTTCTGCGCATACGAAGTTGCGGGGAAAGGCTAGTAAAGTATATTGTATTGTAAACGCGGCCTACAAAAGGTCGATGATGATTTAAACCACTCACCAATAGTCATCTGCTGCCTCTTCCGTCGGGAGTCCGCCAGGGAGCTGATGATGCTGTACCGCCCGAAGATAGGACACCGCTCCGGTACCGGATTGGTAGCTGCAATTAACAATAAATCGTTGAAAATTAAATGAACTGGCCAAAAACAGGCCGAGTTTAAAGATGACATGACGATAAAAAAGAAAAAATAAAATAACTGGCCAAAAACAAGCCGAGTTCAAAGATGACATGACGATAAAAAAGAAAAAGTGAAAGAACTGGCCAAAACCAGAAGTTGACATGACGATAAACAAAGAACTCCCTTTTAATAACCGGCACCTAGATAGAAGGTTCTCGAACATTCTAGAAGGCACACTCCAGAATACTCACTGATGATGGGCGTGATGTAATGCGATGACGATGATGATAATGATGATGATGACACTGATGAGCGTGATGTAGGGCGCCCGCTGCCCGCTCGGGCTCCGCGCAGGCGTCTTGTAGCGACTGCCTTCCTTAGAACATTCTAGAAGGCTCCAGAACATTCTCCAGCTGTACTCACTGATGAGCGTGATGTAGGATGTAGGGCGCCCGCTCGGGCTCCGCGCATGCGTCCTGTGGCGACTCCCGGAGCCCCGCTGTACTGTTTTCCAGCTTTACTCAATGATGAGCGTGATGTAGGGCGCTCGCTAGAGCTCCGCACAGGCGTCAATTATAGCGACTGCCTTCCGTAGAACATTCCCGAACATGCTAGAAGGCTCCAGAACATTCTCCAGCTGTACTCACTGATGAGCGTGATGTAGGGCGACTGCTCGGGCTCCGCGCATGCGTCCTGCGGCGACTCCCAGAGCCCCTCGCCCGCCCGCAGTTCCAGAACGTTCGCGGAGCGTCGGTGGAACAGGAGACAGACGTGGCCGGATTCACTGGGGAAACAGACGTTAATTTCAAAAATCGGCCAAGAACCACCTTAAAATTGCCTGGAGACTGGAGAGGGTTTCGTTCGTTGCTTACTTTATATAAATTATTTTAAGTACCATGGACTCAATCCATCGACTCCATGGAATCGAGATCTATCATCAGCATTTTTTTCAAAACTTTAGGCCTAGTAGGTAGTTGTGGTAAATATTCGCTTATTTTCTTAAATAACTTGAAAATCAATTAGTAGCTGAATACTTACCATCCTTTAGTAACGTGAGCCACCAGCTTTATATGTTTCTTGTCTTTCTGCTCGAGGATGGAGTGGCATACCAGCCGTTTTTCTTCCAGCTGACCGTCAGAATCGGTGACCTGAAAATAAATATCATTGTCGATTAATGACGCTAAGTGCGCTAATTGCGTTGGTGTCAATCAAGAACATGGAGCTAATAAGTAGTAGTGAGCATCAGGAGCGAGTAGTGTCAATACACTACTCGCTCCCCAGATGTACTTATGTACTTATATAACTTTAAAACAATAAAAATTGAGCTTAAGTCGTGAGCCCTGGAGACTGGAGAGGGTGTTTTCGTTCACAGTTCAAAAACGTGTCAAAATTTTTACTCAAGCTTCTTTTGTCTTTATCTTCCGTTATTAGGTTAGATAAGGAGAAATACAAGCCTTTTACGCCCCTCACCCCCGCGCACCTGGCACATAATTTGGTCGCAGAGGTAGTTCCAGTTATTAGTTATACTAGTTACTGCTTCCTTGGGCGGTTTGACATTGACAGCTATACAACACATCCCTCAAACGCTAATAGCGCCCGAAGGTGAGCAAAAATTTAGTACCTAGATTTTTTTTTTTGGTGAACCTTTTGTACCTTGAGAGTGGCATTTTTAGTGGTGAAATGGTACTGGTGCGAATGGTCCAAACTGAACCACTTGTGGTGGTCCACGATCCAACTCGGGAAGTGGCAGCGATTGTGTTCGTCGTCACCTGGAAAAAAAATACGGAAAAACTAAGTGAATTATAACCATCAAACAGCGTACACTAAGTAAGTATAAGGAAAATCGTTTTTAGGCAATAATAACTAATCATGTCATGACTAACAAAATGTTATGCCGGGAGATAAAGTCATTATTTGACGCGAATGTGTTTGTATTAAAATATGAGCAAGCTAAGGATCAATAAACAAAATTCCCAACGAAACGCCAAGTAACTAGATAGTTTAGAGGCGCAAAAATTACTATTGCGTTCCGAAAACGACCTGCAGAAAGATTTTCTTACTAGTGAAGTAAAAACGTTAGCAGTTTTAGTTGTAATTAGTCAATACATTACGGCACAACTTAGAAGGCGCGTGACGAAGCACTTAAGCGGTTGACACAGAGTCTATTTTTGCTTCTTCCAAGCGCCTTCTGAGTTGTGTATATCTGTAATTAGCTATTTCCCATAGACATAAATAATACTTCGTATGGACCCGGCCTAACGTAGATACATGTCATGTTTCCCCACTTCATTGGTGTCCAATCCAAAGTTAAACTTGTATCGTGACACTAAAGCTGGGTCACATTTTTTCAACAACGAGACGAGTTTTAGATACTGAGAAACAGTTTCGAAAAAAGTTTTTTTAAAAACGCTTATTGTCACGCACGCTCGGTGACAGAACTTTGGATTGGACACCGTGGAAGTGGGGACATATTACGTGTACGTTAGACCGGGTCTATATTATTTACGTCTATGCTATTTCCTTACTGTTGGTAAGTCTCATAGTGCGACTGCCGTCTGTGGGCGACGACAAGCCGTTGCAAGTCGCGTCGCCCGATTGAGCGACGTAGTACGTCATGCTTTTGTCGCTATGCTGGCCCTTGTAGATGAAGCACCTGGAAATATTAGAGGAAATTGAGTAACACTCCTTTATACGGCGAGGTGTGGTCGGCGATCAGTATCATTACAAAAATAAACATCTCGGAACATTTCGCACGAATTGACCTAGCCCTTAAGCTACGCAAAGCTTGTATTATAGGTTCTAGACGACGATATTAATACTTCTATAGAAAAATACATATTAATAAAAAATAAACAGAAATAGGAGCCGTGGTGGCCTAGTGGTTCGACCTACCGCCTCTCGTGCAGAGGGTCGGGGGTTCGATACCGGCTCGCACCTCAAGTTTACTTATGTGCGAAATTCAATTTGAATTTACCACTGAGCTTTTCGCTGAAGGAAAACATCGTGAGGCTAACCTGCACGCATCTGCAGAGTAATTCAAAGATGTGTGTGAAGTCCCCAATCCGCACTGGGCCCGCGTGGGGACTACAGCCCAAACCCTCTCGTGATGAGAGGAGGCCTGTGCCCAGCAGTGGGCCGCCAATAGGCTGTTGTAGTAGTAGAGAAATTACATACACACATAAATGCCATGATGTTATTGAAGTTTCCACAAAACGCGACGGCGCTACGCTTGAAGAACCACTCATCTATTCCCAGTTTCATCGAAATCCGTTAAGTTGGGTAGCGCGCAAAAACGAAGTTATCCTTATATTTTTACGGGTATTTTTCAAAGGGCCTTCTGTTCTGAATTCCTTTACCTGTATGCGTCTTCATCAGAGGTCACAGTATTCCTCCTCTGCACCTGGGAAACTTTACCGATGAGATACCGGGTCGATCCTTCTTTCCACGTCGCCAAGCATACCAGTTCTTCCACTGAAAGTTATGAAGAATCGTTAAAGTTCCCCGCTTTGAGAACTATACAGGTCGCGGACCGGATCGCAACCGGTGAGCGAAAGTAGAGGGGATTTCTGGGCATGTTTACGACTGAAGGGTCAATAAGCGTGCGCCCCTCTGACGAAGCCTTTTATTTTCGACTTCTGCGCGTCAAAGGCCACCGCTCAAGTCTGTACCAAACGTTTTTATTGCTAAATATGGATAAAACAAAAAGGATCTGTTAAGAGTTTCAGAACAAAGGACCTGGTGCAAGGTAGTCGCTAACCTGCCGTCAAATAGCAGTGCTCGCACTGTTGTGTTCTTCTAAGGGGGTTAAGGCAGTCGGTAAAATTACTGGCATTCCATCTTAGGAAATCTTATGATTTATTTGGTCCATGGGCCGCAGTGACCACTAACCGTCAGGTTTCATACCAGTAACATGAAAAGAAAAGATACTAAATGATACTAGACATTTCAAGAAAGAAGATGTGTTAGAGAAAAACATACAAAAAGGCAGACTGTTGACTGCCGGTATCTAACACACCATGCAAAAAAATCTTGCAAGGTAAATTTCACCCGATTCTAGCTATCGTATCATGATGCAATGAAACTTGGCAAGAATAGGAAGATTGGATGAGATGACAATGCAATAATATGGTATCATATGATGACGGAGCTCGGAGGTCGACACGGAAATGTCAAAGCGTGGTCAAAGCGTTCAAGTTTTTCAAACTCAAACCACCTATACAGTTCCAAGATACTTTGCAGGGCTACAAAAGCCCAGTGTCACCATTTCTGATCTATATTGTGATCGCCACAGACTACCGTTCACAGTCGAGATTAGCTTCTGCAAGAAATTGCAGTATTTTCTAGGAAGTGAAGTGAGGGCTTTAATCTCTTCTGGGTGCATTTGATGTTTCCGCAGTATGAGATAACGGCGTCGCATCAGCAGCGGAGGGCATTCAGTCAAAAAGTGTATACAATTCAATTCAACAATCATCCAGCAAATTGGCCACATAGGGGCACACGTCAGAAAAAGAATATACCAGCGCAGCGTTTGTAGATGAATTTCTTCTTCCTCGTTACACAGTCTTCACAATTTTTAGTATCATAGTATCATTACGACAAAGGAAAAGTATTCTTTCTCATAGAACTCAGAACTCAGTACATTTAATTTGACATAAAAAATGTACCACAACGTAACAGAGTTTGAGAGTAAGCAGAGGTTGAGTTGTTTGAGATAATTTTTTTACCGTTACTCTCCGTAGCCTGGACATCAGGGCAGGCCATGTACCGCAGCAGGAGTCTCGAGTCATCCGTACAGGATTCGGCTCTCGAAGGCGGGTTTGAGCAATCACCGGCACCGCTGTCGAAGAAGGAATAAGATTAATCAAATCGGGTTTAGTAAATTGTATGACTAGGGAGCAAAATTATACTTTATTATATGTATATTTTACCGCGGGTGGCTAGGCTGACGGATTGAATCTTAAGCTAGCGAGGGCTTCAAGCTGTGTCACCCAACCCAAGGTGTAATAGTACATTACAGACCTAGGGTGGTGAATTCGTAAATTTATTTATTTATTTAGTAAGCACTATCATTACAGGAAATTCCCAATTTAATAGTGTCCTTAATATTAATATTATCTATGTACAATATACGTCAACTTATTTCTAAATCGTTAATCACATTCAAAAAGTTTCTAATGTCCCAGATCGCAGGTTTCTGTGGCCCGAACCGAAGGTGAGGGCCATAATTATGCGACCTGGGGCTTTACAAATTACCGCCCGTGGTTTGTCAAAAGTTTTACGTCTTGCCAATCCCACCTTAAGGCCAAGGGTGATGTAAATAATTTTACTACCGTGTTGTACACTCTGCTTTTCACCTTTTTTTCCAAAAACACAAGATGCCAATTGTAACCCTAGAAGGCTCCAGTTCGTTCTAGAAGGGTCCAGAACTCACCGGTTGTACGTGAACGTGAAGGGGGCCGGCCGGAACGGGCAAGGTTGAGGCACTGGCGCGGGGTCTTTGCGGAACATCGAATACAGCGCCGCTTCGTGTCTAGAAGGCTCTAGAATGTTCTAGAAGGGTCCAGAACTCACCGGTTGTACGTGAAAGTGAAGGGGGCCGGCCGGAACGGGCAAGGTTGAGGCACTGGCGCGGGGTCTTTGCGGAACATCGAATACAGCGCCGCTTCGTGTCTAGAAGGCTCTAGAATGTTCTAGAAGGGTCCAGAACTCACCGGTTGTACGTGAAAGTGAAGGGGGCCGATCGGAATGGGCAGGGCTGAGGCACTGGCGCGGGGTCTTTGCGGGACATCGAATACAGCGCCGCTTCGCATCTAGAAGGCTCTAGAATGTTCTAGAAGGGTCCAGAACTCACCGGTTGTACGTGAAAGTGAAGGGGGCCGGCCGGAACGGGCAAGGTTGAGGCACTGGCGCGGGGTCTTTGCGGAACATCGAATACAGCGGCGCATCGCCTGTTATCGACTCGCAGAGCGTCGAGAGGGACTCTTTTGTCGAGCAAAATGCTGGAAATTACAAAAACAGTTGTCAAATTTTGTATCAAAAATTTTGAGAACTTGGGCGCATTAATAAATAAAATAAATAATAAAATTCAATTATAACGGTTTACATTTTCTTAAAGTAACATAGGTAGTGAAATCTTAACTTAAAGTGCAGAAACAATAGTTGTGCCTGAGCTAGGAAATTCCTGTGTTTCAGGCAGAAGAAGGACTTACATTATGATTTATGTATAAACAATTACTTATTTACCTAATTGAAAATTTAATTTAAAGTAACTAACAAATACTTTAAGTGCTCTACGAGTAGGTACCTAGATATAGTTGATTGATTGTTGATTGTTATTTTTAATTTTCTGTAAGAATGTCGATGACGTAGGTAGTTACTCGTAATGTTGATTCAATAAAGCAATACATTAATGAGATAGATTATGCGATCGACTAAACAAACGCGATTCTGCCTATTTACTACATTCGTAATTTTAATTTCACACAGTATTAGGTACTGTAGCAATAAAGCAAGGTTAGGTTCGTTAGTTATCTATATACGCGCGAATGCCAGACTGCCTGGAAATAGGGGCCCCGCGTAGCGGGGACTCGTCGACCCTGTTACAAGTAAAAAGTCAGTGAAGTTTACTGTGTGAAATTAGAAATGTAGTAAACTGCGGTTGCGTTGAACCCATATTGTATGGGAATCACGAATAGGCAGAATCGCGTTTGTATAGTCGATCGCAAAATTCAATGAGATAGGTATTGACAATTACAATTTATATATGCACACATAATTATGACTAAGTAAGTATTGAAATGTGTTGCAGAGCGCAAAACTGGCCAATTTTTTCAATATCCTTTGATGTCCTAGAAAGTTTGTTATGGAGAGTAACAAATGGAAGAATTGCGAACGAAACGGCAAAAACAAACCTTTTTGTTTCACAAACTGTTTCAAAGGTCAGCTATTGCGAACAACAAGGTTACCTAATAAACCGAATTTGATTCAAGATTCTTTATATGTATAAATCAAGTATAAATACGTTTCGTACTTACTTTCTTTGTACTGTAGAACGTAGGCGTGTTTTTTATGGATCACCATACACCTGTAGCATTCTTCGTTCCTGAAAAATATATAGCAGATTCATTAAAATCTAAATCTCAATGAAACGTACCCCACCCGTCTGGCATTGGGTCACAAATACACACTCGTTCAGGCCGTTCCCTGACCCAGCATCGTCAAATTGCTCATGTAAGATCATACTTTTCTAAGAAATGTTAAAAGTTAAAAATATGAAAAAAAAACATATGTTATATTTGTTTATATCATCCTTACATTAACAGCTTTCGTTACACGTTTCACGAAACTTCGCTCGATACAATTTAATTCCAAAGTAACCTCTAACTCGGATCTTTAAAGTTTATTATATCAAACAGTGTAAAACTAAATATAACAGAAATATTATCCAAATTATATGCAAACATTGACAGCTTTATAAATGCCATGTTTTAAGACGGTATCTTTATAGAAATTAAAACGCGTTAAATACTAACTAAATCGGGCGTTCTGTGCGTAGCGCTTTCTCTTTCACTCGTCCCACGAGTGACAGTGACGGCTGAGCTGGGTATAGGAATGGCCTTAAGCACTGTCCTTTAGACCCGGTTTCTATATAAGTACCCAAAACGTCTCGTTTTGGGTCATCATCATCATTTCAGCCGAAATACGTCCACTGCTGGACACAGGCCTCCCCCAAAGCTCGCCATTCAGACCAATCTTGTACTACTATTTCCACTACTTACTATAGTGCGATATCTTTAATATTATAATGCTGAAAGTTTGTGTTTGGATGTTTGTTACTAAATGACGCTAAAACGGCTAGATCAATTAGTTAGTTTGTAACCTAAATTAACACATAGGCTACCTATTATCCCAGAAATCCCGGTAAATACCATAAAAATCCCGGTAACTTATTAGAGGGACCCAGGAAAAGAACTTTGGATAGAAATCACGGGAAACCCGGAAATTCCAGAAATTCCGAGCAATTCCTGGAGAAGGCTTTAAAAGTATCCTGGAAAAAGGGTTTTGGAAATATAGTGTTAAATCCCCTGAAGACGAAGTCACGGGTAAAAAAAAGTTCTTCATTGACTGTCTATTTGGCTCACCTGTCGTACACCAGGAACTTGTCTGAGCTCTCCGCCTCGGAGCACTCCCCCTTGGACTGTATGTGCGTGGAGTTGATGGCGATGAGACCAGGCAAGCCCGACTGGAACCAGCCGCCGGTCCAGGAGCTGGGGAACGCGCAGCCCCCGCCTGGAATACGACAAGTTACTTATTACTATCAGAAACAAGGAAATTACTTACTACTAAGCTACAGCCTATTTGCGTCCCACTGCTGGGCACAGGCCTCCTCTCACCACGAAAGGGTTTGGGCTATAGTCCCCACGCGGGCCCGGCGCGAATTGGGAACTTCACACACATCTTTGAATTATGTAATATATACTTGCTAATATATACTTATATACCGGTTGCACTTACATCTAGATTTTAAGGTCTATTTAGTTTTAATATTTTGCTGCACCTCACAGGGTCCATGTTAGTACTTAAGAAAATATTGTGACATCTTGTAAAAACCATGGTTTGGCAATAAATGATATGAATATGAATAAGTACTTCGCAGATGCGTGCATGTTTTCCTCACCAAAAAGCGCAGTGGTCAATTCAAATTGAATTTCGCCCATAAGTAAACTTAGAGGTGCGAGCCGGAATCGAACCCCCGACCCTCTGCATGAGAGGCGGTAGGTCGAACCACTAGGCTACCACGGCTGCCTCTGCTCCTCTGCTTTTGCACCCTAGTCCGCTGTATTAAGAACCAAGTCACACATATCTTTGACGTCTCCTGTACAACGGAGGTTTTGAAATACTCTTTCAAAATGGCCGTCTATTGTGTGTATTGTTTTAAGATTTATATTCAGGCCATGCATTAAGCCAGGTGTTAGCTTTAAGGCATTCAGTGCAAATCATTCTATAGAATTGTACCTACGGATATCCGATTTGTATTATAGTCTAAGCACAGAGGAATAAAATAAAAAGTAGCAGAGCCTATACTACAGTGCGTTCGCCGGAACCCGGGTTAACACTAGATCGACATGTAGCGTCCAGTGGCTGAACCCCGATTACCCGACCGTTTAACAGTTGCTCCGCTACTTGAAGCTAGATGGCGAGCCGAACGAAGCGTCCGCGTGGAATTCGTTTACCGCGTTCCCGCGGGAACTATGCGTTTTTCCTGGATAAAAAGTAGTCTATGACTTTCCCTACTGAACATACACTGCAAATTTCATAACGATTGGTCGAGCCGTTTCGGAGGAGTTTGGTTACAAACACTGTGACACGAGACTTTTATATATTAGAAGTAGAAGTACGAGTATTTTATAATTAATTCGAAGATAGGAGAACAACAACGGGCAAATCAAAACCAAACCAATTGGGTCACCAATTAATTTGACATCAATACAAGGATTGTAAATGGTTCCGTGTCACGCTGTAAGGTCTCGATTTAAATGAATGTCAAATTAAATAGAACCTTCTCCTTTACAAGGAATGCGATGTAGCAGATACAAATCGAATGATTAAAATTCAAGGCAAGGCAATTAGTTTTTGGGAAAACAATTTGTTTGACAGACGGACGGACAATTTTGTGTTTTGTTGGGGACGTGATAACGTCCTTTCGGGGGGATGACAAATCTATATCGGTCATGAATTTCACCATAGAGCAGTTTTTTTAAATTAATATAAGGTTAGAACCGGGCATAACCGAACCGAACTGTATTATTGGAACCGGGGCACATTGCTCGCAGGACTGATGGCCGATGGGGCAAGAAAGTCCTGGAGTGGCGTCCGCGAACCGGTAGACGAGCTGTCGGTAGGCCTCCAGCAAAATGGAGTGACGACCGAAGGTCGCGGGAACGCGGTGGATGCACAGGTGGCACAGGACCGATCTGAGTGGCGCGCCTTGGGGGAGGCCTATGTGACATAGGCTATGTCCAGCAGTGGACGTCTATCGGCTGAAATGATGATGATGATGATTAGAACCGGGCGGTCGAGCTTTCTCGGGTGAAAATAGCTAAAACCGAGTGCTCTCAAATCTGAAAGAGGCCTAGCTAGATCGCTTGTCGTCCCCGTAAACCCCTATAATAATTCCAAATTTTGTCCAAAATGTTACAGCCGTATTTGAGATCGCTTGGATAAATAAATAAACAGAAATATACAAGAAATCCCGGGAAATCACAAATCCCGTAATCCGGGAAATCCCGTCATCCAAGAAAAGTATCCTGGAAAAAGGGCTTTGGAAACTTATACGGAGATATATTGAGTTGAAATGTCGCGTGACGTCACGGTTAGGTACGATTTATACCTAACGGTGACGTAGTTAGCTCCCACTCTCCAACTTTGATGCGTTTTAACTTAGTCATTCTTTGTTAATTTGATAAAACAAAAAATACGTCTCAAATATTTTTGTATTACCTGACTGCCGGACTAATTAGAATTTCGATTTCTTCACCCTGTCGTCATCCCTATTCCCTGCAGACGAAGACGCGGGTTCAAAGCTATACCTATATTTTTTTTGTTTTCAATATCGTTTATATAGTTCATCACTACTCCATAAACACAATCATATACCGACATATATTTCATTTAATCGCTTAACGCTCCGCTCAACGCCCCGCGCATCGCATCGCCTTTCCTTCGTCGCCTAAAGCAACAAAGGTTAATCAACCCGCTAACTAACTAACTTCAAGTTAACTGTGCAGTTTTGTGAAACTTTCCAAGTCAAACTTAACCATTACCTACCTAGTTGGACGCAGCAATCGATAATTCGCATACAATCATATATTTATGAAGGCATGCAGTTAAATTGTTTCAATTACCTATAGCTAATCGTTAGCTATTAACTATAATGCAATTTATAGTCACTAACTTCCTCCCATCACCACTACAGCCTATTTAGGTATGTCCCACTGCTGGGCACAGGCCTCCTCTCATCACGAGAGGGTTTGGGCTGTTTATAGTACCCAAACGGGCACAGTGTGGATTGGGGACTACGCACACATCCTTGAATAAATTTGCGGATGCGTGCAGGTTTCCTCGCGATGTTTTCGTTCACCGAAAAGCTATGTGGCACATTCAAATTCAATTTCGCATACTACTCGTACATAAAAGCGGTACCGAGCTACTAAACGTTTATTAAAACTGATTCACATACAAATTCGGCGACTTAAAAATAAAATAATTCAATTAAAAATAAAATTTAAAACTAGAACTAAAAATAACTATAGAAAAAACACCCCTTCCAAAATTTCATTTTGCGGCATGGTGCCCATAACGCTGGCGGCGTTACCTCTCTGGATTGTTAAAGAAATCCTTTGCGAGAGATAAGCGCCAGCCCTTGGGTCGCCGGTTTTGTCGATCAAGTGGGCCGACAACATCTTCATGAAAGCTACTAAATACATATTTTTGGCGGACACGGCCTATAAAAGCACGATTTCGAACACAATTCGAATGAAGCGTCAATGTTTGCGTGCGAGGACGTCTGTACACTTGTAAATGTGTGTGTACCAGTACGCGGACCAACGATTCACTCCCCATCTCCGGATGAAACAAATGACGGTGCGGGCGAGTTGGGCGCGAGTTGCGCGCCGGCTAGATTCAGGCGGGTGATTCCGTGGCCATTCTGTATGTAGTACTATTAAATATTCTGTGCTTTTACTTAGTTTTATACTGTGGTTATAATTTAAGTTACTGACCGTACATAATTTCCTGCTACTATTTTTCATTTTTATTATTGACAGAAATTGCCCAGTTATTTTCATAGACATCCATTTTGAATGTCATTTCATTTCATTGGAAACATACGAATATGTACTTTGTACGATTACTTACCTATTAATCTAATTCTTAGGTTATAAGTGAGCATTTAAATATTCATACATAAATCATACTTTGCTTCTAATGTGAAAATATACTTACACAGGCCTCCTCTCGTCAAGAGAGGGTTTGAGCTACCAGTCCCCACGCAGGCCCAGTGCGGATTGGGGACTTCACACACATCCTTGAATTACTTCGCAGATGCGTGCAGGTTTCCTCACGATGTTTTCCTTCACCGAAAAGCTCAGCGGTAAATTCAAATTGAATTTCGCACATAAATAATTTCAGTGGTGCGAATCCGGCACCCGCGACCCTCTGCATGAGAGGCGGTAGGTCAATACACTAGGCTACCACGGCTTTTTCCACTAGGCTTCCACTTAAGCTAGTTTAGTTAGAATACTGCAATGCTCAAAGAGGCATGAATATCGGCTCTCTTTCCCTCACAAGTAAGGTAATAGATGCGAGGGAGACAAAATGGAAATGAGGGAAGTTCATTAGAGATTCATAAAATGGAACTCAATCATGTTATTTCCTAGCTCGTTTAGAAATGGTCCGGTTTATGCAGGAGTTATTATTAAACATCTAAATCCATACTTAATATTATAAATTATGAAAGTAACCCCACCCCGTCTGTCTGTTATATCTTGACGTTTAAACCGCTGGACCGATTGAGATGAAATTTGGCATGAAGATAGTTGGAGTCCCGGAGAAGGACAGAGACTACATTTTTATACAGGAAAAACACATATAGCTAGTACTCTGTTAATATACTAGCTCCTGTCCGCGAGGAAGTTTGCGTTTTGAATTGTGGAGGTGCGAGACTTCGTATAGTAGATTATCTATACGTACAGAATGGCTACGGAATCACCCGCCTTAATCTAGCCCGCGCGCAAATCGCGCCCAAATCGCCTTACCGTTATTTGTTTCATCCGGAGATGGAGAGTGAATCATTGGCCCGCGTACTGGTACACACACATTTACAAGTGTACAGACGTCCTCGCAAGCAAACATTGACACTTCATTCGAATTGTGTTCGAAATTGTGCTTTTATAGGCCGTGTCCGCCATGTGCCTATAGTCTACTCAGCTCAAGTTAGGAGGGTGGGGGCTGTGGTGGGGGTAACAAAATTAAATTATTTAAATTTCATCCCAACGGCTTCATAATACAATCGTGTTCGATCGTAAATTTCTAGGTAATAATATCTCTTTATGGTTTATGTGGTGATATAATTTTATACGCGATTGATGTTTCAGATAACTTGATAATTAAAATGAGAGTTTAATGTGTTTTATACTAGACTTTTCACTCGACTTCGTCTTCTTTAAACTTCATACAGTTCATACTAAACTTATATCCCCCTTTTCAACCTTTTTGAATGAAAAAAGAATCGTCGAAAACAGTTCATGTTTACTTATTTAATTTCGGTGATCAGACATTAAATAAAATGAAAAATTTTACCAGACGAATCAAGAATGGAGGCTGTCTTTTTTTGAAGTCGGATAAGAATGTACATATTTCACATGAAAATTACTATATTTGGTTCCGCAGATTTTTGTCTTGGCACACGGCGGACACGGCCTATAAAAGCACGATTTCGAACACAATTGGAATGAAGTGTCAATGTTTGCGTGGGAGGACGTCTGTACACTTGTAATTGTGTGTGTACCAGTACGCGGGCCAACGATCCACTCTCCATCTCCGGATGAAACAAATGACGGTAAGGGCGAGTTGGGCGCGAGTTGCGCGCCGACTAGATTCAGGCGGGTGATCCGTGGCCATTCTGTATGTAGTACTACTGAATATTCTGTGGTCTTGGTTCCCTTTAGCATATACCCGTGTGAACGCGTCACAGAAAATGCGATTAGGCAAAGCCTTGAGTGTAATTCGATTAAAGCGAAATAATATGATAAGCATTCATATGCTCCGAACGTCAAAGTGTTACTTCGAGTGTTACGAATGATATACAATCTTCGCATCCATATCTACTAAAAGTAACTCTGTCTGTCTGCATCGATTGGGATGAAGTTTTGGAGTGGAGATACTTGAGGTCCCGGGCCCGGGAAAGGGCTACTGTTTATATATCTCGGAAAACGCATAGATCCCGCGGGAATGCGATAACCGAATTCCACGCCGGCGAAGTCGCGGGTAGAAGCTAGTATTATATATTTTTTATATATATTCTGCACGGTTATAGGTACGATTTATACTTACCTAACGGTGACGTTAGTTAGCCCCCACTCTCCAACTTTAATGCGTTTTAACTTAGTCATTCTTTGTTAATTGATAAAACAAAAAAACCGGCCAAGTGCGTGTCGGGCCACGCGCAAAGTATAGGGTTCCGAAGTTGACGAGGCCCACAGTACCTTTCTAAGACTTATTACCATCTAGCTAGCCTGTGGTATGAATGACGTGCCCGCCCGACGCCCCTGCCGCTCGAGAAAAATCATCATCATCATAAGTTGGTCGACTATTACTCGAAAGTTTGTACAGCCTACTTAGCTGTGATAGTTTTTCTTTCAACTTGGTTATATATGCCACAACCGTGTTTTTTTTCAGCCTTCCAAATACCACCATTTAGCTGGCAGGGGGGGGGGACACGTGACCCTAACAAAAAATAGCACTTTAAAGCTTAATATTTCACAAACGCATCACTTAATCAAAAAATGGTTTTAACAAACCCACAATATTTTTTCAAGACCTATTCAACGATATGCCGCACCATGGGGTACGCAAGAAAAAAAAATTACATCCCCACTTTAAGAGTAGGGGAGGTACCCTATAAAAAAATATATTTCA
The DNA here is from genome assembly GCA_963971205.1 of Aethes cnicana. Classification (NCBI taxonomy): domain Eukaryota; kingdom Metazoa; phylum Arthropoda; class Insecta; order Lepidoptera; family Tortricidae; genus Aethes; species Aethes cnicana. Next base: position 3,910,145 of record OZ020301.1, on the reverse strand, counting down.
ACATTTTATTGTACCACTTTGTCAGCGTAACTAATATGAATATTCATGCCAAATTACAGCTTTCTAGAACTAAGCATCTCCGAGCAATAGTGCGGACAGACGGACGGACGGACGGACATGGCGAAACTATAAGGGTTCCGTGTGGACTTCGGAACCCTAAAAATACGTGTCTAATATTTTTTTATTACCTGACTGACGGACTAATTAGAATAGATTTCTTCACCCTGTCGTCATCCCTATTTCCATTAACGGAGACTTTATTTTAGACCTTTAATCCGACAGACGAGACGCCCCGCTGGCCGCCATTTTGGTTCGTAAACAACACGGCTAATTGGAAAACAGTGCTAAGTGTTTTTCAAAATTTAAATATAGGTACTTAAGTAGGACGCGATTGTGTTTTTTTTTTCAATGGACCGAAGTTTTAGGAGGTAAAGAACTATTTTTAAGGTTTTTCACTTTGGATTCGTTCAGGGATGTAATAACAGTTTGGATATTTGTTTCAGTAAGAATATTATTACTTACTTACTACCTTATATGAGTGTGAACAGATTTCTTTTCATTCTTTTGTCATGCATTTTCAGTTCTCATCATCATCATCAATTCAGCCGATAGCCGTCCACTGCTGGACATAGGCCTCCCCCAAGGCGCGCCACTCAGTCCGGTCCTGTGCCACTCGCATTCACCGCGTTCCCGCGACCTTTACAAGGTCGTCGCTCCATCTTCTTGGAGGCTACCGACAGCTCGTCTCCCGGTTCGCGGACGCCACTCCAGAACATTCTGGCCCCATCGGCCATCAGTCCTGTGAGCAAATTCAGTTCTCGGAGGTCTAATTTTACAGATAATAAAAGAAAAAATTGGTTGTCTGTAAAGTCGGTTTGCGGACGATAATTTTATGCGTGATAACGTCTTCATCAATGTATAAGACGTTATCACTTATCACGTAAAAAAATTGGCTGTCTGTAAAGTTAATTTTACGTGAAACGTCTCGCTTTGACCGATCGTGCCTCTCTATCGCATATTCCGCGCTCTCGCTTGCACGCTCGGCTTAGGCGGAACGTGACAATGAGTCATGACTTTTTCGTGTGTGCACCCGGCGTTCATCAATTTACGTATAATATAAAACTCAAAGGTGACTGACATAGTGATATATCAACGCACAGCCCAAACCACTGGACGGATCGGGCTGACATTTGGCATGCAGGTAGATGTTATGACGTAGGCATCCGCTAAGAAAGGATTTCCCGAAATTCCCACGGGAACGGGAAAAAACGGGTTTTTCATTTTAATATTTCTGCGCATACGAAGTGGCGGGGAAAAGCTAGTTTACGTATAAGACGTTAAAACACGGGAAAAAGTTGAAAACAAGCTGAAACGTTGCCTGTAGGTAATATTCACGCTGTGCGTGCGTCATACTGGAACTTAATTGTTGTTGAAGTTCTGTTCGCCTAGATACTATATGTAACTTATTAACTTAATGAAAGGGGTTCTTTCATAGTAAATTTACTTATCCAAGAGCAATACACGATAAGTTGACAATTACTTAGATCTAATGACTAAATGATGACGGTCATTACACTTTGTAGAAATGTGTTTTGAAAATCATTAATGATGCACGATACTAATGTATGCGTTACCACCCATGTGAGGCAATTTGGAAACTATTGTTATTGGGGCTTTTGTAAAGTTTTATCTTTATTAGAAACTAGCTTCTGCCCGCGAGGCATTCTACGCTTATTGCGTTATTTCCGCGGGATCTCTATGCGTTAAGTTATCCATACAAAAAAAAAGTATCCTGTCTTACCCCGGGACTCCAGCTATCTCCATACAATACCAGATATTGTCAAAATCGACTGGACCTATTTTGACGCGAAGAAAGGACAAACAAACAAACAGACTTTCACATCATATTTATAAAAAAAACCTACTACTACTACTACTACTACTGCAGCCTATTTGCGTCCCACTGCTGGGCACAGGCCTCCTCTCATCACGAGAGGGTTTGGGCTATAGTCCCCACGCGGGCCCAGTGCGGATTGGGGACTTCACACACATCTTTGAATTACTTCGCAGATGCGTGCAGGTTAAAAAAAACCTACTTCAATCAAACTCCGACAGCCTGTGAAGTCGGTGACAAGTTCACTATAAGATTGTCATAGCTTTGGGTCGGTTCACTTGACACCGACTTCACAGGCTGTCGGAGTTTGATTGAAGTCGGTTTTATTATTATTTAATTATTTTTTTCCGCTGCATTGTCCAAACTTGGATACAACGGGACGTAAAATATCAATGTAGTCTTTGAAACTGATGCCAAAATCATACACGTGCTAAGAAATTTTGAGGAATTCCCTCATTTTTTCATGGATCCCATCATCAAAACTGAACCACATTAAAATGGGACCACCTTCGAAGTACCTACCACCTTTTGAATAAAAAAAAGAAATATCGAAGTCGGTTAACAATTGACGAAATTATGCGTGGCTATACATAAAAAATATATACTTACTTATATAAATACGCATCGAAATTGAGAACCTCCTCCGTTTTATCGTTGGTTGATTAAGTACGTATCGATAGTCCTTCGGCAAGTACAGTATTTTCTCAATAACATTTTATGCACTTAACAAAACTCTCAATACATTAATTCCAATGAGAAACTTCCTACAAATCAGATTCACCCGCGGACACAAGAGACCCATTACAAGTCGTTAGGACATTATACAATTGACTCTGTCAAATACAATTCGGACTCAATTTCAATCATTTGACTACCTCTACACGTAACATGCCATAGAGTCACAGAATATTTAATAGTACTTACTACGTACAGAATGGCCACGGAATCACCCGCCTGAATCTAGCCGGCGCGCAACTCGCGCCCAACTCGCCCTTACCGTCATTTGTTTCATCCGGAGATGGAGAGTGAATCATTGGCCCGCGTAGTGGTACACACACATTTACAAGTGTACAGACGTCCTCGCACGCAAACATTGACACTTCATTCGAATTGTGTTCGAAAACGTGCTTTTATAGGCCGTGTCCGCCGTGTGCCTAACGTAAGGTAAGTGAAACATGATTGAAAAGAGCCAATTAGGGATTATCTATAGTGGTAGAGCCTTGCAATAGGTAATATTTTATTGCTCGAACCGGCTCGTCCGGGGAAGTACCACACTCTCACAGAATATCGGCGTCAAGTAATAGTTCGCTATTGCGTTCCGTACGGTGAGTGAGAGGACCGGGGGCCTGTCCTCTTCCCTATCCTTCTATCCCATCTTCCCTAATCCCATGTCCCCTATCCTCCCTTATCCCATACGCCCTATCCTCCTCCCCTTTCGAGATCGGCAACGCATTGGTGACGCCTCTGGTGTAACAAATGTTTATAGGCAGCGGTGACCATTTACCACCAGGTGGGCCGTCTGCCTGTATTTCAATTATTTTACATTAAAAAAATCAACTATTTCTGGTGTTATTCTGTCCCGTTGTCCAGGGTAGAAAATTAGACAAGTTTCTTAGAAAACCTGATACAACAAAGACTTCTGATATACTTAGAAAATGGCTCGTTAGGGAAGGGTTTGAAATTTCATTAAAATCGGTTCAGTGGTTTAGCCCCAAACTGTAAAAATGTCGTACGAAATTTCAACCCCCTGTTTACCCCCTTAGGGGTGGAATTTCCAAAAATCCTTTCTTAGCGAATGACTACGTTAGAATAACTATTATTGCGCCAAATTTCAGTCCGATCCTTCCAGTCGTTTGAGCTGTGCGTTGATAGATCAGACAGTCTAACACTTTATCAGGGTTAGTTCAGGCGCTTCTTACGACACGGTCCCTAAAAATTAGCAACCTTATTTTTTTATTACTTAACAAAACGTCCCATACAATACGACCAAATACCGACCCTTCTGATTTAAATGCTAGGGGTGTACCAAATAAAGAGCAATAAAGGAGCCTATGGCAGAATAAATATAAATTAATACTGAGGTAATTGTTTTTGCGGTGCACGGGACACCTGCCGTCTTTAGAAGGCCTTCACTTTCTTGATACTTTAAGTCGCTAGTAATGACAGTTCTTTTTTACCCGACTGCGCCAGAAGGAGATCGAGTTGTGTTTTTCTAGTGTTTGTACGGTCGTCGTTAAAGATATGTTCACACTTTTTCACTCTATTACATTGTATTGAGGTCCAAAAGTGTGAATATCTCTTTGATGTCGGCTGTACCAAATTATACAACTTACTAATAAAAAGTCTGTAGAAAAGCCGCGTCTGTAACTTGAAAATTAATAGAAACGATCAAGTCAAGAGTTTTTTGTGTTCAGTATCGTTTATATAGTTATAAATATAAATATAAACTACCCCCATACCAAATTGTGTTGCAATCAGACCAGTAGTTTTCGAGTTGAATCCGGACATGAACCAGTTTTTTTCTAAATTTCGTTTTTTTGTGGTCAGTATCTTTTTTTTATACAGGGTATAAAAAAAATTGTGACGATATTTTACCAACAGAATCAGCTATCGATTCTAAGCATGTTTTTCAAGTTTTGATTTTTTTTCGAGTTGGTAAAAAGAAATTGTATCGGATTCAAGTATCGCTCACACCATTAAGCATGGTGGCTTACAAAATGACATTACAAAAAAAAAATAACAACTCGAAAACAAAAACCTAAAAAACATGCCTAAAATCAAAATATTTATTGAGCAAATAGGCAACATCTGGGCACTTTTACACGTCACTTTTAAATGAATTTACCAGCGCTTCCTAGACTCATTGCTTGAGAAGAAACGCCGCAACAAACTAAGCAGAAGGCTTTTTTTCAAACAAGAGTCGATAGCTGATTCTGTGGGAGTAAAATATCGTCACAATGTTTTGCTTGACCCTATACATATAATTGACTTGATTGTTTCTTTTAATTTTCAAATTACATACGCGACTTTTCTACATACTTATTATTAGTATGTATATATAGATAAAAAATATCCTTTAAAATTTCACGCCACATTAAACATACTACTAGTAGCACTACCATGAGTTTACAGAGACCGTACTCGCTAGCGACTACGTTTTAAACGATTTGTATGAAGAATTTTAGTTGAACGAGTGACCGCCAGGGGCGCTGTACTATTCTTCATACAAATCGTTTACATAGTCGCTAGCGAGTACGGTCACTGTAAACTCATGGTATTGCTACTGTAATCTAGCGAGAGCGCGATAACAGAATTCCACGCGAGCAGAAGCAAGTAATCTATAGTTTTGCATGTTCTTTTTTATAAAATCCAACATTGCAAGTATCAAGACCGCTAGGAGCTCAGGTGTGCTGCGCCCGGCGACATTTTTCTTCTGCTAAGCCCTACGGTAGTGACGTCATAAACTGGTAGATTTATCGATACCACGGTATCTATATCGGAGAAGTTTATAAAGCCTGAGTTATTTTAGCAGATCATGTACTACTACTACTTCGATTTATTAAATCAAACAGTGTAAAACTAAAAAAAACAAATACAATTAAAACTAACTACATATCCTTATCCTTACTTCCTTACTAATATTATAAAGGCGAAAGTTTGTTTGGATGGATGTATGGATGGATGTTTGTTCCTCTTTCACGCAAAAACTACTAAACGGATTTTAATGAAACTTTACAGTAATGTAGCTTATAGATCAGAATAACACATAGGCTACTTTTTATCCTGGAAAAACGTATAGTTCCCGCGGGAACGCGATAACCGAATTCCACGCGGGCGAAGTCGCGGGCAGAAGCTAGTTTAAAATAAATTAGTTAATAATAATAATAAATAAACTAATGAAAATGAGACATATGAAATGTAAATAATTTAAATTACAGAAAACTATAGAAAAAACACCCCTTCTAAAAGTTCATTTTGCGCCATGGTGCCCATAACGCTGGCGGCGTTACCTCTCTGGATTGTTAACGAAATCCTTTGCGAGAGGTAAGAGGGTTTGGTCTATAGTCCCCACGCGGGTCCAGTGCGGATTGGGGACTTCACACACATCCTTGAATTACTTCGCAGATGCGTGCAGGTTTCCTCACGATGTTTTCCTTCACCGAAAAGCTCAGTGGTAAATTCAAATTGAATTTTGCACATAAGTATAAACTTAGAGGTGCGAGCCGGAATCGAATCCCCCGACCCTCGGCATGAGAGGCGGTAGGTCGAACTACTAGGCCACTACGGCTTTTTTTTTCATCATGTAGTTAAGTCAAAATCTTTTTGACATTGAAAATGTCTTTTCGTTCGCAAAAAAAATCATGGCCGAAATAGTAAAGAAATATTTTTTTTAATACAGTTACTCAAAAAGTGCTACTTTACGTAGCTGTTTAGCGTGCGCAAAGTTTTGCGAACTAGTGCTTTTCTCTTTTCCCAGTGACTCAACCTTTACGGACATGTGAGATTAATAATTCAGTCAGCCAAACACTTAATTTACCAGCAAAAACTTTCAATATCACACTCAATAATTGTACAAATTGTGCCATTAACTATTATGTAAATAAAAAATAAAGAAAAATAAATAAATAAAGATAGAAGTTTTTTTTTATTAGGAGATTTTTATTTTTATTTTTGTAGAACTTTTTTTTTTCAGTTTTATTGCAATTACAAAATTAATAATATAAACGTTTCTAATTCCTTACTCGTTGTTTTTCTTATTTTTTCGCAACTGTATTAAAAAACGTCGTTCGATACACGTGCGGAAGTGTCATTCTTCACTCGTCCCGAGTATCTCTCGTATCTCGTTACTCGTGATGTAATGACACACTTTCCGCACTAGTATCGAAATGTACTATTTCCGAACTCACAATGAGTAGGTGGGTGTATGCTTTTTTTTATAAAAACGGTATCGATATTTTTTACCTTCACTATCGCAAGGCATTCTGTCAAAGTATGACAAATATTGTTTTTACTATACACCGGTTGGTTGGTTCTGATTTATTGGAGGGTAGGCGCAGTGGTTAGATTCTACGACAGTACGGGAAGGTTATGGTAAAGTTTTAAATCTGCTCAGGTTATACTTTTTATTTATTTACAATGCATATGCTCAGAAGGCCCCCTTTATGTTGGTAAACATTATCGCAGAAATTTTGCTTTCCTACACGTTTGTGCATACTGTGCGGGAATGAAAATAGGAACTACTTTCCCGCACGCTGCAGTGTGCGGAAAGTAAAATGCCTGTAGCGTCCACAGTGACCTGAAGAATAAAATTACAAAGTTATATTTCTATTTTTATTTTTCTGGGTGTTTTAAAATTATTAATGCCTTAATAAATAAAACTTTTACATCTTAAATATATATTTTATGTGTTTCCTCGCATGATGCATTGTAAAACGTTGTATGACACTGAATTCCGAACCATTTGTACCAGGCTGGCGAGTCTACAGGGGTGTACCTAATTACGTAATGACGACAAGGAAAATCATGGCATTACGCGATCGCCTACTTCGTTTTTCATCGACTATCGGAAAATACAAGATTTTTTGTGGTACAAATCGTTCGACTTTCGTAATTTATGCGACACGTTCGATTAACGCTCACGCGAGTGGGCCCCCGGTACTGGCGCTATGACCATGATTTTCCTTGTCGTCATTACGTAATTACACCCCTGTAGACTCGCCAGCCTGGTACAAATGGTTCGGAATTCAGTGTCAGGATCTCCCGGCCTAACTCGTGCGAATAGGTAATTCCCAACTCGTGTCGGTGTAAAACACGTTCTCGTCTTTTAGTTCACCGCCACTCGTCCGGGAATGACCTACTTTCCGCACTTATATCATAAATAACTATTATTGGGTTATTACAAAATTACGAGACTATCTATCAGTGACCAAACTAGGCTGAGCCTGCATCTTGGCCATCTGCGAGTGCTGTGTTCAATATACGAGTACAATATCGTGTTATATATATACATACATATAGTAGTTGAAGCGTTGAAGCGTTGGTACTATCTCACTTTAACTACTGCGACACGGTCTATGGGCCTAGGTTATTTGCGAAGACTGCGCGAGCGATACAGCGTGTGCAGAATGCGTGTACTAGGTTCTGCTACAACGTACCGAAGCGCGCCCACATCACCCCCTATCTAAACGCCAAGGAGACGTTGAAAATGAGTGCCCGGAGAGAATTGCATCAAAGTATACAATTATATAAAATTATTCGAACACGGAGACCAGTCTACTTATTTGAAAAGATAACATGGCCTAAGGAGAGAACGCAACAAGACCGGGGCGTGAGAAGTATGCATGTTAATAAAGTCATAGTACCTAAACACAAGTCTAAAGGATTCAGAGGGTCATTTCGATTTTGGGCCTCAAAGATCTGGAACGATCTGCCACCGCCGTTACGGAATAAAGTATCACTCCCAACCTTCAAGGAAAAAGTACAGATTAAAATTCTTAAAACTCAGTTATTACCGATACCCAAATAGCTATATCAATTATCAAATATCAATTATCAGTAACAGTCAGCGGACACAGAAAATTACGCAGCCATCCAGCTCAAATAGGAAAATTGTGTTATAAAATGTCATTTTTTTTTTTTAACTTATTTTTAAGTTTTTAAGTACTTTCTTTCTCTGATTGAAATGTAAAATGTATAAAGTAAAATTTAAATTCATATAGATACATTACTTATAGTCGAATGTTAACCTGAATACTTATATGTACTTATACCTACCGGACTTGCACGTCAGCAGTGAGCAGGCGCGGGCTGTAAACCAGCGCTGGGTCACGTGACCGCAGCACACGCTGAGCCTAAGCCTTTTGCCACACTTTACCTATATATTATGTAACCTTTTATAAATTTAAGTAATTTTGTTTAATTTAAGAAACCTGTAAACCTAAATGCATGTTGTGTTTTTTTTGTATTTTATTTTTCTCTATCGTGGTGTGTGGCAATAAATGGATTATTATTATTATTATTATTTGTTGGTACATTTTCATGTCACGGGCCCATGGGGACCCGGTCATTCGCGTTCATGGGGCCGAAGCCAACATGAAGAGGCTTATGGTACCTTTTACTATAAATGTGAGATGGCCGCAACTGTGGAGATCTATCCTCCCAATACAACATGTGGCTGTACTGGCGGACAGCCCTCCAAAGTTGCCAAACTATTGCCGAGGAAGGAAGAGACTTGGAGTGGGCTATGTGGATGGGAGGTGTGGACTGGAAAATCGGGCTATGGAGTGAGATTACGGACATCTGCCTGATCAATATCTCACAAATTGAAGGCAAGGCAGACGGTGACTCGCCGCTTACGCACTAACCTAAAGGCTAGCCTTCGTGGGCCCCCTATACAGGCCACCGCACGGGTGGCGAGGGAGCAACACTGATGTAAGCAGCTAAGGGTGTGGAGAGGTGTGCACCGGTTTCGCCATCGCGGGTCGCGCCTCGTGCGCACCCGGAGCGGGTTTCCCCGTTATTACGCAGATTGAGCACTTCCACCCTTACAAGCATATAGCTCCTGCGCTCCACTCTGGGCGGCCAACTAAGGCAATCCAGAGGCGGGGGAGGTGTGTAGCTGTGTGTATGTGTGTGTATGGCGCATGTGTGTGTGTGCCCCCAGGAGTCTCGGGTGCGAGGTGTCGCCGCTCACCGTCGGCCCGCCACAGGCCGCCCTGCGCTGACTGACTGCACCGGTGGTACAACACCAGGTGGGCGATGGGGTCGTCACATCCCTACGCCGTTATTATTATTATTATTATGTAACTAGCTTCTTCCCGCGACTTCGTCCACGTGGCATTCGGTTAGGGTTGGATTTTTCAAAAATATTTCCTTAGCGGATGTCTACGTTACAATAACTATTAGTGTGCCAAATTTCAATCCGATCGATCTAGTTTGAGCTGTGCGTAGATACCTAGAGCAATCTTACTTATCTACTTCACCTTTGCCTTTTATATATTTACTAGCTTTTTCCCGCAACTTCGTATGCGCAGAAATATTAAAAAGTAAAATCCCGATTTTTCCCGTTCCCGTGGGAATTTTGCAAAATCCTTTCTTAGCGGATGCCTACGTCATAACATCTACCTGCATGCCAAATTTCAGCCCGATCCGTCCTGTGGTTTAGGCTGTGCGTTGATAGATCACTATGTCAGTCATCCAGTCACCTTTGAGTTTTATATATTTAGATATAGGTAATAAAAAATATTTGACATCGATAGTTTAAAATTTATTTTAACGCGTTCAGCTTTTTCAGCATAAGTACATTATGAATATTCAAATAAAGAAACACCTTGCTACAACAAATACCAAACCGGGCACAACATAAGTCGCTAACTGAAGCGAATGTCTTACTGCTGGGCAAGAAAAGAGTTCAAGAGACCAATTTGATGTTTATTATTTTTTTCATTTAGGCAGATACCTATTTTTTAACACGCCTTTGTTAGGTCGACCTGTAAGTAACTATGTAATGGAATCTTGCAAGTTAAATTTGACCCTTTTTCCGATTTCCGATTGAGCTGAAATTTTGCACGAATATGTAAATCGCGTGACGATGCAATATTATGATGACGTGGAGCTGATCTGATGATGGAGCTGGAAGGTGACCGTAGGAACTCCGTAATAAAACTACATAAACCTACATGAATTTGGGCTCGTTTGATTCGTCGTTAAGGGTAAATGAAGGATTTACAAAGAAAACTACAGTCAGCAATAAAAGCGTCGCCCAAAAATTTAATAAAAAAAAAAATTTATTAGTTCTGTATTTTTTTATCCTAACTACTGTTTTAAAACTGTGCATTACGAAATCGTGCAAGCCAGCACATTTTTATTGAAAGAAATCCTCGTACCATTTAATTGAAATCACCAGTTTTGTTTGGACTTTTTTTAAACTAGCTTACCTAAAGGTAGGTATGCCAGTGACTTATTTCATAAAAAAAGAACTTCCATCTACCCTACCTCCTCCTAAAGGACGGTTTATGGGATAAAAACTATGCAATGTCCTTTCCAGGGTCCCAAGCTATCTTCATACACAATTTTATCAAAATCGGTTCAGCAGCCGTGAAAAAAGCGGATACATTCGCATTTGTGATAGTGCATGGATTCACCTCATTGAATGAATGAATGAATGAATATATTTATTGCAATATTGTGAGTTTTTTGCATTGACTACCGCGGATTGGCTCAGTCCTCTTGTCCTTTAGACCGAAGGTTGCGGGTTCGAATCCCGCTAGGGACAAGCTTTGTGTGATGAACAATACTAAAAGTAGCTACTCACACACACTTGTTCTTATGTTTTTTGTTGTGTTTGTAATGTTGTTTTTGTATATTTTTCGTGTATTTTTTTTTGCTGTAAACTTTGTCTTCTGTGCAGCGAATAAATGTCTTTCTTCTTCTTCTTCTTTTTATAACTTCTCCAGTCATGTATCCTTACTAATTTTATAAATATGAAAGTGTGTGTTTTGTTCGTTTGTTTGCCCTTCCTTCACGTCGCAACAACTAGACCGATTTGGATGAAACTTGGTATGGAGATAGTTTGAGACCCTGGGAATAACATAGGATACTTTTTATCCCGATATTTCCACGGGAACGGGTTTTCTAAGGGTCAAACCAGTTCTGAATACTTCTATAACCATAACTACCTATATGTATAGTATCATCGGGTACGCAAATTCTAAGTTTAAGCGGGACGAAGTCGCGGACAAACGGCTAGTGTTATATATTTTACGTCACACCAGGCCGAAAAGCGGGATTTACCGCCCTTGGGCGCTACGAAAAATCCCTCTTCACGGCCAAGTGGTGACGTAAAATCGTATACTAACCACGGGCGGTCGTAAAGAAATCCTCAGACCGCTAGATTATAGCCCTCGCCTCCGGCTCGGGCCTCAATTACCCGCGATCTGAGACTTTCTTTACTTGACCGCCCTAGGTGTGTAATGTACTATTACATCACCCTTGGCCGTAAAGTGGGATTTTCTGCCCGCTACGCGGAGAGAAAATCTCACTTCTTGGCCAAGGCAAGACGTAAAACTTTTGACAAACCACAGGCAGTAATTCGTAAAGCCCCAGATCGCATATTTCTGGAAACCTGCGATCTGGGACATTTACGAATTCACCACCCTAAGTCTGTAATGTACTATTTTTTGTATGAAGCATGTAATAATGCCTTTAGGGCAAAAATAATACGTATTTATTTACTGGAAATATGACCTGTATTTGTCTGAATTTAGAAGGAAAATTCTGATTTATTTTATTTTAAAACTGGAAACAGGCTCTGTATTTAGAAGTGTCGTTTTAATTGTGGCGTGGCGTAACAATATTAGGTAGGTAAGTATATAACCTACAGTTACGCCCCGTTAAGCACAAACAGCGTCAATAAACCTGCCCACGAACGACTCTTCCGAACTCGTTTAATACCTCAATTAAAATAAATCTCTTCTAATTTCTCGGGTTGTTTTTCAAGTATATTAAAATAAAACGTGCTTTGGTCGACGCCGGTCTAAATAAAAATAAACATGCTTAGCCTAATTTAAAACTGTTTTATCACATATAAAGTTCCTACTTTAAATAAATAAGTAACAGTTCATTGTATAGTTGCCATCAAGGTATATACAAATACATGGTGGGTCAGATCCTATAGCAAATAATTAACCTACAGTATTGGCTATCGATTCTAAGTATATTATATAGGCCTTGAATTTTTTTTTAAGTTGGAAAAAAAAATATTTTGTATGGGATTCAGGCGTCGCTAACACAACCAATCCCATATACAATGTTTTTTTTACCAACTTAAAAAAATTAAAGACCTCTACAATATACTTAGAATATATAGCCGATACTGTAGGTTAATTATTTGCTGGATCTGACCCACCATGTACAGTCAGCAGCAGAAGTAGATAAGCTGTCCAGGTGTTCAAAATGACCTACACACGCCCTTAACGTCTTAATCATTTTGAACACCTGGACAGCTTATCTACTTCTGCTGCTGACTGTATATAGTATAGGGTCAAGCAAAACGTTATTACTTACGATATTTTAACCAGAGTAAGTACCTAAGTATCAGTTATCGATACTGAGCATGTTTGTTTGGTTTTTAATGTTTTTCGAGTTGATAAAAATTAAAAAAAAATTATAAGAAATAAATACATCTTGGAACATTTCACACAAATTGACCTAGCCCTAAACTAAGCAAAGCTTGTACTATGGGTGCTAGACAACGATATAAACTAGGGAAATACACATATATACATGGTAGGTCGGATCCTATAACAAATAATTAACCCACAGTAGCGGCTATCGATTCTAAGTATATTGTATAGGTTTTTAATGTTTTTCGAGTTGGTAATAGTTATTTGTTATGCAAGGCTGCAAAGTTGTTGTTTGCTGTGAGTGCGTGATTGAGACCCGAGTGAACGAAGGATTCTAGGGTTGAACCACGAGCGAAGCGAGTGGTTCAAATATAGAATCCTGAGTGTAACGAGGGTTTCAAGGCACGAGACAGCAAACGACTTTGCTGCTGAGCGCAACACAAAATTTTTCACCTCACGCGCGATTTTTCGGGAAGAAGACTTAGTTCGGCGTCACGTACAGTTTGTGCTAACTCTGGAGGAGTTAAATTCGTATCGTCATCGCTAGAATCGCTCATATTTTCTTTATTACTTCGTATAGGTATTCTAAATTACAAAACCAGCAATCTAAAACTTTTTTTTAATTTTATTTTTTTAATGTTTTTTTTTTCCGGAGGTTGCGTTCCAAATCACTCTTACTCGTACTTCAAGATTCAATTATTCATTGAATACAGTTAAAAACGGTGTATTATTAATATAATTTTATTAATGATGATATTAAGTAAATTGAACCTTTATTTTAATAAAACTCTCACGGCGAATTGCGTTTCAGAACGTATCGTTGTTTTTTTATTGTGACAGTGGCGTCATGCGTCGTTCGAATTTCAAAAACACTTTCCACGCTAGCGGATAAAAACAACTTTTGCGCTCGGATATCAAGCTGCAAAACGACCACTTTCGAGCCAGTGAGGTGAAAAAAATATTATTGTATATGGGAATGGTTGTGTGAGCGACGCCTGAATCCCATACATTTTTTTTCCGGATCCGATCCACCATGGAAGTGTAAATATGCATGCCTCGGGTACAAACATTCACACATCATGCTCATCACACAAAGTTTGCCCCGAGCGGGATTCGAACCCGCGACCATCGTAACAGTGGGCAGGGTCCCTACCAACTGAGCCAAACCTGTCGTCGTATTCAGATATTGATCACACCATCAATGTCATATTGGGCCATACAAAAAAAAAATCACCAACTCGGAAAACATTTTGCTTGGCTTGACCCAGTATAGAACCGAACAAGGCAACTAAGCATAAATATTTGAACACGATCTTATTCAAGTCAAGAGGTTAGATCATGGTCACATATTTCTGATCACCTCGACCGCTACGATATATCTGATAGCATGGCGAGTGTATAAAAAACATTACAATACAATTCATCCAACATAATCTCATCATCATCATCAACAGCCCATAGTAGTCCACTGCTCCAATGCCCGCCAATGAGCTCTGTCCAAGGCGTGCCGCATCCAATCTACACCGGCCACCTTGCGCAAATCGTCACTCCACCTGGCAACAGGCGCCCTACACTTCGCTTGCCTTGTCGTGGTCTCCACTCAAGAACGCGTTTACTCCAACGACTATCCGCACCACTGCCACTTCAAAGAGCTTATTCTTTGGGCTATGTCGACAACTTTCGTTCTCTGCCTGATCACCTCATTGCGGATCCGATCTTTCGAAATATCGGATCAACATAATCTAGAGATATAATCCGTTGTCTACCGTTGACGCGATTCCGCGTCGAGCGAATATACTTTAATAACTAAGTAATTAAGTTTATTTTACATAATCTTTTTGACAATAGGCGGTAGACAACAGGCTGCCACTTCAAAGAGCTTATTCTTTGGGCTATGTCGACAACTTTCGTTCTCTGCCTGATCACCTCATTGCGGATCCGATCTTTCGAAATATCGGATCAACATAATCTAGAGATATAATTTATGAATGAACAACTCATACCAAATTTCTTCCCACATTTAGTAGACTCTTCATCCCAAAGCTTACCTGTAAATAAAAAAAAATATAATTAATTTATTGATTAACAATACCACTTTCCCCGCTAACCTGCCGCCAAATAGCAGTGCTCGCACTGTTGTGTTCCGGTAGGGGGTTAAGGCAGCCGGTGAAATTACTGGCACAGAGGCATTCCATGTTAGGCCTCAGGGTAGGCAACGCATTCGAGATCTTATGGTTTCTTAATGGGTGATGCCTACACCTACGGCTTCCAAAACAGACGTCTCAATAGCTGGGCCCGTTTACTAAGACTGCTGTAGCCGAGGGTATAGGTGGCGATAAACTGCAGTCACACAGCAACGCCTACAAGAATTGGTGTCTGCGAAGGGGTCTAAAATTTATTTGGTAACAATGATAATTCAGTACTTACAGCCGTGACAGCAATACAGGCCTCTGTTGGCAAGCGCCCAAGGGCCGTGAAGGGTGTGTATCTGTAGTGTGTAAAGTGTAGGTCTGAATTCCCTTCACCGGCCTGCTCGTTCCGCCGGGCCGCCAAGAGTTTTCGCACGCAAACAACCGCGCTCCCAAAGGATTACACAAAATGTCAAGTAACTAATCACAATTCAAGCTTTCTACACTCAAAAACGCTCGTACGCGTTGTAGATTACAATTTATAGTTCAAATATCTCAATAAACCACGCAGCGTCTCAAAAAGTTATTCTTACAAGTTTTTTACAATGACAATATGACGTCTGTCAAAATAGTACCTCAAAAAGCCACAGCTTCGCTAGTATCTATCAAGGGCTGCGTTCCGAATCGCGCTCAGTATTCGGTTCCGAACAATCCCCCGCTCCAGTCAGATCCATTCTGACTGCTAATAAATGGGGAGGCGGGCTAGGCTCGCCACCGCTCGTTTCAAAACCGAATCTCCGACCATGACCTCAGCAACTCTGGGAATCCCGTCAGGCCCATAGAACAACTCTACAATGCGTCCACGACGCCAATACAAGGGCAACAAATTTGATTCCTTAACCAGAACAAGATCTCCAACTTTGGGAGGGTCAGTTTTGTCGGTCCACTTAACGCGCTGCTGCAGAATATGCAAATATTCCAGCGACCAACGATGCCAGAAACTCTGAGTCATCTGCTGGAGCAATTCAAAACGGCTCAAACGTGATGATTTTACTTCCCTGATGGGATATTCAGGCAGGGCGTTAAGGGGCCGACCAATCAAAAAGTGACCAGGAGTCAATGCTTCCAGGTCATTTGGGTCTGACGAGATTGGGCAGAGAGGTCGCGAGTTGAGGACGGCCTCAATTTTGCAAAATACCGTTGCAAGTTCCTCGAACGTTAATATCGTTTCGCCAATAACTCGTCGGAGATGCGTCTTTGTAACCTTTACAACGGCCTCAAAAATTCCACCCCAATGGGGGCAAACTGGGGGGTCAAATTGCCACCTAATGCCCATTCGGGACATTGCAATCCTCAAAATATCCTTATGACTATTCAAATAGTTACAAACTTCGTTCAAATAACGATCAGTGCCCTTATAATTAGTGCCGTTATCAGAGCGGATCAAGGACGGTAGTCCCCGGCGAGATACAAATCTACCTAGCGTCGCAAGAAATGCTTCCGTGCTGAGGGCACTTACCAGTTCCAAGTGAACTGCTTTGGTGGCCAGGCAGACAAACACACACAAATATGCCTTGACAGACCGAGCGTTGCGAAGCTGAGAGGTCTTCACCAAAAAGGGGCCAGCAAAATCGGTACCCACGCACGCAAATGGCCGACTCTCCGAGACTCTGTCGGACGGCAAATCACCCATCATCGGCTGTGAAGGTGCGGCCTTCAACCGATAGCACGGCATGCACTTAAAAATGACGCCACGAATAGTGCGTCTGGCCGACAAGATCCAAAATTCACGCTGCAAAATGGCTAGAAGGGTATGGCAGCCTGCGTGAGCGTTAGCAATGTGTCGATCTGACACCAACAAATTCACAAAGGCTCCTCCTTTAGGGAGCAACAAGGGGTGGCGAGCCCCATACGACAAATTCGAGTTTCGAAGTCGTCCACCGACTCGAAGCAGACCCGACTCGTCCAGGAATGGATTCAAACGAGCAAGGGGACCCTTCACAGGCGTTCCTCTTTTCAGGGATTCAATAGTCGGTTCAAAGTGCTCTGTTTGCACTACACGAACCCAAAACATCAAGGCCTCTTGGCGTTCCAATGGCGACAAAACTGACGTCAAGTCCTTATTCAGTGGGTTCCGTCCGTTGCGTATGAAACGCCGGATCCAACCGGTAACCCCAATCAATTTTGACAGAGAGCTATATCTGTCCAACAACAGATTCAAATTGTACGCAGGTTGCGTCTCCACAACGCCAACACGCAAGCCTGGTAATTCCTCTGGAGAGGAGAACCGATTCTGGGGCCAGGACGCCTCAGGGTGCGTCAACCAATCTGGTCCCCACCAAAGAGAATGGTTCACAAGCGCAGGAGCCTCGCAGCCTCGCGAAGCGCAGTCCGCGGGATTCAATTCTCCTGGCACATGTCTCCAGATCAGCGGGGTCTCAGAGCTCTGGATCTGTGAGACTCGATTCGCAACAAAAACCTCCAAGTTATGTAGCGAGGTGCGAAGCCAACAAAGAACGATCTCACTATCAGTCCACGCAAATACTTCCGAGATCTCAACGGTACAACCCAAAGTACCACAAACATGATTGAGAAGCCTAGTAAGGAGGGCTGCTCCCGACAGTTCCAACTTAGGAATCGTCAACCTAGTCCGAATAGGGGCCACCTTACTTTTGGCCATCACCAAATGAACTCCCACGTGACCGGATGAACTAACAGTCCGCAAAAATACCACGGCCGCATATCCTCGTTCGGATGCGTCACAGAAACCGTGGAGACTGGCTCGACACTTGCCAGCCGGCAAAAATAATCTAGGCAAGAGAATCCGGTTCACGTCCGGAAGTGAGGACACAAACGAACACCATTCTCTCAACAACTCTCCCTGGAGAGGTTCGTCCCAAGGCACTTCCGCAATCCAAAGCTTCTGCAAAAAGCACTTAGCCAGAAAAATGACTGGTGTGATCCATCCATTGAGATCGAAGGTCCGAGCAGTAGTCGACAAGACCGAGCGTTTCGTCCAGTTCTTCGGGAAGTCCAACTCCACCTGATAAGTGAAGACATCCTGGACGGGCTGGTACTGTATACCAAGGACCGCAATCAAGTTAGGGTTGTCAGCATCTTCAAACAGGAGAGGGTCCTGTTGATGTTCCACTGGAAGATCACACAATAAGTCGGGGCAATTTGACAACCACTTACGCAATTCGTAACCTCCCGACTTTAGGATTGCAATCAACTCGTCCCGCAAAATCAAAGCCTCCGCGACGGTAGAGGCCCCAGTGCAGACGTCATCGACGTACACCGAATCTCCCAAGATGGCCGCCGCCCGGGGAGAGTTCAATCGCTCACGATGAGCCAATTCCAACAACGTTCGAATAGCAATGTAGGGACTAGACTTAAGTCCGTACGTGGTAGTGTTCAACTCGTACACTTGCATCGGATCACAAGATCGCTCACGCCACAAGATCAATTGGTACCGCCGGTCATCTCGGTGCACCACCGATTGTCTGAACATCATTCGGATGTCAGCCACAAAGACAATTTGATGACGGCGGAAGTTGGTGAGAATATCCGAGATGTCCCTATGCAGTTTGGGACCGGAATGCAAACACTGGTTCAAAGAAACCCCATTCGAAGTAGGGGCCGAGCCGTCAAAAACTACTCTTATCTTCCCACCGGGAGTCTTCAAAACCGCGTGGTGAGGCAAGAAGTAGTGCTCAAGCGAGCGCCAATCAATGTCGGAAGGGGACATATGTCCCAAATCCTCATACTCGCGCATAAAGTCAATGTACTTAGTACGAAAGTCCGGATCCCTCTTCATTCGGCGTTCCATGGACAACAACCTTTTTTCTGCCAAGGCATGAGACTGACCGAGAGGGGGGCGTGCAGCCCTGAAAGGCAACCGAGTGACAAAACGACCATCAGCGCGGCGACCAGTATTATTCTGGTACGACAATTCACACTCTTCTTCCGCCGGGTCGACTCTGGGAGCCTTGGGGGGCTCTTCAACCTCCCAGAAACGCTGGACTGCGTCAGAGAGTGAGAGCCCTATTGCAACAGTTTGGTCTTCAACCCGTGGGGCAGTACCCCTCAACACGGGACCACAAAAACTATATCCAAAAATAGTGCGTAACGCAATTAACCCGTACGGTTGCAAAACCCGCTTTTCCCCGGACAAAATCAAACCCAACACGTCTACTCCCAGGAGTAGGTCTACGGGTCCAGGTACAAACCACTGAGGGTCAGCGGGAGTCAAATCCGACGTCAAATTTACCACAGCAGGAGAGATAGTCACCTGCGGGTTTCTGCCCAAAATATCATTCAGAATGACCGCCTTGGCCACAATGGACGGCCCACAATTTACAGGCGAAAAACAAACCTTGACTTCACCCTTTGGTCCTTCCACCTGAAGGCCACCAATGCCGTGGATCACTACAGGGTGAGGTCTACATGGGAGGCCCAATCTCTCCACCAAATAAGAGGACGCAAGACAACCCTGGGCACCCGAATCCAAAAGGGCACGTACAAACAGGGAGTCGCCCTTCGGGCCCCAGACCCTGACACAAACAGTCGGCAGAAGAACTGTCTCAGGTTGGGCGGCGGTGGTGGGAGAGAGGGCGGCAACTACCTATTGGGGGGCATCGCGTGATGGCGATGTCCGATACGAGTGGAGGTAGTGCTCCACTGGTACCTCATGGCGTCTGCTCGGCAATCCTCGGCTCGGCGCGTAGTAGGCGCTACTGCGACCGAACTGGGGCGGGCGGCGTTCCAAACGCGGTCTCTCGCACAGCGGTGGGGAGAACCGCGGAGGCGTGGTGCGGCGCTGAACCGCTGCAAACCTCTCCTGCTGTTGAGGAGAGGGGGGAGGGGTTCCCCCGCCCGTGGGCGGCAAGCCCCGACGAGACTCCCTTTGGGGATGGTGGGGATGCGGGCCCCCGCCCGTGGGGGAATTCCACCCCGCATCTTCAACCCGAACACCACCATTCCTATTGGCACACAAAACCGGGTGGTGCTTCCCCTGGCAGTTCGGGCACGGCTCTGGCCGTGAACAGTCCCGCTGCAGATGCTGCCCCAAGCAGGAGTAGCACCACCGGCGATCATTCGCAATGCCTCGTCGATCTTTCACCTTCCTATTGAGGAATTGAGGACACGCAGAAACAAAATGGCCGTCAGCATTACAATATACGCAACGAGGGCCCTGGGCCGTTGCGTATCTGAGGGTTGGGCGGCGTGGCTCAACCACCCCTCGAGGGGGGGGGGCGAGCGACAACACGACGCTGTTCTGGAGGAGGCCGCGCTGGGGCCGGGGACGGGCCTTCAACGCCAGCGTTGTCCAACAAGCGGCACTCCTCTTCCAAAAACGCCAACAAATCTGCAAATGGCGGCAACTGCGTGACACTGTCACCACCATGTTTTTGCTCAAAACGGACTTTCAAGTCCGTAGGCAAACGCGACAAAACAATGTGCAACAACATAAAGGACCATTCATCGATAGGCAGACCGAGCCGCCGCAAAGCATTCAATGCCACCACCATGGGGTTGACCAAGTCCATTCTCAAAGTGGCAACCCTATGGACGTAGGGCAACGACAACAGCTGTGCAACATGGGTATCTGCCAACCGCCTAATGTTGGCATACCGCTTCACCAATAGTTCCTTGGCAGTGGGGTAGTTTTGGTCGGTGACCGCCAAATGTGAGACAAGACCGAGGGCCTCTCCCTTTAATGTGGAGAACAAGTAGGCCAACTTCTGACTCGGTGCCAAGTCCGTCCTAGCATCTACCAGACTGGTGAATAAGTCATGGTAGGCGGTCCAACCTTTCAAATCCCCATCAAAATGTGGCAGGTCAAGAGTAGGTAAACGCCCCAAAAGAGCCATGGGTGGAGGTGTTCTGGTTTCCTCAGTCAATGCACCCCGCTCTACCCTGCTGGCGGCTTGGGCAATACTGTCCGTCAAATCATAAAACTGTGTGATGTCGGCCTCCACACAGTCATCCAGCTTTGGATCCTCGGTGTCCAAAAGCTCCGTATAGCAACTTTGTACAATTTTGCTCCGCTCCGTCAACTCTGCCGATCTTCGGAGCAAAGCATCAAAACGATCTGGTCGATCTATCAACGCAGCAGCTGAAGCCGCCCATCTCAACTCCGCTTTGATTCGGGCAACTAATTTTGACATACTTGTCCAAAACAACAAACAAAGCAAAAGGTATATAATTAAATTTAAATTCTATTGTTCAACAATCTAAACCACAAAAAAAAGAATTAAATTTAAATTATTTTGTCAGCAACGGAACCCTGCAAAGTTGCCTGCAGATCCCTAAATCAATTGCTATTACAGTGAGAACCTACAACAATTAACAATATTAGTTCAAAACTATAATTGATTTAAACTATAATTTAAATTATATTAATTAGTACAGAACCCTATTTTAATATAAAATTAACTAGGAATCCCCAAATTCAACAACTAAAATACATTTACAATACAAAGGTGTCTATTAATAGCAAAGGCCAAACCAATTCAATCAACTAGAGCAACTACTTCCATATGCACGAAACTACCCTGTTTTTTCATATGTATCAACTACCTACCAAATTTGACTTTTATCAATTTACATTAAAATTCACAAAAATAGGTGAGATTATATCTCCTCAACAATCTTTAGTGCAAACTAGTTACTTAACATAGAAATATCAATCAATTTTCAACAATGATTTACCAATTTTCTATCTTTGCCCGTAGCAACCCGAACATCAAAAAATAGATTTATCCAACAAAAGGTAAATTTAATGAACTGATTCCAACTGTGTGGGTTTATACCCATCAAACACAGTGGACTTGACTCTAAACAAGACTTCTAGACACCGTCGTGTAACAGGCAAAACCAAAAATTACTAATTAAATGCCCTGTTCTACGACTCGTGTGGATCTCAAAAACCCACGCTGTGCTACCAAAATTATGATGCCTACACCTACGGCTTCCAAAACAGACGTCTCAATAGCTGGGCCCGTTTACTAAGACTGCTGTAGCCGAGGGTATAGGTGGCGATAAACTGCAGTCACACAGCAACGCCTACAATTTTTTTTTTTTAATTTATTTTTCCAAAAAGAAAATACACGTTTAGTACAATCATTATTTACTCGCCAAACTGTTACGTTTGATGGCGAGACGCGCTCGATTTTATCACTAAATACTTAATCTATTTATTAAACTAGTAAATATCTTTTTTATCTAAAAGGACTTTCTAAAAAATAGGTATTTACCCCTCGATAACCCGTTTTACACTATTTCTATCACATTTTTAATTTGTTATCGAGAAGGAAATCCTTTAATTTTGATTTTAATACATTTTTACTTAATTTAGGTGTCTGTCTTAATAAATTTATTTTATTTACCGTTTTCGGCACAATACATTTGGACATAATCTGAATATCTATAAACCCTTATTTATTAAAAATTCAATTTTTTATTATATTTATTGGAGTTAATTTAACATTTTTCCCACAACATTTTTTAGGGTTAGCTAAGAATTGGTGTCTGCGAAGGGGTCTAAAATTTATTTGGTAACAATGATAATTCAGTACTTACAGCCGTGACAGCAATACAGGCCTCTGTTGGCAAGCGCCCAAGGGCCGTGAAGGGTGTGTATCTGTAGTGTGTAAAGTGTAGGTCTGAATTCCCTTCACCGGCCTGCTCGTTCCGCCGGGCCGCCAAGAGTTTTCGCACGCAAACAACCGCGCTCCCAAAGGATTACACAAAATGTCAAGTAACTAATCACAATTCAAGCTTTCTACACTCAAAAACGCTCGTACGCGTTGTAGATTACAATTTATAGTTCAAATATCTCAATAAACCACGCAGCGTCTCAAAAAGTTATTCTTACAAGTTTTTTACAATGACAATATGACGTCTGTCAAAATAGTACCTCAAAAAGCCACAGCTTCGCTAGTATCTATCAAGGGCTGCGTTCCGAATCGCGCTCAGTATTCGGTTCCGAACAATGGGGGATCAAAGGATTTCGGTGTCCATGGGCCGCAGTGACCACTTACCATCAGGTGGGCTGTGCGCTCGTTTGCATATTCCGTCGACATAAAAAAACAGGCCCTATATTGCTTGCAGGACTGATGGCCGTGGGGCCAGAAAATTCTCGAAAGGTCTCGACAGATGGAGCGACGACCTCGTGAAGGTCGCGGGAATCCGGTGGAAGTAGCACAGGACCGTTCTGAGTGGCGAGCCTTTATTACCTACAAGGTGTCCATAGGCGGCGGTGACCACTTACCATCAGGTGGGCCGTTTAAGTTTTTTTTGGTCCTACATTATGAAAAATTTGGTGAACCTAGTTGAAGCTTCATTTCGTAAATATAGCTCAGCTTGTGTAGGTATTTGTTTAAACCATGGAGGTAATAAGTAGATAAGTACATCTGGAGCGAGTGGTGTCCATTTCGAAACGATAATAATAATTTATAATAACGATAATGATAATAATAAATTGAGCTTTAAGACGTGAGCTCGAAGCTCGTTTTCGTTCACAATTCAAAAACGTGCCCAAAATTTCATCCGAGGCTTCTTTTGTCTTTATCTCTCGTTAGAAGGTTAGATAAAGAGAGATACAAGTCTTTTACACCCCTCACCCAGGCGCACCTGGCAGAAAATTTGGTCACAGAACGGTAACGGTATTGGTAGCAGGTGGTAGTTCCACTGGTTCAGGACTTTCTGGCCCCATCGGCCATCAGTCCTGCGAGCAATGTGCCCCGCCCACTGCCACTTAAGGCTCGCAATTCTTCGGGCTATGTCGGTGACCCCCGTTCTACTGCGGATATCCTCATTTCTGATTCTATCACTCAGAGAAACCCCGAGCATAGCCCTCTCCATTGCCCTCTGGGTGACCTTGAGCCTTCTTATGAGCCTCATCGTAAGCGTCCACATCTCGGAACCATAAGTCATCACTGGCAACACACACTGGTCGAAGACTTTCGACTTGAGACACTGCGGTAATTTGGACGAAAAGACACTGCGAAGCTTCCCGAACGCTGCCCAGCCGAGTAGTTCCATGGTAGTTCCAGCTATTAGTAACTATTTCCATGGTTAAAACCTATACCTGTGTTTTTGTAGAATTGAAATCGGATACAAGTTATATTTATTGCTCGTGATTGCGCGGTGGAGGCTGGTACCAAAAAATATGCGACCACCTTTGTTTGCACGCTATGGAAGTTTTGCGAATTTAGGCGTTGCCGTTGAGTAACCAAATTACGTAGGTACCTAATACGTTAAAGTCGCAACGAAGTCAGCAATAGTTTCAAATTGAAAATGAAAAAAAACTTAAGGTTTATAGTAGGCTACATTTTATCGTGGAAACACGCATAGTTCCCGCGGGAACGCGATAACCGAATTCGACGCGAGCGAAGTCGCGGGCAGAAGCTAGTAATCTTATAAATTGATGAGAAAGTAGCTCTGTCTGTCTGTCTGTTACCTCTTCACGCTTCAACCGCTGGACCGATTGAGATGGGCATGGAGATAGTCGGAGTCCCGGGAAAGGACTAGGCTACTTTTAATCCCGGAAAAACGCATAGTTCCCACGGGAGCGCGATAACCGAATTCCACGCGGGTGAAGTCGCGGGCAGAAGCATAGTATCATAGAGAAATGATACAAGAAGAGTGGCAGAGCCCATACTGTAGTGCGTGCTCCGGAACGCGGGTTAGCACTAGATCGACATCTAGCGGCCAGTGGCTGAACCCGATGAACGTTGCTTGAAGTGGCTTGAAGGCATCAATAAGCAAACACTTTCAGACAGGTAAATATATTTAGCTTTTTTTCCCCTAGCCTATTTGAATGTCCCACTGCTGGGCAAAGGCCTCTCCCGTGACCTTCTAACTCCCCCTATCCTCGGCCATTGTAGGCCAGTCTGCCGTCCTAAGGAAAAAGGCGACCTTTCGACAAAACACACTTTGGAGATAATCGCAAAAAACTGATCAAAATCTTCTTTTTGCAATTTCTACGAAGTTTGCAAAGATATTTCAAAAATTTGTTTTGCATTAAAAGTATTGATTTTTTTACTTATTTTAAATAATAACATAATAATTTATAAAGCATCCGTTTATTTTTTAAACGGGTTTTTTCATTTTTGCTTAGTATAAAAATAATATGTTGTACTTAAAAACAAGGAAGAAGACCGTATATGCTCATTATACCCCCTTTTTAGCTAGTATAGACCACATACATCTGCAATGGAAACTATTCCTTGGCCGTATCACACCTCATGCTTAATAAGAAAGACGTATATTTGATTTACTTGATGTACTTTTTGCCTAGCACGTCATTCAAAAAATTATAAGGATTACTGCGAACGTTAAAATTACACCTGTGTACTAGACAATAAGTACGTATACCTTCAAAAGTCAAAGAATATACGTTCTTTTTACCTAGCATATCACGGTGGAAAGGTTTGGGTACGTGCAAGGTAAAACACGTATAATGTATTGGGGGAAAATGTACAAGTTAAATTATAAATTTAATAAATCGATCAAATAACATTATAACATAACTACGTTTGAACAATCACAGATTCCTAAAAAATAGTTGGTATTTTCATAATAGGGGACCATTTTACATAATAATAATATGATGAAGTTCTTTCTAAACCTAAAATCTGTCGATAATAAAAACCGCCTTCAAACTTCTACCGGCTGCGAAGTCGGGCCAAGTGAATCCACCCAAGCAATATGATGTTCTAAGGAATGGTTAACTTAACTTAACAATGTCTTCGCAGTCCGTCAAAAATCATTTATATAAAAAAAACAAGCGTTTTTTTTTATGTTTTCCCTCTTGATTCGTAAAAATTGTTTTATAGAGAGAGATAAAATACAATTATAAAGATAAGATAGGGCAAATTACGTATACGTACCAAGTTCTCTGGATCCAAGAGAAGGGTGATCAGCACTGGTGCACAATTAGGTGGATACACCAAATCGGCAACAGACAGTGCAATGGAAGGTACCATCACTACGTAGTATAAAACAAAGTCACTTCCTGCTGTCTGTCCCTATGTATGCTTAGAGCTTTAATACTGCGCAACGGATTTTGATGCGGTTTTTTTAATAGATAGAGTGATTCAAGATGAAAGTTTTAGTATATAATTTGTTATAGTTTAACGTTCAATTCTCGCGGGAACGCTGTAACCAAATTCTACACGGATGAAGTCGCGGGCAGAGCTAGTTTATAATAAACCTTTGTTCTGGACAAATATGTTTTCATCATGATCCCGCTGCCAGCGCAAAGCTAGACAGTTTTCAACGACTCTTGCGCATGTTGATCTTCACATGCCTGTAGGACATGTTTGTTGTTGTGAGCAGCCGACACCTTAACCGAGGACCTGTGAACGTAGCTTTACTTTGGCGACATTTAATTTTTTAATTAATTTTAGACAGGCAGCGATTCGCTGATGCGTCTAAATCATATGTTCATGTTAGTAAGAGAGTTTATCTAGTCTGTTTTTGAACTGGTTCACACATGCACAGTTTCAGTGTCTGTTTGTGCACATTGCACAATCAATTCTTGTTTTCCAAATAAAGCCTTTGGTGGGAAGTCACCGCTTTTCTTGACACTGTCTTCGTGTACTTATTCTCTTTCGAGACAAAAAAAAATAGAAAAAAAGTAAAAAGAGAAAATTTCACTTTATACTTAAAATTTTTCTTTTTCGGCTATACCCAAGTTTTAAAACGCATGTAAAATTGACTCTTTAAACGTATTCCATTTATACCTATATATAAAATCTTCAAATTCACAATCAAGCGTCGCTTAGTGAGTGATGAATGAATCCTTTAATGTTCTGAATCCCCATATGGCTTCACTCATTTAAAAATTTTATAGATGCGAAGGTACATAAAAATGTATTTTTTGATATATTTATTTTGTATCACTTTATTCAAAGTTTACTTGACTATCATCTTGTTTAAAATCCATTGACGAAGATAAAGTCTCCTTAAGACGAAGTACCCTCTTTGAAGTACAATAATAAATTAATTTATATAAAACAAATGATTAAGTTGTATGTAACACTTAATTTCATATCATACTTAATTATCAGAACATATAGACTTATCGTCTAATCGCAGGTTTTTTGCGTGTTAATAAGCTCCAAGGCACCTAAACGTCCATCTCCTGTTACGAGAGCGCACTGAAGGCAGCCAGACACTCACACAGACCGAGCGCGAGCGCAACCCGCTTGCGGGGGGTATCGTCATGAATGAAAATTATACGTCCTTCTTAGCTAGTATAGGCAAAAATGGATAGTTGGATTGTATTTCGTTGTTGAAAACCAGGCTTGTCCTTACTTAGAATGCCGTATAACAGTACATACGTTTTTTTAGACTAGTATTCATAGTAATAGTAATAATATGCAATGCTAGACTTAAACGCCGTATATAGTCACTTACGGTCTTTTACCTTAGCATTTTGTTCAAAATTGAAACGAAAAGCTTAGCTTAAAGGCGGTAAAGTAGCATATACGTTCTTTTAACTAAGTAATGAGCAGATACGGTTTTATTAAGTAGTATAGATCAGTATTTTATATTACTCAATCCAAAAAGTACAACGTATAATCTTAATATACGTGTTTCTTATCTAGTATAGTCATTATACTGCCTTCTTAACTAGCATTCTCCAGTAATTTGAAGAACATACGGTCTTTTGCCTTATCGTAACTTTGCAACGGAGCCTCCTATCGTAACCTGGATTAGATAGGCCGATGCGGCTTGTTCTCCTCATCACGAAGCTTATAATAACTCAATTTGGCCAAAATGTCGAAAAGTCGCCTTTTTCCTTAGGGCGGCAGAGTTGTTGTTGAACGTGTCCAGGTCGTCCCGCCACCTCCGCCTGGGCCTGCCGCGCCGGCGCTGAGCGTTATGTGGCACCCACTGTGTACCAATATGAGCCCACCTTTCTGGGTGCATACGACAAACGAGTCCGGCCCAGTCCCACTTAGGCTTGGCGGTTTTGTGGCCTACGTCGGCTATTTGTGTTTGGGAGCGCAGCGTGGTGTTCCGAACACGATCTGTTCTTCTAACACCTAGAATGCTACGCTCCGTAGCCCTTTGGCAAACCTTCAACTTCAACAAAATATATTTAGCTAAAAGTTAAAAATTATTACACTATCCTTTCTAGTGCTTCGGCTGCCAGAATTTAGGAAAGTCACGCCAATTGAAATATGGCAGTCGAGAAATGTTTACCGTAAAAAGCCTTAAGTTTACCACATTTTTGGACAATGCCTTGGCAGTTAATATAAAGTTCATTTTACATCGATTTACTGTAGCTAGATTATCATCTTATTACTGACAACATGGTAAGTATACATACATTTTTTTAAAAGAAGATAGTGAATAGTTTGTTCAGAAAAGAATGAGTTAAAAGATTAAAATAAACTACAAATAGCATTTAAATTTACGGAAAAAAAAATTAGAACTAAACAATAACTTAAAACCCTAAATTCGAAAGAGGGCCTTTCGAAAGAGTTCCCATCACGCAGGCAGCATTCCCTTGCTGTATGGCAATTAGCAAATTTCGAATCGATCGGACATAAGGAAGTTAGTCAGATCCCCTCATCAACTAGAGAAGAGCTGATGATCTTCAAACGGCTAAACAGATTTTCATGAAACATGGCTAAGAACACTCGGGATAAAATTATAAGAACACTCGGGATAAAACTATCTATCACACAAAAAAAAACTTAACGAAAATCGGTTCATCCGTTTGGGAGCTGAGATACCCACAGACAAATGCACAGACAGACACGATAAACTTATAATAACATTAATAACCCTCTCTTTTTTGCGTCGGGGGTAAAAAAGAAACTATCAAGTCGAGGTGACTATATAAACGATACTGAACACAAAATAACGATTTTTAGAAAATTTTACTGTATGTATGTATGTCCGGATTTAACTCGCAAACTTCTGGATGGATTGCAACAAAATTTGGTATGGGGATAGTTTATAACACTGGTCAACATAATAGGCTGCTTTTTATCCCGGAAAAACGCATAGTTCCCGAGCGAATGCTACTAACGAATTCCACGCGAACGAAGTCGCGGGCAGGAGCTAGTTTTCAATGTGTATCCTAATTTTATAAAAAGTTTAAGTTGCGAAGTTTAAGCGCCAAAAATTGGAAAATTGAAATCTCAACGGTTAGGGTATTTAATATTTAGATTTTTGAAAAATAAAAGACGTATCCAACGACACGTGCCAAAGAAATATATGTATGTCGGGAACCCGTGGTTGAAGACACGACCTCCAGCTTGATACGAAATCCACTTGAGTGCTGCCCGAGAGGCGTCGCTAGGAAAAGGACGACAGATTCCAGAGAGATTCCATAGGCTCCCGTCGTGCGCGGACGCATACGATTTGATTATTGTAATTAGTTATTGTTGAATTATTATTGGACTACCTATTGAAGACAGTGGCTCTTAATGGTGATTGTAATTAGTGTAATTAAACTACTGAAGATCGTAATTGGACTATTCTTATAATCTCGAGGAACCCAGTAGCTGAATACCTATCCGAAATGCCCACAGACAAGGAAATACCTGATGCTCAGTGCCATTCTCCGACATCAGAAGTGGGATCACCTCGAGATAAAGATGAAGATACTAGTGAAGTAACTGATAGTGAAATGCTTGTGTTGTGATGCGTAATAGACAAACGAGAAGTCAAAATATGCGGACGTTGAACTTGATTGAAGTCATGAAAAGTACCCCGGCGGCAACCGAAAAATTGTGATGATGATGGTCCAAATAAAGGATCATGATAAAAGAACAATGAGAATTGAATGCAGGTTATCACATGAAAAGGACATCTTGTGAACCCAGTGACGGACATTCAACGGTTTGAAGCTTCGACGATTTTGATGGTGTGTATGAAAAGGGTTATAATATAAAGCTGCGTATTGAAGATCAAATGACGAACATAGACGAGCAGAAGAAACATCCGTAAAAACAAAGGAATGTGAAATGTGTTCGGTGTGGAGCGTCGGGCCACTTCGCTTTCAAGTGTTCCCGTGTGTTATCAACGGGCCAGAGCGGGTGTGGCGGCGTCACCAGCTGCGCCGTGGGGGGTGCCTTGGCGGACCATGGTGGACGCCCTGGGTCTACAATGGACAATGGAGCAAGGCTACGAAATTAACCAATGCACTTATGGTTAATCTGCGTGGTCCCTCGATTAATAACGGTCAGTCGTATTGATTTTGTTTATGATGATTTTTCTGGAGTTAAATGTTGTTTAACAGGAATTGGTCAGTACTCAGTTCATAGTACAATGCAGATCTTGTCGTCTGTTCTTATAAACGGTCATTGTTTAGAAATCATTTTTCAAGTGGTAAAGTACCTGACTCTAGCATGGGTCATGATATAATGGTTGGGCGAGAAACGTTAAATATTGCAAGGGTTTCAAGTTGCTGTAACAAAAAGTGCCGTTGTTCTTTGGCGGGATAGCGTTGAAGTTCTTAGTAATGATCGGGTGACTACTAATGAGAGCGAGATTAGTTTTGATAAACTTGATACAGATATTCCAATTAACTCAGAGAAAGAGTTATTAGGGATCTTACGAGAATTTTCGTCGTCTTTTGGTGATAAAGTTTCAGAAGGTCGAGTGACTACGGGACAGTTATAAGTTATAGAGTTACAAGTTATAAAAATAAGTTTAATTGATCAAGCGCGCATTGTTCAACTACACACTTACCGTATGAGTATGGAAGAGCGTAATGTAAGATAGAGAAAAGGTTGATCGCTTCAGTTTCTTTTATTCAATTCAGCTTGTTATAAATTCTACTGTGAATCGTGTGACCAAATTCTGATTTTCGAAGTTTATCATTATTGATGATTGATGATGATATTGATGATGATGATGATTATGATGATGATGATGATGACGATGATGATGATGATGACGATGATGATAATTCGTGGAAATTTAAATGGAGCCAGTTGTTGATCTAGAAAATCCATAGAAATAAGATGTTATTATTATTTAATCGACCAATGTAAGTGATTGCCTGACCATCATTCAGTTCATTAATGATAATTTTCATGTATGAGCTTTTTATTAATTGCGTTATCGATGTAGGAGCATCTCTGTGAGTCTCTGTGAGAGATTGTGTGTGTTGCCTTGAGGTTGTGAACTAGTTGTGGGTGCAACTAGGGCCGTCGGTGCGGCACTGGAGTCGTTGTGGTGCGACTGAGAAGAGTATGCCCTCAGATGGAGAAATAGCTAGCTATAATGTACACCTCAAGGTATTGGAAACGGTAGACCGTCGGTGCGGTTGAGATCTTTGTGTCGATGCACAAAGAAGGAGGGCAAGAATGAGCCATTGATGTGGCTGAAGAATGTTTTGATTAAAGTAATCGGTATGACAGTGACAGAAGTTAATTTGCTGCTCATGTTATAACTAAACATAGTCATCATACTATGTTGATGGGGGTTGATTTGCTGCTCATGCTAAAACTAAACATAGTCATCATACTATGTACCTAAATGGGGAGTTTATGTTTAATAGAGAATTTAATGATGGTCTCTGGCAATGAAATTACATATTTGAAGGAGATTTAGTTACAAATAAACTCGATTTTGAACTCAAGCACAAAAAGTCGAGTTTAGTTGAGATATTGTGAACTTGTGTACTGTGCGTTGCCTATCTTGTTTTTTTCAGGTGATGCACCCGAGGACGGGTGTACTGTCAGAGATGGCCGTGTCGGGAACCCGTGGTTGAAGACACGACCTCCAGCTTGATACGAAATCCACTTGAGTGCTGCCCGAGAGGCGTCGCTAGGAAAAGGACGACAGATTCCAGAGAGATTCCATAGGCTCCCGTCGTGCGCGGACGCATACGATTTGATTATTGTAATTAGTTATTGTTGAATTATTATTGGACTACCTATTGAAGACAGTGGCTCTTAATGGTGATTGTAATTAGTGTAATTAAACTACTGAAGATCGTAATTGGACTATTCTTATAATCTCGAGGAACCCAGTAGCTGAATACCTATCCGAAATGCCCACAGACAAGGAAATACCTGATGCTCAGTGCCATTCTCCGACATGTACATAGTCTACGGTTCGTCGGTTATTTACCACCGTACTTCGATTTCATTCACTAACACCATATAATGAAGAACCTACCAGAGCTCGTAGGCGTCAGTATTTCGGAAGAATGGACATTAAGTTTAACACTTGCTTTATTAAAAAATATTTCAGCTTCTTTGGACAATTCATTTATATCAAAATTAATAAAAAAATAACTATTTACACAAATAATAAAAGGGAATGTAAGGACACTGTAGTGAAATAGTTGCTAACTCTAGATTATCAAAGTACAGAAGAACTTCTCGCTGTTTTGGGATAAATATTACTTATCGAATTAATAATAGATATACATAATTAATTACCATCAAAAGAACTTATTTTAAAAACAATCGTGCTTGTCTTTTTACACATGAATACACACACTCACTCACTCACACATACACATACACTCACACACATATACACACACTCAAATATACATACACCCACACACCAATTCTTACTTAAACTTAATATAATCTATAAACTTAGCCATCAATTGTACTAAATAGAAAGATTGTATTTTTTAGAGTTTTTGTAACTTCAAGTTTGTTTTAAGGGGAAGAGCGCTGCTTATCCTAAAGCTCAGGTTTAACCTACTTAGGGAGTAGAGTTCTAGTTTTAAGGAACCTGTTATAAAGATGTTTGTATATTTTTAAATAAATCATTCATTCATTCATTCATACATACTTACATACATACACTAGAAAAACATAACCCCTTCTGGCACAGTGGGGTAAAATAAAACGTATCAAAAATCGGAATTAGGAGCTCGTGACGTCAAAATTTTAAACGCGCTATCCGCCTATTATTTGTTTAGATCGTTTGTTTAAATAAATATAACAAGATTAGCTCGTTCAAAATATAAAAGATACTTATCCCATTAAAATTCCCTTTTCCTAGCAACAATATCGAACTTCCTATTGTAAACACACATACTGGACCGATCCCCATTCCTTCCTATAGCTTCAATTGAAAGCTGAAAGCATACGAATGCATCAGAATACATTTCACACCGTTTCCTTATAAATATAAAAGCTTTAGTATCCGAGACTTTTATCATAAAAGCTTTGATTCCATGCCTTTCTTTGTACGGTCAAGCATGTGATTTAAATTCGCATTTACTGTGAGTATGCCTTTACGCTTTCAAATATTTATTTATTTAAACTTCATTGCACATACAAAATGTATACAATTGGCGGACTAAATGCCTAAAGGCATTCTATACCAGTCAACCATAAGGCCAAACAGAAATAAAAATGAGTAGGTGCATCAATATCAGAAAGAAACTACAGAAAGATAACAAATAATTTCAAAAGAAATTATTATTAATATATTCTGAATTGAAGAGCTATGGAACTTGATACTATTTCAAATACCAACCAAGATAATACCTACAGGAAGCCGTGGTGGCCTAGTGGTTCGACCTACCGCCTCTCATGCAGAGGGTCGGCGGTTCGATTCCGGCTCGCACCTCTAAGTTTACTTATGTGCGAAATTCAATTTGAATTTACCACTGAGCTTTTCGGTGAAGGAAAACATCGTGAGGAAACCTGCACGCATCTGCGAAGTAATTCAAAGATGTGTGTGAAGTCCCCAATCCGCACAGGGCCCGCGTGGGGACTATAGCCAACACCCTCTCGTGATGAGAGGAGGCCTGTGCCCAGCAGTGGGACGCAAATAGGCTGTAGTAGTAGTAGTATATACCTACAGTATACAGCCTAGATAGCAGCTAAGCCTGACAGTCCAAATTCCAATTGGTATGATATACTCTCCCAAATGATCAAAATTGTAGAGATCTTCTACTATGTGAAGGCGCGGGACTTTAGATAGTAGAAGATCTCTACAACAGTTTGAATCAAAAGTAACAACTGTATCCATACTAATATTATAAATGCGAAAGTAACTCTGTCTGTCTGTCTGTCTGTTACCTCTTCACGCTTCAACCGCAGGACCAATTTAGATGAAATTTGGCATGGACATAGTTTGGGTCTCGGCAAAGGACATAGGCTACTTTTTATCTAACTAATCGATAACCGAATTCCACGCGGGCG
The DNA here is from genome assembly GCA_963971205.1 of Aethes cnicana. Taxonomy (NCBI): domain Eukaryota; kingdom Metazoa; phylum Arthropoda; class Insecta; order Lepidoptera; family Tortricidae; genus Aethes; species Aethes cnicana. Next base: position 3,875,842 of record OZ020301.1, on the reverse strand, counting down.
AAGTCGCGGGCAGAAGCGAGTTTTATCATATTTTATGGACAACCTGTCAATAACCGTCCAACTCACAAGATTCCTTAGATACCTAGTATTGTTAGTTACTTATACGACGACCTAATAAATGGGTTGTAAAAGAATCCCTGTTTTGCAGTTTTTTTTTTAATTTTTAACCGCCTTCAAACTCCGACAGACTGCGATGTCAATGTCAAGTTCACTATATGATTATCATTTCTTTAGTTCTGTTCACTTGACACCGACTTCGCAGTCTGTCGGAATTTGAGAACGGCTTTTTTTTTCGGCTACAGTTTCCAAATTGACTATAGAAGTACAGTAACTCTAAAGTCTTCGAAATTGACACCAAAATCATCTACGTGCTAGCAAACGAGTGGTTCCCTCATTTTCTCATGGATCCCATCATCAGAACTGAACCAAATTAATATGGGACCAACTTGGAAGTACCACCTTTGAAACAAAAAGGAATCATCGAAATCGGTTCACGTTTACTATTTTTTTTTGGTGAACATACATAAAAAAAAAGATTCCGACGAATTGAGAACCTCCTCCTTTTTAGGGTTCCGAAGTCCACAAGGAACCCTAATAGTTTCAGAAAAAAATCACGGTTGTGGCATATATATAACGTAGTTGAAAGGAAAACTATCACAGCTAAGTAGGCTGTACAAACTTACGAGTCATAGTCGACGAACTTATGAAATGATTAAAAAACCAATGATTTTTCTCAAGCGGCAGGGGCGTCGGGCGGGCACGTCATACCACAGGCTAGCTAGATGCTAATAATAAGTCTACTGTGGGCATCCTCAACTTCGGAACCCTATACTTTGCTCGTGGCCCGACACGCACTTGGCCGGTTTTTTGAAGTCGGTTAATAAAAGCCAATTTAGAACGACTAGAGTATAACTGCCGATCCATCGAACTTATCGACAGATAGCCCGCTCAGAGCTGATGGGTTACAGCGGCCAATCAACGCGCGTCGCGACGCGGAGTGACGCGGCCAAATTAGTTTTGAAGCTGCTGTCCGCCGACTAAGCTGTGATAACACGACTGCGGATTAGGGGATTTTTAGCTCGATTAATATTTAAAGGGATTGGAATAGAGTTGGATTTCCAATGATGTTATGGCGTTCATAGCTAAGCTTATTCATAGATGTTCATCTTTGCTTGAAGTGAAATTTTCAATGGAGAATTTTGAGCCGTGGTAGCCTTGCCCACCACAACAGCCTATTTACGTCCCACTGCTGGGCACAGGCCTGCTCTCATGACAGGGTTTGGGCTATAGTCCCCACGCGCGGACTTCACGCTCATCCTTGAGTTACTTCGCAGATGCGTGCAGGTTTCCTCACAATGTTATCCTTCACCGAAAAGCACAGGGATAGATTCAAATTGAATTTCTCACATGAGTAAACTCAAAGATGCGCGAGCCGGATACGAACCCACGACCGTCTGCATGCGAGGCGGAGGTCGAACCACTAGACCTAAGCTGGTATTAGCCTTGCGGTTCGACATAAAAGCCTAACACCTAGCTATAAGCCCTTCTCAGATATGAGACCTAGGTTGACTGATTTGTCGCCCCCGTAAACCCCTATATCCTCCAAATTTCGTCCAAACCGTTAGAGCCGTTTCTGAGGTCGCATGAATACCTAAATCAATATTAAGTAATATTTTAAATGCGAAAGTAATAACTCAGTCTGTTTGTTACCTCTTCACGCTTCAACCGCTAGACCGATTTGGACGAAATTTATCCCGGAAACGGCTACTTTTTATCCCGGAAAAGCGCATAGTTCCCGCGGGAGCGTGATAACCGAATTCCACGCGGGCGAAGTCGCGGGCAGAAGCTAGTATAATAATAAGTAGAGAAATATCCTACAAATTTAGCGCGTTCAAAGTGTAAGATACCCGCCAGTGGTTAAAAAAAAAACCCAATAAAAAAACCATATAAAAAAGACATAATATTCCTCTATCCAAAAGTTGCATGGAAGAGCTCGCTCTCTAGCGATAAGACCGCCCGTTGTGTATTCTTCTTGTAAGTACTTAAAATCGTTTTTGATGTGCGTTTGAATATAATATGTATATACACATCATATGTTTTGGTGACGAACGTTTATAAGGGAATATGCTTATTATTGTTTATGTTCAGTTTACTTTATGTTTTTTCAAGTGTATTTCTGTTGTTTGTCCAAATAAATAAATAAAGAGTTTTTGTATAGTACTGTATTGTATTGTAAAACAGCGACCAACTCTTTTCAGAGCGACTCCTTTCACAATAAACATACAAAAACAATAAGAAGGCTTATAATTTAGAAAAAGCCGCTATTCAGGTGTTTTCAAACAATTAAAAGGCTCCCATTCACGAGCCGACAAAAGTGAGTGATTCCACCAAAACAAAGGTAAAGAATGTTCGAATTGCATCAAGAATTCAGAAAAAAGGGTTCCGTACCTAATATTATAAACCTCTACCTTAACCTGTCTGTAACCTCTTCTCGCCTAAACCGCTGGACCGATTGAGATGAAATTTGGTATGGAGATGGTTCGAGTCCCGCGGAAGGACATAAGTTATTTTTTATCCCGGAAAAACGCATAGTTCCAGCGATAACAAGATACCTAACCGAATTTCACGCGAAGTTGCGGGCAGAAGCTAGTGTGTCATAATAAAAAGTTAAATATTAAAGGACAGAATTATACACGAAATAAAACTCAATTCGGCTATTTATTCCCGATGGAAGTTATTTATTCACTACATCGCACGCAACAGTGCGACGGCAAGTTACGAGTATAAATAGGTAAATAAGATAAATAAATATCTTGGGACATTTCACACAAATTGGCCTAGCCCCAAACTAAGCAAGGCTTGTACTATGGGTGCTAGACAACGATATAAATACTTATATAGAGAAATACATACATATATAAATACTAAACATCCATGACTCGGGTACAAACAAACATTCGTGCTCATCACACAAAGTTTGCCCCGAGCGGGATTCGAACACGCGACAGCCGGAACAGTGGGCAGGGTCACCACCAACTGTGCCAAATCTGCCGTATCAGGTAAGATGGCGGTAATTGACAGTAAAAACCAAGATCGGGTTGTGGTCTAAGCTGCTCTAAAACGTCCCGGCGAACCCCCAAACTGTTCCAGTGAAATATGGCCGGAATTAGCATAATTGGCTGTTTTTGTCCCAGATAATTGATGGGGACAAGACACCAAACCCTCGTTGTTTACCGAATGGTAAATTTTCAAAACGCCTAAGAAAACTAATTGTTATTTTCGATCTACGTTGTAGCCAAGTGTGAAGTGAAATGGTGGCGATAAAAATGAGATATCTTCACGCTTCTTCTATAATAATAATAACTGTTAAATAAAGAAGTCGCGTCTGTAACTTGAAAATTAAAAACTATCAAGTCTAGGGGACTATATGAACGATACTGAAGATAAAATGAAAAAAATAGAAAAAATTACTGTATGTATGTATATCCGGATTTAACTCGAAAACTACAGAACGGATTGCAACAAAATTCGGTATGGGAGTAGTTTATAACACTGGTCAACATATAGGCTACTTTTTATCCCGGAAAAATAATTGTCGAATTCCATGCGGACGAAGTCGCGGACAGAAGCTAGTCTTAAATTAGGTCATTTTAATCGAAAATATGGGTCAATTAACAATCAACTAACTATTTCTTGTTGTTATACTGTCCCGTTGTCCAGAAGACAAAATGTGTGATGGTGTTTCTTAGAAAAACTGTTGCATCGAGGACTAGGTAGGTAACTTACCTACTAATATGCTTAAAAGGCGCCCCCTTAAGGGATTGGGTTGAAAATGGAAGAGAAACCAAACACGTTATACAAAATATATACGATACGACGTCGCGTGGCACGACACGACGTCGCAACGTTCAGCGTAGATTATATAATCTACGACGTAAACAGTAAATATTTACGACATGGCGTCGCATCGTAAGGAAACGGTGTTTTTATACTTGTTTGCACACCTATGTGTGACCAATTTAATAAGGGCTCTCAAAAAGCCTGGCAAAAGCGTGATTGGCCGGACACATCGACTTAAAAAAGTTAACCCATTATTTAAAATTTTTGCCTATCTACATACATTTTGAATGGGTCCCGATTGTACAGTCGAGTTCGCCAATATATACACACTTTTGCACCTTACCACGTTGTAATAAGGTCCAAAAGTGTACACATATTAATGAACTCGACTGTACATATCGTTAGGCGCTACGTTCTTAGCGGCTTCTAACAAGGCTTGTTTTCGTACTTTTTAGTTTTTGAAGCAGTCGGGTTTTTTGTTTTTAATAAACTTTTTTTTTATTTTACACTTCGTAGTTCATGTTATAAGTACAGATTTGTTGATAAGCCAACTTTAAATCGTTGTAAAACCTAAACGGTTCTTTTAACTTAAAAATTATGGAAGAAACCTAATAATTATTTTTAAATACCTATTCAACGATATCTCACATGACATAGTTGGATGACTTTTATTTTTTTACTTTGTACAATAAGGCGTCTGATGGCCGCCATTTTGAATTTTGACTAATGTTATGTCTTCAGTGTCACCCGCGGGGTTAAGACGAATCGATTGACGTATGATACATTAAAATCGACCCACGCGTTTGATCTCTACAGTGCCACAAAGGAACAAACATACACAGACAGGTAAACAACATAACCCTCCTTTGCGGTGCGCAGTCTGGTAAAAAGCCAAACATCCGGACAGTTGGCGACCCTATACCCATAGTAACCTATTCGCCCTATGAGGCCAGTTTCTTCGTCAACCCATTATTATTAAACAGCAGTACAGCACGGCGCAACTTAGAAGCCCCGCAGATTAAGCATTATCGGACTCTACTTCAACTGCTTAAGTGCTTCGGCACGCGCCTTCTAAGTTGTGTCGTAGAGATCTTCTACTATCTAAAGTCCCGCGCCTTCACGTTTCAAAACGCTTCAATTTTTTTATTATTATTTAAAAAGCACCACCAACACTCTCAATGCATAGTTGATGACTGTCTCAGCACGCACACATGTGTTGAGAGTGTTGGTGGTGCTTTTTAAATTATTATTAAGCATGTAGGTAGTAAGATTTATAAGCCAATAGATCTCAATTTTAGTTAACCAGTGCAAAATGTTTATATAGATGTAACTAGTAATGTTTTGTTGTTATTTCCTGTATAGTTTATAGCATTGCATTAACACACAATAAATGTAACTTTAAAAATTACCGTTTTATTTAAAAGAAACCTATATTATTCTCATATTTTATTTCTATTATCCAAGCGGTACAATTTGCCCCACGCACGGAACAATTCGCCCCAACGCGGGGTTGAATGTTCCCTTCCGAAATTTTGCAAAAAATTTCCTGTAAAAAAAAGATTATTGAGATACTGGCAGAAATGACTATACTATTACAGAGACCGATTAAGATTCTTTAATAGATTTAAATATCAAAAATAAAACTTATCATTTTCATCATATAATTTCATGTTATTTGAAAATCGGAACTTTCAGCCCCGGCCTCCCCTACATTGAAGCGTTTTGAAATGTGAAGGCGCGGGACTTTAGATAGTAGAAGATCTCTACTACACCACAGACAAACTGTGTGCTACACAAAGACACCATTGTATGTAGGTTATCGATGCAACAGTCGCCATATTTATAAATCTACACAGGACGACCATGACAGCCAATCACTTAACGATGCGTATTGGAGCTAGATTCGAACGAACGGTCTTGATCATAGTACTGTAAACTCTGTATGCTTGTGGTGTAGCAGAGCAATTATCTGTCCCAGATTGGCATCTATATTTACTTAATAAAGTAAGACTTGAATAAAGTAAAAGAGGTATTGCTTAAGTATAAGAATACTTTATTTTATTGTTTACAAAGGGGCTTAACTATGAACACATTCTCAACCTAGAGACAATCCGATGCTGTTTTACCATTTTCAATTTACAAAGGACTTATTTAACTCTGGGACTTGAACTTTCTCCATACCAAATTTAATTACAGACAGGCAGACATTTTTGCATTTATAATACACTAGGGTCTAATACCAGGGTCTCAAACTATATCCATACCAAATATCATTCAAATCAGTCCAATCGTTTCGATGTGAAGGAAGGACAAACAAACAAACAAACTTTTACATTTATCATATAATATTAGTATGGAAGTATGGATTAAATACCTAAGTATGGATACATACATCGCATGTTTTAGTATGGATTTAGAATTTCCTCAATTGTGTTCATAAAGCAAATAAGAGCCTACATTTTCTTAGGCCAGGCTAGAAGTGAAACCAAAGCAAACGCTAACACGGCCTATAAAAGCACGATTTCGAGCATAATTCGAATGTGTCAATATTTGCGGATGTCTGTGTGCGTGCGAGGACGTCTGTAGGTACACTTGTAAATGCGTGTGTACCAGTACGCGGGCCAACGATTCACTCTCCATCTCCGGATGAAACAAATGACGGTAAGGGCGAGTTGGGCGCTAGTTGTGCGCCGGCTATATTCTGGCGGGTGATTCCGTGGCCATTCTGTATGTAGTACTATTAAATATTCAGTGACCAAAGCTAACAACGCAAAAATTACAATCTCAAAAATACACGTAAAATAAACCACGCAAGTATCAAGACCACTCAGTCGGAGTAGGCACTCGACGAATCGCTTAGCGGAATCGTCGGCGCCGCTCGTGCGATTTGGGGCACTTCCCGTCCTTGTTTGACCGTTTCTACGTGATTACGCAACTGACACACGAAAAAAAAACACCACAGCCTATTTGAAGTCCCACTGCAGGGCACAGGCACACGGCGGACACGGCCTATAAAAGCACGATTTCGAACCCAATTCGAATGAAGTGTCAATGTTTGCGTGCGAGGACGTCTGTACACTTGTAAATGTGTGTGTACCACTGCGCGGGCCAACGATTCACTCTCCATCTCCGGATGAAACAAATGACGGTAAGGCGAGTTGCGCGCCGACTAGATTCAGGCCGGTGATTCCGTGACCATTAAATTTTGTACGTATTACTATTAAATATTCCGTGGCACAGGGGAATCAAGAGAATCAGTAACTCAAACGACGACAGGTTTGGCCCAGTTGGTAGTGACCCTGCCCACTGTTCCGACGGTCGCGGGTTCGAATCCCGCTAGGGGAAAACTTGGTGTGAACTCGGACAAACCTATTCGAGACGTCAAAAGTGACTGCTAAGCCCCACTTAACTCAGATTATTTACGTGGGTTAAGAGGCTAACCCGAGGTTAGCGGCTTGGGGCTAAGTGAGTCACTAGATCCCAAACTCCAAACGTCGCTCGGCGCGTAATAGTTTGGGAGACCCACGAATGGGTAAATTGCGCTTCTATGGAATTGTAATACGAGTAATTTGCTCTCTCACAAAAATTGGGAGACTGCCTATCCTTATTTGGGATATGGCAAATACCATAAGTCATCATCATCATCAAGGCCCGTCACCCAATGCACGCTAATGAGCTCTGTCCAAGGCGTGCCGCATCCAATCTACACCGGCCACCTTGCGCAAATCGTCACTCCACCAGGGCGTCCTACACTTCGCTAAATACTCTCCAGGGCTAATAATGATTTCTCAAAACGCTTCTTATTGTTAACATCTCCAATCCTCCATGGACAATCAACAACAACCAAGCCCGCGTATAAGCGGGACGTAGGTTTGGTCCCAGGAGGATCTCCGTAAATGGAATACCCGTGTAGCGCCCTGGGAAGGACCCTTTTCTTTCGCGAAAACGTATGACAGAATAGCTTTTTTTACAGCTTTTTTTAATGGACAATGGCAATTATACCTACGGTCAGTTACATACTAGCACAGAATATATCGGTATCTATCTATTTCATCATCATCATCATCATTTCAGCCGTAGGACGTGAACTGCTGGTCATAGGCCTCCCCCAAGACTCAGACTGGTCCTGTGCTACTTGCTTCCACCGGTTTCCCGCGACCTTCACGAGGTCGTTGCTCCATCTTGTTGGAGCCTAGTTCTACTGCGGATATCCTCATTTCTGATTCTATCACGCAGAGAAACCCCGAGCACAGCCCTTTCATTGCCCTCTGAGTGACTTTGAGCCTTCTTATGAGGCCCATCGTAAGCGCCCACTTTTCGAAACCATAAGTCATCACTGGCAAAACACACTGATCGAAGACTTTCGACTTGAGACACCGCGGTAATTTAAACGAAAAGACACTGCGAAGCTTCCCGAACGCTGCCCAGCCGAGTCGGATTCGACGATTGACCTCTTTCTCGAAGTTGGACCTACCTAACTGGACTGTTTACCAGGTATACATAATGGTCAACAAGTTCGAGCGTATAGCGGGTTGAAAGTGATGCATGGCGACCAGGGTCGTAAACTAATTTCAGGATTCGACATTCATCTCCCCGTCCGTTTCTAAGTTATTTATTTTATCATCTGTCAAAACAGGACGAATACATGTCTCTCGATCAGCTTTAATGCAGACAGTCTTGGGCAATTGGGGAAACGCGAATATTACGAACGGAACAACGAATAAAGCCAAGAAATCATTATGTTAAAAATTGCAGCAGAGTTTATCAGAAAAGATCAAGCTAAAAAATTAAAAATAAACTACAAATAGCATTTAAATTTACAGAAAAAAAAAACAAAGCTAAACAATAATCTAAAAATCTAAAATAGGGCCTTTCGGAAGGGCTCCCATCACGCAGGCAGCATCCCCTCGCTGTATGGCAATATCCAGTCTTTGCGCGAGAAAGCCGCCGGCGCGAGGGTCTCCCGTTGCCTCCCTCAAGCGCTTCCCTAGCTCCCTGTGGAGCCCCAGCGCGCCTTTGCCCCATGACCCCAGAGTCTCCACCCCGAAGGCCACAAACTCATAGCTCGAGCCTATATGTTATGTTCAATATTATTTTCCATGTAAAGGTATAAGTATATAATATATTGTACCTATAGCCTATAGGCAATATTCTGTATTCGGGCGAGGCTGCACGACCTAAAACCTCTCAGCGCAATGCAATTAGTATAACTTTGACACGGTATTATCAATTAGCCTTCAAAGGAATATTGATGGCCGATACAGCGGCGGTGGTCTTTCATAAGCGGAGCGGGAATGACTCGACTGTATACAAACTTTTGATGTCCCCAGTGTCACTCTCACAATCAAGACGAATGTACCGACACCTCACATGCTAAAATCCATCAAGCCGTTTAGGCTACGGAGGGTGCCATAGAAATATACACACACACACTTGAAAAACATGAAACTCCTTCTGGCGCAGTCGGGTAAAAACAAGTAGGTTTGTTGAGAACTTCGTAACAGACTCAAATTGACATGTAAGTATATTACTTATTTAGATGTGGCCTAGTCGAAGAAATCGTTTTATTTTGAGTACAGTCAACTTTCTCACATATTTGGCAGGTGTTGCATATATTTTTTTTCATGTATAATGTAAGGTTGTACTTATATTAGTCATCACTGAAACTTACGATTTAAGTAACCTTTCTTCGTCATTATATAATTTATCAAAAGGCATTAGTGCAAGTACTGAAACGTTGGACCATTTACCAGAACTCTTCCAACTTCATTTTCAAGTTATGTATTTGGCATTTGCTGTTACAAGGCTGGACCGAGTATACAATATTTTCCTGTACTTCAACATTCTGTCAGTACGTTTTTTCAGTTACCCGCGCCAGCTTATGCAGCCGCTAACGCCTGTCGCTGCCAGCTAGACCGCAACCTGAATCGATGACACACGGACAGGACATATCAGACCGGTATTACGTTGAGAATATTTTATTAGGCGATGATATGCCATGGATTCGCGTGTTGTATAATAATGTATGAATTGAATACTTGGACAGGATGACAGGATGTAAGAATATTAATATAATTATAATTCACATAATGAAATGAATGCTATTATAATTCACATAAAGAATAATAGTAAATTATGCGATGGTTACTGTCTCTCGCTTTTTCACGCTCAATGAACCTTTTATTTTTGACCCACCTGATGGGAAGTGATCTCTGTGGCCCATAGAGTGTGCTAATTTTCCAACCAATACCAAAAAAATAAAGGTAAGCTAAGGAAGAGCCATGTTCCTCGTATACTACCTAAATATACTTACTTTATTATTATTATTTTGTATCGTTGTACTCGTTAACCGTTTTTGCATGCTACCCTCTCTTAAATAGATTAAGCAAAATTTTTGCAAAATGTCTTAGGGCCGGTTCCTATATCCACGTAACGCCTCGTTTTGCCTACGGACGGTTAAAATTTGACAGATTCTCTATGGAACAAATGTCAAAAATCAACCGTCCGTAGGCAAAACGAGGCGTTTCGTGGATATAGGAACCGGGCCTTAAACCATAAACCATACTTACTAAAAAATATAACAAGACTAAAAAGTTGGCAACGTAGCAAATAGCATAGCTGTCAAGTTTTTCCCTGTTTTAATTGATATCTCAATATTACTGAATGAAAAAAGCAATTGTCGTTAAACCTATTTTTAAATGGCGTTGTCTAATAGGCGAAAAAGCACTACGGAAACCGTTAACCGGATCTGTTACCAGAATTTAACCTAATATCATCGAATACGGGATAATAATATTGAATAAAGTTCGCAACACTGAAAACCTTTTAAAGATATTTACGTTAACCATTTAAAATAAATACAGGTCAGATAAAAATATTCTTCATTAAATAATATATAAGCTTCATTTATTGCACGGATCGGGTTTTGTAAGTTGGAAAAAAAAAGTCCACCTGATGGTAAGTATTTTACTACTACTACAGCCTACTTACATCCCACTGCTGGGCACAGGCCTCCCCTTATCACTATAGTCCCCACGCGGGCCCAGTGCGGATTGGGGACATACACACACATCTTTGAATTACTTCTCAGATGCGTGCAGGTTTCCTCACGATGTTTTCCTTCACCGAAAAGCTCATGGTAAATTCAAATTGAATTTCGCACGTAAGTAAACTTAGAGGTGCGAGCCGGAATCGAACCCCCGACCCTCGGCACGAGAGGCGGTAGGTCGAACCACTAGGCCACCACGGCTTTTTTAAAAAGTATTTTACGATGTAGGAGAATTCATGGAATTGCCCATGTTATTGTAACTAATTAAGTAGATTGTGATCTCGAATGATTAATATAATGATTTGTAGTAATAATTTGAATTCATAAATTCTCGGACTATTAGAACAGTATGATGTAGTAACTTTAATTTATGCGTAGAGATCTTCTACTATCTAAAGTCCCGCGCCTTCACATTTCAAAACGCTTCAATTTTTTTCTTATTATTTAAAAAGCACCACCAACACTCTCAACGCATAGTTGATGGCTGTCTCAGCACGCACACATGTGTTGAGAGTGTTGGTGGTGCTTTCTAAATACATTGAAGCGTTTTGAAATGTGAAGGCACGGGACTTTAGATAGTAGAAGATCTCTACGTATATGCTAAATATTCATAAGACTGACCTTTAACTGATTTTAACAATAAAGTTTTCATTTTCATTTTTATAACTCGCCAATGTTGAGAAGGTGACCCCTACATTCAACTTGTTCATCATAATTAATTGTAATTAATATAATTTATTTAATTAAATTAATATAATTAGTTTAATTTCTAGTTCTAATTTTAATTTAATTTTTCTCCCAATAATGTGTTTGTATGATATTGATGTAAATCTGAAACGAAAACTACTATTTTTATTATAAACCGGATTCTTGAAATAACTTCGTGTTTGAAGCCATCTTGACGATCTTGCAAAGTGTCTGGACGCTTTGCAGTCCAGTGGTGACGTTTTTAAAGACATCCGAGCTGAATTAAGGCACTCAGGGGTGGAATTTGTAAACAAGATGCCAACTCCTTTCACCCTTGCCTTAGCCACCACTATTACTGAAAGTGGGGGCGCAAAACACAAGCTGAAGCGGGAACAAAATATTTTTCACATACTGGCTTACTCACTGGCTCGAAAGTGGTCGTTTTGCAGCTTGATATCCGAGCGCAAAAGTTGTTTTTATCCGCTAGCGTGGAAAGTGTTTTTGAAATTCGAATTACTTAAAATAAAGGTTCAATTTACTTAATATCATCATTAATAAAGTTATATTAATAATACACCGTTTCAGATGCATTTCATTATTTCACTATGTTTTATCAGAAAAATACTTAAATATGTGTATATTTTAACTGTATTCAATGAATAATTGAATCTTGAAGTACGAGTCGGAGTGATTTGGAACGCAACCTCCGGAAAAATAAAATAAAAAAAAAGTTTTAGATTGCTGGTTTTGTAATTCAGAATACCTAAACGAAGTAATAAAGAAAATATGGGCGATTCTATCGATGAAGATACGAATTTAACTCCTCCAGAGTTAGCACAAACTGTACGTGACGCCGAACTAAGTCTTCTTCCCGAAAAATCGCGCGTGAGGTGAAAAATTTCGTGTTGCGCTCAGCAGTGACACTAATTTAAAATTATGTTTGCTTTCCTAAAGAAAATAAGATAAAATAAAAATAAAACTGAACGTGATCGTTTATTGATCTACTATATTGATTTTTATTTATTCCTACATAAAAGCACCTACGTATAGAAAAACAATAAAAATATAAAAATCGAGAAAAAAAAACACTGCAGTAAACATTACTGAACTAATTTTCTTCAAACCACCATACTTTTTTTACGTCCTACTGCTGGGCACAGGCCTCCTTTGATCAAAAAGGTTTAGGCTACAGTCCCCACGCAGACCCAGCGCGGATTGGGGACTTCACACAAACACATGAGTGCGAAGTAGCTATGGCAGATGCGTGCAGATTTCTTTACGATACGACGTTTTCCTTCACCCGAAAAGCTCAGTGGTAAATCCGCCTTTTATACACTAAGTTTCCTTTGTGTGCAATAAAGTTTAAATAAATTAAAAAAATCAAATCGAATTTACCACATCACTAAACGCAGAGGTGCCAGCCAAGCCTATCAAAGTCATGTTACACCTGTCAAACAAGGTAAATAAAAATCGGTTAACCTGTTGCGGAGCCACAGACAGACACACAGATACACACACGTCAAACTTTCACCCCTCCTTTTTGCCTCGGGAGTTAATAAACCTTATTTCAAACCGATCTTATGACTTGCGCGCCACTCGGGGGTTAGTAACTCGTATTTCAAACGGATTCATCTTATGACTTGCGCGCCAGTCGTAAATATATTAGTCGGCCATTGCTATTCGCGTCACATCAGACCGACATTAGTATGTTTTCGGCAATTCGGCCCGTTCTCGTGTGCTCCGGAATAGGGGGCTGCCTTTTACAACAGGTTTTCATAAAGACTGTACTTATAATATGTTGCCACAGTAGGGTATATCTAATGGGTACTGTTAATTCGATATTAATTGTAATTCATAAAACCGCAAATTATAACCAAATCTCAACTTGTCAAAGCATAGTTGTCACCTGTCACGATGACACTTAGATTGCCATTTCAACAGAAAATATTGGACCCTTGTACCATTTTAAATGTAAGACTAATGAACTGTATCATGCAGTGTTGCCAAATACGAAATCTAATTTTATTTATCGGTTCTGTTTGCCAATTCGCCATTTTAGTAATGGCAACACTGCACGGCCAATAGTATTTAAGGCGGGAGCTTTGTAAAATCTTATTCTTTTCTACGGAAAGAGCGGACGAATAAACACCTGAGCGATAATTTGCTGCGCTTCTTTATTCTGAACTAACCTCTAAATTAATAGTACCTACTAAGTTTCAGTAGCGGCACGTGTCCCCCCGCACCAACGCCAGGTTACCTCACCCCGCCCGCGGCGAACGTGCGCCGGGAGCGTACACTCAGTCATGGTCGTCGCTCGCAGCGCGTAATAAATGCTTATAGAACTACAATACGAGAAGGGAGCTAGCGCGTGCCTGTTCCGCCCGCCAACCCTATAAAGGTTCACGCAGGCACGCGCACGTACACATATTGCTGTTCAGATTCGGTTCCATTTGTATGAACCGCGGTTGTGGTATTGCTTAGTTTAATTAAGTGTATCGTGATTTTAGTTTAGAGCAAAACTATGTAGCTTATGCCCGTGACTTCGTTAGCGTGGAATTCGGTTATAGCGTTCCCTTTCCGGGATATAAAAGTAGCCTATATCCTTCCCGGGGACTATTAGTCTACTTTCCGTCCAGCCAAACCTAAATCAACCCCCGACCCTCTGCATGAGAGGCGGTAGGTCAGACCACTAGGCCACCACGGCTTACATCGGCACGGCAACGCATCTGCGAAGAAATTCAAGTATGTGTGTGAAGTCCCCAATCCGCACTGGCCTCGCCCAAACCCTCTCGTGATGAGAGGAGGCGCCCAGCAGTGGGAAGTAAATAGGCTGCTGTGGTGTTGGGTAGCTTATATCTATCACTAAGGAACAATGTAGCTAGCTTTTTACTGGTGAAAATAAAAATACGAATTCCAGACTACATCCTCCCGCAATCCTCAGAAAGGGTGCGTTTTAGTGCGACAAAGTTCCATTCTGAACCCGAAGGGGTCTCTATGTAGGACCTTGTTTTATTGGGTTAGCGGCCAGACGTGGATGTAGTAGTTATATTGGTGATTTAACTGAGTTAGGGCGTCTTAGGAGTAGCACTTTAGATGTTCAGCCAACACCAGTAGGTACCTACGAACGGTTCAAGTGCTTACCTAAATAATCCATACTAATATTATCCAAAGGTTGTCTGGTAGAGATCGCTAATTAACGATAAGACCGCCTGCTATATGCCATACTTTTTGTGTAAGTAATTACGTTTATGTATGTTCCTTGAATGTGTAGTGTTCAATAAAGTGTATCCTTATTAATATTATAAATGCGAAAGTAACTCTGTCTGTCTGTCTATCTGTTACCTCTTCACGCTTCAACCGCTGGACCGATTGAGATGAAATCTGGCATGGAGATAGTTGGGGTACCGGGAAAGGACATAGGGTAGGACTTTTCATCCCGGAAAAACGCGTAGTTCCCGCGGGAACGTGATAATCGCATTCCACGCGGGCGAAGTCGCGGGCAGAATCTAGTTGTATTATAAATGCGAAGATAATTTTGTCTGTCTGTTACCTCTTCACGATTCAATCGCTGGACGGATTTGGATGAACTTTTGGCATTGAGACATCACAGAGTCTCGGGAAAGGACAAAGGCTACTTTTTTATCACGGAAAACGGACAGTTCCCGCGGGAACGCGATTACAGAATTCCACGCGGGCGAAGCTATTTAGTCCATTATAAATCATCCATTAAGAGTGTGAAAAGGGGGAGGGAAATGTCGCGCGCATAACCTACTACTACTACAGCCTATTTGCGTCCCACTGCTGGGCACAGGCGTCCTGTCATCACGAGAGGGTTTGGGCTATAGTCCCCACGCGGGCCCAGTGCGGATTGGGTACTTAATTCATAGATGCGTGCAGGTTTCCCCACGATGTTTTCCTTCACCGAAAAGCACAGTGGTAAATTCAAATTGAATTTCGCACACAAGTAAACTTAGAGGTGCGGGCTGGAATCGAACCCCCGACCCTCTGCATGAGAGGCGGTAGGTCGAACCACTAGGCCACCACGGCATAACCAAGTATCGTGAAACAAATCCGCTTAGACCACGGCAGTCAAATGTGTTGAAAGTTGAAACAAGTTGTACTTAAGCTTATGTATTCGCTTAGTGTTGCCATCTGTTTGTATTAAGAGCGTTACCACACTTGCGATTCGCGAGCGAGTTTTATCCGCGTGTTCGCCGCGTACGAGTTTTGTATTGAAAATCGCTTTCAACTCGCTCGCAAATCGCAAGTTTGATAAGGCCCTTAGCCGGACATGTTTGGCTTTTTCGAGTTGTGTCCGGCCAAATATCAATATGTCCGACCTGTCCGGCTTTTTGTCAGCGCCTCAAGCCTCAAGCGAAGCAATGATTCGCCGAAATCTATGGCTACAAGGACGGACGCAAACGAAACTCAATTTTCAAATAAGTTATTAATGATATATAATAGTCAAAAGTACTATAAACCGACGAGCATGTATGAGGAACGGGATGAAAGTTGAAGAAGCGAGAGAAGTATGCAAGAGTCGTAGCAAATGGAAAGACCTGGTCTCTGCCTACCCCTATGGGAAAAAGGCGTGATATTATGTATGTATGTATGTAATGTATATGTTATTAATGTAGAATTTTATTAGGAACTACTGCAATTACGTGACAGAATATTATTTTGCAATTCCAATGAAGGAGCCTCATTCCGGATGCAAAAGCGATTCATTTCATTCAGCTACATACCAATAAATAAATAAATAAATATCTTGGGACATTTCACACATATTGACCTAGCCCCAAACTAAGCAAAGCTTGTACTATGGGTATAAATACTTATATAGAGAACAACGATATAAATACTTATATAGAGAACATACATACATATATAAATACTAAACATCCATGACTCGAGCAACAAACATTCGTGCTCATCACACAAAGTTTGCCCCGAGCGGGACTCGAACCCGCGACCATCGGAACAGAAGGCAGGGTCACTACCAACTGGACCAATCCAGCCGTCAATAAGGAAGTTATGTTTGGGTTTTAGTTCTGGTGATATCAGGCTTTTAAGGTAAAATGTCCGGCTTTTTTTCTGGTGTAGTGATGGCAACCCTAGCTGTGTGCAAAGACAGTGGTGGGGGAGACGAAAACGATCGCAGCGTGTGACATAGCCGAATATTAAAACTCTGGCAGACACCAGTGAAGTGAATTGTCACTGTTGCGTATTTACTTGCATTGAAATAAGTACATCTGGAGCGAGTATTGTCATCCGAGGCTTCTTTTGTCTTTATCACTCGTTATGAGGTTAGATAAAGAGACATACAAGCCTTTTCGTCACAGTGATAATTGGCTATGGGTGAAAAATGACAATGTGCTCGATAATTTTTTTATGGATAGGAATAACCTTCCGTATAAAGAGAAAAAAATCTCAGAATTTTCCGTGCCGTAGATTTCGCGTAAAAAAAAGAAATTGATTTTGTGTTATGACGATTGAAATAAAGGTGTTTCCTTGGTCCAAGTATGCAGCACTACTTCTTGAAAAAATCAATAATGTCAATAGTGTCAACACTTTTTCAAGACGTAGTGCTGCATACTTGGACCAAGGAAACACCTTTATTTTACCCATAGCCAATTCACTTATTAGATGGTCCATAGTCCGTCGACCAAAGAGTATAGTTGCATATTGCGCCGCCGACTTCGCATCCGCTAGATGGCGCTGTCGTCGTGCACAGTCGAGTTCATTAATATACGATCACTTTTGGACCTTATTACAAGGGAGCAAGGTGTAAAAGTGTGTATATATTGGAGAACTCGACTGTACACTGGCAATAGCTACACTAAAGTACGAATAGGTGCTTAACCACAGTCGCCGCCTGCTGTTTAGTGCCCGTGTACGTAATGGCAAATGGACAGACAGTCTTGCCTTGTCATCTATGTATAGGCTGTCCGTCTATAATATAACACACACCACAACAGCCTATACCAAAAGCCTATGTGCCCACAGCTGGGGACAACGGCCTCCTCTCTTCACTACTACTACAGCCTATTTGCGTCCCACTGCTGGGCACAGGCCTCCCCTCATCATGAGATGGTTTGGGCTATAGTCCCCACGCGGGATTATTGCGTATTGGCGACTTCACATCCTTGAATTACTTCGCACATGCGTGCAAGTTTCCTCAACATGTTTTCCTCCATCGAAAAGCTCAGTAATAAATTCAAATTTAATAGTGCTCATAAGTAAAGGTGCAAGCCGAGTTTGAACCCCCGATCCTCTGCATTAGAGGTGGTAGCCCAGAATATTCTTTTAAAGAATACATGGACTTAGATTTATAAATTTGTAATATATAATTTGACATACCAATTGTACCATATTAATCCTATTATTTGTTAACATTATTTCTTATTTTGGTATAAAAAGACGATCTTAACGGTGAAATATTTTATTCCTGATTTTCATTATATTTTTATTTTGTAATCTTTCTGACGATCTCAATGTGAAATTCTCTTATTTTGACATGTAAAATATGCTGTAATTTGATATTGAGAAATAAATGTCTATGTCTATGTCTATTTAATAGTACTACATACAGAACGGCCACGGAATCACCCGCCTGAATCTAGCCGGCGCGCAACTCGCCCTTACCGTCATTTCTTTCATCCGGAGATGGCGAGTGGATCGTTGGCCCGCGTACTGGTACACACACATTTACAAGTGTACAGACGTCCTCGAACGCACACAGACGTCCTCGCACGCAACATTGACACTTCATTCGAATTGTGTTCGAAATCGTGCTTTTATAGGCCGTGTCCGCCGTGCGGCGGTAGGTCAAACCACGTTACAAGCCTTTACGGCTTACATTATAGTATAGCCTACGTTAGATGTCATTACGTACACGAAACGTCCCAGACACCTGTCAGCTTTAGGTTTTACCTGTGGTTTTACTATCTATAAAAGCTAGGTTACAGCTTCCATTTATTTTGTGGGATACTAAGAATCAATGTGACGTACAACGAGCACTACCTACATCAGCTTTGTAGTTTTATTACAGTTGCCACTGACAGGTAATGTACGAAACAAGATTAGGCTCAATAATGTGAACAGACGTAAGTAATTCAATTTTAAACTACCATTCCTGATTATTCATTCCTACTTTAAGAAAGAAAGAAACATTTATTCGCAATATCACACATACATTACATAACAAGAGAAATATACGAGAAGAAGTGATAGTTGCGAAACGGTCTCAGCTCAGCATATATTACTTACCTACTTTAGTATTTATGTATGTATGTATTTCTCTATATAAGTATTTATATCGTTGTCTAGCACCCATAGTACAAGCGTCGCTTAGTTTGGGGCTAGGTCAATATGTGTGATATGTCCCAGGATATTATTATTATTACTTATTCCTTGCTAATTCGATCCGTAATGTATTTTTGACGTTATAACGTATTATAATTTAGTTGTAGCGTTACGTGACGTTATCACGAATAAAATTATCGTCCGTAAGTCGACTTTACAGACAGCCAATTGTTTTTCATGGTATTTCACCAACATTAAAATTAATCATAATATTGCTAAGTGGATAGATCCCTTTCAATGAAACATGAACAGTTTTCTTTTATTGTAACTTACAAATAAAACAAAAAGTCAGGTCTCTTTTAGAGAGCGGCGAGGCGACGCGCTCGGCGTTGAGCGGCGCGTCAAGCGACAAAATTAAACATATGTCAATATATGACAGTGTTCACGGAGTGCGTTGCCTCGCGCGAGTTCACTACGTATATATAAAACGTTGCCAACGCCCAAGAGATTAAGTCAAAGGCGTACTTGCATCGGCACGGAAATTGAGCGGTCACCTTCGATGCGCAGAAGTCGAAAATAAGGTCTCATCGGCAGAGGGGCGCGGGACGCAGGGCGCTGACGCGCGCGCACGCTTATTGCCCCTTCAGTCGTAAACATGCGCAGAAATCCTTTTTGCTCACCGCTCAAGAATCGTTCCGCAACCTGTATCATCTATATATAATTATCAGATATCCATTGACGCAAGCTACATTTAGCGGTGGGCGTTTTTCTGATAATAATATTGCATCTGTTACAAGGTTGCTTGATAAGTGATAACAAAGAAATGGGTTGACACTGTTGACTGTCATTGAGATGACGTCATTTCCACACTGATAGTCTGGAAAGTGGCAAATGGACCCATTCATCGAGATAACACTGTTTTCCAGTGATATCATATCATTATGTAAGCAAAGAATGAATATAATATTGACTGTCTGTTTTAATTAACATGTACTTTTATTTTACTAAGAAAATGTACTTGTGATGTCACAGAATAGTAGTATAATAGAGAAAGGGAGTTCAAACAGATACATTCATTTAAAGATTGTCATAACATTTTGAAGAGAGGCCAAATCAAAAGTACTTGAAACCGACGAGCTTGCATAAAGAAAGGGATGAAGTACTTGGATGGAAGCACTTAGCATTCCGCGGTCACTGCCTATTCCGACAGAAAACAGGCGTGAATTTATATATGTATGTATGTACTTCGTAAGCTGTTGGATTTCATCAAAATCGGTTCGTAATTGGCGGAGCAACCGCCTCACATACAAACAAAAACACGGAAAAAAAACTGTATCAATTGAGAACCTCCTACTTTTTAGAGAGTCGCTTAAAAAACAATGAAACAATTGAAATTCACCGTGCACGGTGTAAAAAAAACAACAAATCTACCTCGTTAAGATCCATTTGTAACATATGGACGAAGGTTGAATATTAACCAGCGTCTAATCAGCGCGTGCCTTTGCTCACTAATTGATTTCCAACGTGTTTATTCGTTACAGAATACATCCATTACGAGCGGTTGGATGGTGGAGTGAACTCGCTGTATTTTAGTGTACTGTGTATTAAGATTTCATGTGTTAAAGGGGGATGGTATAATAGTAGACTGTGTGACTAGGGAGCAAAATGGTATATTTTACCGCGGGTGACGGATTCAAGCTATGTCACCCAAGGTTTAAATAATTCTTCTTTTCACTCCTCCTATGCGAAAATCAATAGCAGCAGGGAACAAAATCGTACTTTGCTCCCTAGAGAGCAAGATCTTACATACTTTGTTCCCTGTTTGTGGTATAGAAATGGAGAGGGAGCAAAATAGCATTTTGCTCCCTCTAAACGAGGAACAAAGTAAGTACCTACTCCTTTTCGAATAGGAAGCGTGAAAAGATTATAAGATTATGTAAATACTAGCTTCTGCCCGCGACTTCGCCCTCGTGGAATTTGGTTATCGCGTTCCCGCGGGAACTATGCGTTTTTCCGGGATAAAAAGTATCTTATGTCCTTTCTCGGGACCCCAAGTATCTCCATACCAAACATCCAAATCGGTCCAGCGGTTCAAGCGTGAAGAGGTAACAGACAGACAGACAGAGGTACTTTCGCATTTATAATATTGGTATGGATTAAGATTATATCCTAAGACAATAGTCCATAATAATTAATTAATTCATAGTTCATTAATAATTTTCTAGTTCATAAAGTAAGTATCAGGTTAATTCATTTATTTATTTATTTATTGGAGATCATAATATATTATCCTTACACACAGTAGTACACCTAATATTATAAATGCGAAAGTCTGTCTGTCTGTCTCTTACCTCTTCACGCTTCAACCGCTAGACCGATTTAAATGAAATTTGGTATGGTTCAAGTATATCGCATATCTTACCAAGTTTCATCTACATGATTTTTCATTTTATTTTCCAGTCTTATTTATAAATCGGTCCAGCGGTGGGACAGATAGACAAACGGACAGAGATACTTTTCCATTTATTATATTAGTAATGGATATTTACCTCTTCTGAGTAATAATTCTCTTTTGCTCAAAAGCTCGCTTTTTTTATGCATCTGTTCAAACATCTTTTTAAAAAGTTAAAAGAATATTTGATTTCCTTTGATACAGCAATTTTTAATTTCATGCCAAAAGGAGCAGTAATCGTTTTGAACACTTGTAATTTGGAATTTATTTACTTGAAACACAATGAAGAAACAAATTTATCTTTTAAGAGGGAAGAATACCTACTACGCGTCCATACAAAAAGAGAAAATGTATTTCCATGAATAATATTTAGAAGTGCACTTCTAAATATTATTCAATCTCCATTATTTTTTAGTATGTTGTTGACACAAGGAAATACTAGGTTTAAAGGTTTTCCTGTTTTTTTATTTTGCAATGGGTTCAAAGTTCTTTCAAAAAAAAATAAAGGAATGTGTTCTCAGTATGTATTCTCATATAAAGAAGGTTCTATTTCAAAATTGGTGATGCATTGATATACTGAAGAAGCCGTGGTAGCCTAGTGGTTTGACCTACCGCCTCTCATGCAGAGGGTCGCGGGTTCGAATCCGCGGGTGCGGGATAATCGGTGATATGCTTGGATAGAAGCAGGTGGCTTTCTGGTCTATGCCCACCCCAACAGGTAACAGGCGTGAGTTTATGTATGAAATCCTCATATTAAGACGGTTTACTCCGAAAGTTGGCAACGTCACAAATACACCGAAATATTTGACAGCTAGTCAAATATTTCGCTGTTTTCATTAATTTCTGAATATTACTAAATGAACATATGAATATGAATTATGGCTCTATGGTTGAATAAAACATCAAGTATGGATTGCAACAATTATGATAGCAACTCGAAATTTTTTGTAACATGGAATAATATCTTTTGAAAACTTTCCATCGCATTTTCCATGCATTTTAATGTAATCTTATCATTTGAACGCCTAACCAACAAATATAAAACGAGACGCGTCATTCAATCACAGAATAACAACTCCTTTTCTAATTCAGTAACATTGAATAGTACTTTACAGACCTAGGGTGGTGAATTCGTAAATTTCCCAGATCGCAGATTTCTGTGGCCCGAACCGAAGGTGAGAGCCATAAATATGCGATCTGGGGCTTTACGAATTACCGCCCGTGGTTTGTCAAAAGTTTTACGTCTTGCCTTGGCCAAGAAGTGAGATTTTCTCTCCGCGTAGCGGGCAGAAAATCCCACTTTACGGCCAAGGGTGATGTAAAATCTATTAAAAACAGCAAAACATTTGACAGCTGTATGCGACGTTGCCAACTTTTGGGTAAACCCTCTTAATGTTAGTCAAACGGAGAAACAGTGCAGACGTTGTTTGGAAGCCTTGCAAAGTTCGTTACCCCCGAAACTAAAACTAGGTCATACTCTATACCGATAATGTATTACTTGAGGTTGCACCCTTGTCGGTCTTCGTTCCTTAATAATACTCGGAAACTACGTTTGGAAGAAATATTTGGGACAAATATAACTTCAACCCTTTTTTGCGTCAAATGTCAAAAAAATACCGCCTTCAAACTTGACATTGACTGCGATGTCAATGTCAAGTTCACTATTTAAAGATTGTCGTTAAGTACTTGGGGCCGATTCACTTGAACTTCCTGGGACTTCATACCAAATTTCATCCAAATCGGTCCAGCGGTTAAAACGTGAAGAGCTAACAGACTGACAGACAGACAGAGTACCTAACTTTCGCATTTGTAATAATTAGTATGGATTCAAAGTTACATAACTGTTAGTCACGGAGATTCGCATTTATACGCTGTCTGTCTGTTACCTTTTCCTTCACGCTTATTCTGCTGGTACGATTGAGATGAAATTTGCCATGGAGATAGTTGGGATCCCGGGAAAGGAAATAGACTACTTTTTATCCCGGAAAAACGCATAGTTCTCGCGGGAATGGGCTAACCGAATTCCACGCGGGCTAATAAAGGATTATAAAAAATCCGATGTAATGAGCACCTCTATGAGAGGGCCATTGCCCAGCAGTGGGCCTTAAATAGGCTGTTTTGGAGCACCTCCACCTTTTTTGAAGGCGGTTAAAAAGAGTTAAAGATAAAGAAAAGTTTATTCAGAAAGCAGACATGCACATACAAGCGAAATTCTTAGAAGACATACAAACAAATATTACAGGCTATGTGACATGCATGCCGCAACTGAACAGGAGGAATTCACGTGTGATCCTATCATCATCAATTCAGACTACATAGGCCTCCCCCAAGGCGAGCCACTCAGACCGATCCTGTGCCACTCGCATCCACCGGTTTCCCGCGACTTCCACGAGGTCGTCACTCCATCTTGTTGGAGGCCTACCGACAGCTCGTCTCCCGGTTCGCGGACGCCACTCCAGGACTTTCTTGCCCCATCGGCCATCAGTCCTGCGAGCAATGTGCTCCTATCATTCCTTAACAAACTTATGCCCAGTTTGGACAGAGCCAGGCTGGCATAGCGGCGGCAGCGTTAGCAGAGCCACACGCGAGTCTCCGTCTCCATTACCCACCTTTTTATCTCGCGAGGGATTTGACGTGTTGAAAGAAAAAAGCAAGACAAAAATATTCTTCTGTACTATAATCTTCTATCTATCCATACTAATATTATAAATGCGAAAGTAACTCTGTCTGTCTGTCTGTCTGTTACCTCTTCACGCTAAAACGGCTTGACCGATTGACTTGAATTTAGGTATAGATATAGTTAGAGGCCCGAGGAAGGACATAGGATAGTTTTTATCCTGGATTTCTACCCTTAACGGGATGAAATCCGGGATACCACGATAAGTTATGCACTTAAGCAGTAGTAGCAATTACGTGTATTATAATGTTTGCTATTCCAATTTCTGCAGGCGTTTGAATGTTCGGAAGAAATCCATATTATCCATATTAATATTATAAATGGAGTCCCGGTAAAGGACATAGGGTACTTTTTATCCCGGAAAAGCGCATAGTTCCCGCGGGAGCGCGATAACCGAATTCCACGCGGGCGAAGTCGCGGGCAGAAGCTAGTACTATAATAAAAGAGCAGAACCCGGCGTGTCGGTACATAGAAAGAAAAGTTCAAAAAAAGGAATGGGGGGTCTAAAGATGTATGGTAGACCACAAAACAGCGATGTTTAGAAATCTTTTCTGTCTGTCTGTCTGTCTGTTTGTTAGCGTTAATCTCCGAAAATACTGAATCGATTTGAATGCAGTTTTCAATGGTAGATAGAGCATCATTTGGAGCAACATATAAGCTATGTTTGATTAAAATGATGTCGGAAAGGAAAGTTATCGGCAATTTTATATTCCACGCAGACGAAGTCGCGGGCAGAAGCTAGTTTTAAATTAAAAAAATAGGACAGTTTTCAAACTCCGACAGCCTGTGAAGTTGGTGTCGACTTGAGAACCGCCTCCTTTTTTTCATCGGTTGAAAAAAAGAGCATTTCTTTTATAACAACAATAATACAGGTCGCGACTTCGCCCGCGTAGACTTCGGTTATCGCGTTGACCGAAGGAACTAGCGTTGCCGCTATTTCATCCAAATCGGTCCAGTCGTTTAAGCATGAAGTGTAACAGACAGTCAGATAGACATAGTTACTTTTGAATTAATAATATTAGTCTGTAAAAATGTCGTGTTCTAAAAAGCCGTTGTGGCCTAGTGGTTCGACCTACCGCCTCTCATGCCGAGTGTCGGAGGTTCGATTCCGGCTCGCACCTCTAAGTTTACTTATGTGTGAAATTCAATTTGAATTAACCACTGTGCTTTTCGGTGAAGGAAAACATCGTGAAGAAACCTGCACACATCTGTGAAGTAATTCAAAGACGTGTGTGAATTTCCCAATCCGCACTGGGCCCGCGTGGGGACTGTATAGTAGCCCAAACCCTCTCGTGATGAGAGAAGTCCTGTGCCCAGCAGTGGGACGCAAATTAGGCTGCTACTACTACTACTACTAGTATAGATGGATGCAGTATTGACGATATTTTTTTCTCATGACGTGTGAAAATGGAAACGCGGTCGCGTCCCTATCGATCCGCGGTGGAGAAAACAAATTAACAAGCCGCACAGAGTACTACGATACAGAGGGTCATAAAATAGAATTACTTTAGTTTTTATTTCAGACTAGCTTTTCCCCGCAACTTCGTATGCGCAGAAATATTCGTCCCCGTGGGATTCCGTAAGAGCGTTTCCGCGGGAACTATGCGTTTTTCTGGAATAAAAAGTAGCCCATAATGTTGACCCGTGCTATAATCTACCCCCATACCAAATTTGGTGGCAATCCGAGCAGTAGTTCGCGAGTTAAAACCGGACCATACCTATATAAATACATACATACTGTCACGTGACTAATACACTTATTATTAGTAGGTATAGATTGCGTTGTTTGTCCGTATGAAATTAAATTAAGTTCAAAGTTATCACTTGTCAGTTTCTAAAAACGACTACATCGTAAAAGTCACGCTTATCAAAAACGATGCTTTAGTAAACTGTCAGTAAGACGTCGATGAGTTTTCTGAGAAATGTTGAAAAAATAATAATTTGTGTCTTACATGGAATTTCTACAAGATCTGCTTCTTGGTACAGCCACTTACCTGTAAAAAAAGAATATTTTATTACAACAGTGGCCAATAATATTACATGCGTGGATTTCACGCTATTGCATAACTCTCTAGTCTACGTCAACCAAAAAATATATTTTACCAAGCCGTCACTAAAGGAGCCGTTGTAGCCGTGGGTGCCTCTAACTTTACGTTTGTGCAAATTCATTTTAAATTTTACCACAGCATCTATTTATGAAGTAATTCACGGATGTGTGTGAAGTCCCTGATCCGCATCGGACTCGCGTGGGGACTGTAGCCCAAACCCTCTCGTGATGAGAGGAGCCATGTACCAACGACGCTCCATCCATACAAACTGAAGTGATCTGCACATTAAAATATTATCTTGTACAAATACGTGCGCGTGTGTGCGAGAGTCCACGTTCCGACCAGTAGAATTACCATGAGTTTACAGTGACCGTACTCGCTAGCGACTACGTAAACGATTTGTATGAAGAATAGTACAGCGCCCCTGGCGGTCCCTCGTTGAACTAAAAGTCGGTAGTATGAGTCCTACGGTAAGTTACGCTAACGAAAGCGAATCGCTAGCGAGTAACGTTTTGTAGCTCCGCCATAGTATATCGGTACCATGAGTCACAAATTTGACAGACGCGTGACGTAACGTTTACTACACGATAAATCGACTTCACGATAGTTAAAGTAAGCAAGACTCATGGAAATGATTCTATCGAAATCTATTCTAAGCATGTTTATTCGCTAGCGACTGTAGTAACGCATTTCGATAGCAACTCATGGTAGTGGTACGGTTTCGCCTATGGTAAGCCGCGCACGTTCGCCGCGGGCGGGGTGAGGTAACCTGTGTTGGTGCGGGGCGGAGCGTGTCGCTACTGGTACGTAGAGATCTTCTACTATCTAAAGTCTCGCGCCTTCACATTTCAAAACGCTTCATTTTTTTATTATTATTTAAAAAGCACCACCAACACTCTCAACGCATAGTTGACGGCTGTCTCAGCACGCGCACATGTGTTGAGAGTGGTGGTGGTGCTTTTTAAATACATTGAACCGTTTTGAAATGTGAAGGTGCGGGACTTTAGATAGTAGAAGATCTCTAGTACCTATTGGGTAAACTGTGCTAAGCAGTGGGACGTTAATAGGCTGTTGGAAGCAGTCTCTCCGCCGGCCTACTCTGTCAGTTCGCTTCACTCTCACCTCTTTGTCACGATCTGCGGCTTCTATGATACTTGCACACGACATGGGGTGAGCGCTGTTCAGAGGTATTACTGTATTATTAATTACTTACTAGTTTTCCCCGCAACTTCTTATGCGCAGAAATTAAAATGAAAAATCCCGTTTTTTCCGTTCCCGTGGGAATTTCTTAGTGCTCCCCTACGTACTCTTAGGAACCTGCAGGCCAAATTTCAGCTCTCTAAGACCAGTAGTTTCGGCTCTGCGTTGATCGATCAGTCAGTCAGTCAGTCAGTTTCTTGTTTTATATATATAGATTATTGGAGTTTTGTAATGTAGGACCATATGTGTGAGAAGCCGTGGTGGCCTAGTGGTTCGACCTACCGCCTCTCATGCAGAGGGTCCGGGGTTCGATTCCGGCTCGCACCTCTAAGTTTACTTATGTGCGAAATTCAATTTGAATTTACCACTGAGCTTTTCGGTGAAGGAAAACATCGTGAGGAAACCTGCACGCATCTGCGAAGTAATTCAAAGATGTGTGTGAAGTTCTCAATCCGCGCCGCGCCCGCGTGGGGGCTATAGCTTCTACCCTCTACTTCGCCCGCATGGAATTCGGCTGTCGCGTTCAATGCCCGTAAGTATGCGATTTTTCATAGATGGATAAAAAGTAGCCTATGCCCTTTCCCGGGGCTCCATCTCAAATTTCATCTAAATCAATTCAGCGATTGTGGCGTGCGAAGAGGCGTTACCGACAGTGTTACTGACAGAAGAAAGTTAAAAAACCAGAAAAATCCGGATAACTCTGTACCTACACACCACAAGCGAACATCGAATCTAGCCAAGCCTAGGTCTTATTGGTACAATCCCTTAGGACGAAGGTATGGTTATTCGATATCTGTATGCAACCAGATCGTATCACAATATTAGACAGCATTGATTTTGACTTGCCTTTCCCTAGGGCACTCACAATGTTACGGAAAATAGGAGTATGTTTGTAATAGTACATTACAGACCTAGGGTGGTGAATTCGTAAATGTCCCAGATCGCAGGTTTCTGTGGCCCGTACCGAAGGTGAGGGCCATAAATATGCGATCTGGGGCTTTACGAATTACCGCCCGTGGCTTGTCAAAAGTTTTACATCTTGCTTTGGCCAAGAAGTGAGATTTTCTCTCCGCGTAGCGGGCAGTAAATCCCACTTTACGGCCAAGGGTGATGTAAAGTACATTGTGTATTAAGGGCGGTAAGCGAGGAATTGTAGTCGAGAGCATTTATAAGCCCGAAACCGAAGGTTGAGGGCTTTAAAAGGGCTCGAGACTGCAATTCCTATACCGCCCGTGATACACACAATGTTTTTCATCACACTTGCGAGGAAAATACAGGAAATATTCACTAGGACGACCTGTGAACATGTGCCTTTAGGTTAATCGGCATCGCGAACAAACCTTTTTCGTTTATTTTTAAATATTCAATTCGTACTGGCCACTAACAATTGAAAAACATTACGGCCCGTGGGCTCATAAGAAATCTCGAAAGCCCGTGGTCATAATCTGGGCCTTAGAAACCGCTTTGCCTGCCTTTAATGACACCGTTTTCGAGCAAGTGTGATGAAAATACTTTCCGTACTAAAAGATTACCTAGAGATCTTCTACTATCTAAAGTCCCGCGCCTTCACATTTCAAAACGCTTCAATTTTTTTATTATTATTTAAAAAACACCACCATCACTCTCAACGCATAGTTGATGGCTGTCTCAGCTCTCATACATGTGTTGAGAGTGTTGGTGGTGCTTTTTAAATACATTGCAGCGTTTTGAAATGTGAAGGCGCGGGACTTTAGATAGTAGAAGATCTCTACCGCTGTGAGATCTGGGCCGGACTGACCCTGCATTAGTTCCTCCACCACATTTATCAGAATTTTAATCAGTCTAATATGAATCATACCGACTAGCTGACCCAGCGTACTTTGTACCGCCTTTGAAAATTTTTTTTGGGTATGAAAAATAGGGCGTGCCCTATTCTCAGACCTCCTGAACTACACCAAATTTCATAAGAATCGGCCGAACCGTTTCGGAGGAGTTTGGTGCGCTGTGACACGAGACGAGAATTTTATATATTAGATATATATCGGCTATAGTGTTCCCGCTCCCGTGGGAACTATAAGATTTTCCAGCATAAAAAGTAGTCTTTGTCCTTTCCCGGGTCTCGAAACATCTCCATACCAAATTTCATCTAAATCGATCAGGCGGTTTAACCGTAAACATTTTTTATATATTAGATTTCAAGGACTCGAAAACAACGTTCGAACAAAACGAATATTTGAACGGATCTCGGACATACAGCCATTTCCCTCTCCTATTGGCTAATGGCTACCGGAAATGACTGCCTGACGTCACGGCGCTTCCGGTCCCAGCGGCGGGTGATAAAAAATGTATGACTCTTGTTTGGAACAGTAGAAACAAACTTTTAGGAATCAAGGAAGTTAGATATTACAATGTGAGTTTGTAGAGAAGATGACAGTGGACTTATTGCTACTAGACTAGTTAAACCGGGGAACTTCATATCACCACGATTCCGATGCAAAGTATCTTTTATTTATTTATTAAAATATAAGTAAAATAACAAAAACACTACTTCCTAATCTGAAAGTCCTATACTACGTAGCATAGTATCCAAAATGCTGGAAGCATCGCCACGTTGAATGGCAATGCTCGTCTCTGTGCGAGATAGAGGCCAGCATAATATTAGTATGGATTCGTTTGAAATAGTACATTACAGACCTAGGGTGGTGAATTCGTGTCCCAGATCGCAGGTTTCTGTGGCCCGAACCGAAGGTGAGCGCCATAAATATGCGATCTGGGGCTTTACGAATTACCGCCCGTGGTTTGTCAAAAGTTTTACGTCTTGCCTTGGCCAAAAAGTGAGATTTTCTCACTCAGAAACCTGCGATCTGAGACATTTACGAATTCACCACCCTAGGTCTGTAATGTACTATTACAATGCAAATGCTCAGAAAGGCCCCTTTATGTTGGTAAACGTTAACACAGAAAGGTTTTACTTTCCTGCACGATTGTGCACACTGTGCGGGAATGAAAATAGGAACTACTTTCCTGCACGCTGTAGTGTGCGGGAATAGTAGATTGTGTGACTAGGGAGCAAAATGGCATATTTTACCGCGGGTGACGGATTGAATCCAGAGCGACGCGAAAGATTCCAGAATAGAATCCTGAGCGGAGCGAGGGATTCTAACGTGGAATCTTGAGCTAGCAAGGGATTCAAGCTATGTCACCCAAGGTTTAAATAATTTTGCTACCGTGTTGCACACTCTGTTTTTCACTCCTCCTATGAGAAAACCAGTAGCAGGAGGGATCAAAATCGTACTTTGCTCCCTAGAGAGCAAAATATTACTTTGCTCCCTGTTTGCGGGGCAGATATGGAGAGGGAGCAAAATCGCATTTTGCTCCCTCTAAACGGGGAACAAAGTACTCCTTTTCGAATAGGAGGAGTGAAAAGTAAAATGTCTATAGCGTCGAAACTAAAGTGATCTGAACAATAAAATTACAAAGTAGTATTTTTATTTTTATTTTTTGGGTGTTTTAAAATTGTTATCGCCTTAATAAATAAAACTTTTACTTCTTTAATATATGTTTTATGTGTTTCCTCGCATGATGCATTGTAAAACGTTGTATGACACTCGTGCGAATAGGTAATTTCCAACTTGTATCATCAATATCAATATCTTTTTTGGTGTGTTCATTAAAAAAAAACATTGTTTTTCTTTCTAAACCTTACCATAATCACAGAGAATAAAACGAAAAAAAAAAGAATCAGCCAAATCGATCGAGCACTGTTCTCGAGCCTTAGACAGACTAACACACGGCAATACAATTTTATCTTATCTAACTATCTTATCTTACTAATATAATATAGCTGAAAGTTTGTGTGCAAATGTTTGTTGCTCAATCACGCTAAAAACGCTCAACCAATTTGAATGAAATTTGGCAAACAGATAGTTTGTAACCTGGAATAAGCTATAGTCTACCGATTATCCCGGAAATCCCTGGGAATCCCGTAAAAATCCCGGAAACTCATTAGAGGGACCCCGGAAGAGGACTGTGGATAGAAATCCCGGGAATCCCGGAAATCCCGGAATCCCGGAAAAGGTTTTAAAAGTATCCTAGAAAAAGGGCTTTGGAAATATAGTGTCAAATTCCCTGCAGACGAAGGCGCGGGTAATAGCCCGTATAACATATATAGATATGTAGATTATTACGAACGTGTAAGTATTGTTTTCTTCTCTGCTTGTTGGAGCAAATAAAACACATGTTACCGACATCCTGCAACTTTCGCTCGAATGGCTCTCTTAATGAGTAATATCGAAGTTGTACCTACCCGATTCGAACCCCAACTAACCGGCGGTGCACGATAATCGAATGCTCGAATCCTGCCAATCGAGAAATATGCTCGCTAATTCGATAGCAATAATCGATATTGAAGGGCGTAAGGATTTTTGGTTAGTTACCTAAGAAAGTTTTGGTAGGGGGTGGGAATATACTACTACAGCCTATTTGCGTCCCACTGCTGGGCACAGGCCTCCTCTCATCACGAGAGTGTTTGGACTATATAGTCCCCACGCGGGCCCAGTGGGGATTGGGGACTTCACACACATCTTTGAATTGCTTCGCAGATGCGTGCAGGTTTCCTCGCGATGTTTTCCTTCACCGAAAAGCTCAGTGGTAAATTAAAATTGAATTTCGCACATAAGTAAACTTAGAGGTGCGAGCCGGAATCGAACCCCCGACCCTCTGCATGAGAGGCGGTAGGTCGAACCACTAGGCCACCACGGTTTCAAAGGGTAGGAATATGTGTGATGTTTATTTTTCGCTTAAATTAAAGATCACGCGTTATTTACCACTACAGCCTATTTGCGTCCCACTGCTGGGCACAGAGAGGGTTTGCGCTATAGTTCCCACGCGGGAACAATTGGAGACTTCACCCACATCTTTAAATTACTTCGCAGATGTGTGCAGGAATCCTCACGATGTTTTCCTTCACGCGTTATTTATCAATTCTAATGTTATAAGTAATGCCATGGTAACTATGTGTCTATCCATCTGTTACCTCTTCACGGTTAAACCGCTGGACCGGTTTACATGAAATTTGGTATGGAGATAGTTGGAGATACGATACGAAAACGCATAGTTCCCGCGGGAACACTATAGCCGAATCCCACAGAAGACAGGCCGAAGCTATAGTTTTAAAAATAAAGGAACAAAGTTCTGCCCTCGACTTCGGGGATGTGCCTAACACACAGACAGACAGACAAGAGTTACTTTCGTAATCAGCTATATTATTTGTATGGATGGATTTATGTGAACCCTAAAAACCTGATAAAAATTAACTGACCGTGTCAACCTACCAATAATAACCTAATTCGATTGGACTAATAGGAGGGCGTCAAGGGCACTGCAAAATTTAAATAACTTCGCATCGCAAGGTGGGGTGGAAATATTTTAATTTAAAACATAAACGGGCCGATTGGACCCTTGGACAGTCAGCAAAAGCTATCACATGTAAAAATCTTTTACATCACCCTTGGCCATAAAGTGGGATTTTCTGCCCGCTACGCGGAGAGAAAATCTCATTTTTGGCCAAGGCAAGACGTAAAACTTTTGACAAACCACGGGCGGTAATTCGTAAAGCCCCAGATCGCATATTTATGGCCCTCACCTTCGGTTCGGGCCACAGAAACCTGCGATCTGGGACATTTACGAATTCACCACCCTAGGACTGTAATGTACTATTACTTTAAGGTGCGTAGTACTTTTAAAGATATAAAACTAAAAATTAGGCCGAATTATAGGTCTCGAAAAAATACATTTGAGAATTGATATATGCTCTTCAAAAGTTGCGGCGTGTAAGCAACTTTTATGACGGAAATGATAGTTATTTACCGTTTTTGACCAAAGTAATAATTATTTTACAATATCCGCAGCTCAGATTATGAAAAACTGAATAAAGTTTCATTTTCTGGACAGCCCGTGTAAAATCATAGTCTAGATATTGAGCAGTAGCGATTTAAAAGGTTGAAAATACCTTACTTGATGTATTTTTTTTTGAAAGGACGACCTGGATGTATCACAATTTCCGCAGCTCAGATTAAAGAGGACATATCAATTCTTCATATATATTTTTTCAAGACCTATATCTGGGGCCATTTTTTACTTTTAGGCCTTTAAACGCGACTAAAATGTGGTATTTCACCTTACCACGCGCCTTAATTGAGCTAAGGTTGTATATTTATTTATGCAAACGATTTCAGAAAAGGCTTTTTTATACCAATGCTAATAGCAAACGAGCGCACAGCCCACCTGATGGTACCTAAGTGGTCACTGCGGCCCATGTACACCGAAGTCCTATGATCCCCCATAAGAAGCCATAAGATCTCGAATGCGTTGCTTACCCTGAGGCCTAAGATGGAATGCCTATGTGCCAGAAATTTCACCGGCTGCCTTAACCCCCTACCGGAACCCTACCATAAGACGTTATCACGTCAAAAGTCTGAGTTGCTATTACACAAAAAACAACATTTACCGAAAATACGACCGTCCCAACTCACATGTGATCCGAAATCGTTCACCAATCACAGGTCGATCAAACGCAATCCTAACCAATGAGCGAGCCGTTGGCGCGGCCATGACTTCACGGGACAGCGGGGCAGCGGCGGGCGTTTTATTGCGTGGAATTCGGTAATAGCGTTCCCGCGGGAACTATGCGTTTTCCGGGATAAAAAGTAGCCTATATGTTGATCATAGTTTTTTTTTCTAAAAAGCATTATTTTGTGTTCAGTACTGTTTATATAGTCCCCCAGACTTGAGTTTCTTTTTTTAATTTACAAGTTACAGACGCGACTTCTTGAACAGACTTATTATTAGTAAGATTGCGTTTTTTTTATATTAGTGGTAAGTATAGGCAAACGAGCGCACAGCCCACCTGATGGTAAGTGGTCATTGCGGCCCATGGACACCGAAATCCTATGATCCCCCATTAAGATACCATAAGATCTCGAATGCGTTGCCTACCCTAAGGCCTAAGATGGAATGGTTGCTATAGTTTGGCAACTTTGTGCCTCCCGGGGGGTAACAGACGGTCGGGCGGCAGAGGACCACGTGAAGTTGATGACCTCATACAGCCACAGCTTACACAAGCGCACGCCCGAGAAAACCTGCATTTAACGTAACGGTGGTGTGGGACTCATCATAAATGACATCTAACTCTCCCCATCTCTTTCATCCTTTCGTTTGAGTAAGTTCGATTTGACAGAAAATAACTGTCAAGTTGTATATATGTCTATCTATAGGCACGCGAAACGGTCATACGTAGCTTTTTTTGCTAATTTTTGTTGACGGCCAGTGTGTATAGTGCAACGCGCGTGTTTAGTCTCCCCGCAGCCCTCGCCGTCCCCGCTGTCGTCACGACCCCCAACGTCTGTGGCACCTCAGGTCGGAAGGGTCGGGCACGAAGTTGACGACCTCTATAACCAATGCGCGGTGGGCGTCACGATACTCACGATCGCGCAATGTGTCCGTGAGTGAAACCATAGAGAAATGATACAAGAAGAGTGGCAGAGCCCATACTGTAGTGCGTGCTCCGGAACCCGGGTTAACACTAGATCGACATCTAGCGTCCAGTGGCTGAACCCCAAATGACCGTTTGGCAGTTGCTACCGCTACTTGAAGCTAGATGGCGAGCCGAAAGTGTATTTCTGAACAATTTAAAACTAATATTATAACTAGAACTCTTTTTTGAAATCCTCTTATTACACAGACTTCGGGTTGTAAGTTGTAAACTGTTAAGCAATAAAATGCTTTGCGTTCGGCTCGCCATCTAGCTTCAAATAGCGGTAGCAACTGCTAAACGGTCGGGTAATCGGGTTCAGCCACTAGATGTCGATCTAGTGTTAACCCGGGTTTCGGAGCACGCACTACAGTATGGGCTCTGCCACTCTTCTTGTATCATTTCTCTATAGTGAAACGCTCGCCGCTGTCGCGCGGAGTTGTGGCCAAGCGGTAAGGCCCGTAACCTAGTTGACCTAGTTCGGAGTTCGCAGCCTATCTGTGATTAAGTACTAATTGCTCAGGTAACTGGACTAGTGAACGAATCTGCGATTCAAGATTGCTTTGGAAATGAGTTGCTTTTTTTGGATTGACCACGGATAATGGCGGACAGCTTTTAGCATGAAAGTTTTCGACAATAAGCTTGATATGCAGCAGTTAAGTTATTAAGTCAAGATTATTAAATTAAATGAAGTTCATTCCAAAACTAACTTACTACGAAGTGTTAATTGTCGACAAAATTGTAATGTTTGTATGCTTGTTTTGAGCTTTTCTGGGATAAAAGGTAGCCTACGTCCTTTCCATGGACTCAAACTATGTCCAAACATACTACTACTACTACATCCTATTTTGCATTCCACTGCTGGGCACAGGCAGGCCTCCTCTCATCACGAGAGGGTTGGGCTAAAGTCTCCACGCGGGCCCAGTGCGGATTGGGAACTTCACACACATTTTTGAATTACTTCGCAGATGCGAGCAGGTTTCCTCACGATGTTCCCTTCACCGAAAAGCTCAGTGGTAAATTCGAATTGAATTTCGCATATAAGTAAACATAGAGGTGCGAGCCGGAATCGATGCCCCGTCCCTCTGCATGAGAGGCGGTAGGTCGAACCACTAGGCCACCACGGCTTCAAACATAATTTCATTTAAATCGGTCCAGCGAGCGGTTGAAGCGTAAAGAGGTAACATAACTAACAGATTGAGTTACTATCGCATTTATAATATTAGTATGGAAAATTGGATACTTGATGATGATTGTAGGTACATACTTATGCACGTTCTCTAGACGTTATAGAGCCTGACACATACAAATATGTATTTACGAGTAAAGTACCTATATGTAGAAATGAAAATGAAACCCTCCCTCCAACGCTACCCATCCATTGTGCTGTTGCCGTAGTAACGAAGTGTTCAGACGTGCCAATACCGTGACCTGGTTACCAGTGACGCGTTAAATGTAAATATTAATTCTTGTCCTTTTTCTGACGAAGCGTGGTACGGATATTTATATTTTGTATGATCTTTTAAGCATTTTTCCGTAAACAAATATGTTTTTGAATGTAAAAGTAGGAAAATTTCGGAAACTGAGGAACGGTTGCCGAGTCGATTGAATCTCAAAAATTAGTTTTCCAAAGAAAGTGGAATCTGATAAAAAATCCCGACGAATCAAATCAAACAATTCCCGCACACTCTCCAAAGTGTATATACCTACCTATTGTATTCGCATTTATATGTATGAGCATAGAGAAGTTAGGATTTAGTTTAGGTCACCCCAAGCCCCCTAGGGCTAAGCGGACATGTTCCCTAGGGAAATGCACGCGACCTCAGGCGGTGTGGAAATAAGAGACGGGAACACCGTCCACACAAATGGACCTGTCAACGAACGCCGCAGGCTATAGGGGTAAATACTATGCACTATGCTTTGGTCTTTTGTCGGTATTTTCATTTTATTAATAGCCGCCCAACCCGGCTTTGACGGGTGTATTTTAAGACCTAAAAAATGCAACGCTTTTCCACAAAATTTGACAATTATTTTATGACATAAAATTCTCAGGAAACTTTTAGTAAAGCGTCAAAATGCAGGTTTTATTATATGAGATCGCCGCAAAAGTACCTAGGAAGAAAATATAAAGACAACGTTTACTACTACTACTACAGCCTATTTGCGTCACACTGCTGGGCACAGGCCTCCTCTCATCATCTTATTCGTTTAAAGACCGTTATTTCTTATTGACTTTTTACAAAAAAAAACGGCCCCGCTACAACTGGTAAAATGAGGAATATTGTTTCAATTTAAACACGTGTGTTTGGCACATACGAAGATATACGTGACAATCTTGTTCACAGTGCCATAGACGCGGAGTTGCACAAACGGTCTTGACCAATCAGAGAGCGAAAATTCTCCGCTTCACGCCAGTATCAGCACTACCATTGGTCCATTGTGCTCACAATCCGCATCACCGCAACACTCTCAAGCTCATTTTTAACAGCGTTTTAGATAATCAAGTACTAATTTCAATATCACCGGCCTTTGTCACACCGACCGCTTTTATACCGTCCCCTGCGCAACTCCCCTTCATACAAACAATAATACAAAAAATATTTGAACGCTCTCAACCGTATTTTCATTAAGCTTTCTATTATTCGAACGCATGGTTTAATTTTCTTTATTCGGTTAGATTTTTAGGGTGGTTTAGTTAGGCACTAGAGGAAATCATTGTTTCGATTGATTGAATAGAATTTTAGTCGGAATCATTTGATTTAAAATAATACATTCTGAATAATACAAATGAGAAAAAATAATATAGGTACCTACTTAGTGATACCATGTGATACATGATATATCGTCCGGGTGGAGTTTCACCCACCGGTTTTGGCTATATGTTGTCAGGTTAGGTTTTCTTGAAATTTTAGTAGGGGCAAGAGCGCCAAACCCGTGAAGCCGTAAAAGCCTAGTGGTTCGACCTCGGCCTCGCATGGTCGGGGGTTCGAATCTAGTTCCCATCTCTGAGTTTGCTTATGTGCGAAATTCAATATGAATTTACCACTGAGATTTTCGCCAGGGAAAACGCCGTGAGGAAAGCAATTCTGTGAAGTAATTCAAATATGTGTGTGAAGTCCCCAATCCGCACTGGGCCCGCGTGGGGACTATAGCCCATACCCTCTCGTGATGAGAGGAGGCCTGTGCCCAGCAGTGGGACGCAAATAGGCCGTAGTTGTAGTATGGATGGATGCAGTAATTGACGATATTTTACTTATTTATTGTATTTTGTATTTATTTATTAAGTATATATTGAGAAACCTGCATGCATCTGCGAAGTAATTCAAGGATGTGTAAGTAATCCAATCCAAACTGGGTCCGCGTGGGGACTACAGCCCGAACCTTCTCAACATGAGAGAAGCCGTGTGCCCAGCAGTGGGACGTAAATAAGGTTGTGGCTTGTGTGGTGTTATTTTTTTACCTAACACCTTGTGAACAAAACCAACCGTATATTGTATAAGTGTATTATTTGATGCGTGATCGTGAGAGAAATAATCAAGTAATGTAATTATTATAACTATCGATATAAATTGATAGGCGCACTTACCCTACCTTGGCGCGCTTGCCCCAACTAACCTTATAACTATCGATATAAATTGATAGGCGCACTTACCCTACCTTGGCGCGCTTGCCCCAACTAACCTTATAACTATCGATATAAATTGATAGGCGCACTTACCCTACCTTGGCGCGCTTGCCCCAACTAACCTTATAGCACGACACAACTTAGAAGGCGCGCGGCGAAGCACTTAAGCCAATGATGCAGAGTCTATTATTGCTTAATCCACGCGCCTTCTATCTAAGTCATGTAATTGTACAGTCGAGTTCATTAATATATGATTACTTTTGGACCTTATTACAAGGGAGCAAGGTGTAAAAGTGTGTATATATTGGAGAACTCGACTGTACTAAGCATATCGACCTCTCACCCCACTTTACACAAATATTTCAAGGTAAAAGTTCAATTTATTCAGTTTAAAAAAAAAACAGTCAGAATAATCGGCACTTAACCAAATGAAACTAGAGTTAGGGTTGTCGCATTTTCGAACTTCGAGGGGTGACGCCCCTATTGGTGATGTATGGGGTTTTTATGGGTTGAAAAATTGTACTATCGTGGACACATTTATAGATATCGGATAATCTGTTTGATTGCCTAGTGTTTTTTAACATGGAATCAATAAATGGTTGTTTGAAGGGCGTACGAAGGTTTCTTGTGAGATAGGTAGCTCGTAGTATCATGTGATAACTACTTACTCGAATATAATTTAATATGATACATGAAATATAAGAAATAGAGAATACCAAATTTCCTCGACATCCATACTTATAATAACAATGCAAAAGTTGTCTGTCTGCTACATCGTCACTTTTAAACTTCTGGACAGATTTAAATGATATTTTGATATATAAGTAGATAGTTCGAGTCCCTGGAAAGGCATTGGCTACTTTTTTATCCCGGAAAAACGCTATAACAAACGGGATTGCTATAACCACTAAGAGCGAGGAGATTGTGGAGTATGTACGAGTGAAGACCAAATTCACCCTGAGGGTTGAACGGTTGGAGCCACGCCACAGCGTGAATTTTAGTTCGTTCGTGGTGAGGGTTCCCACCGAACATCTGTCAACCTTCACGAGAGAGGAATTTTGGCCGAAGGGAGTCGTGTTCCGTCGCTTCCGTGGAAGACTGGACAGCGATTCCAGAGTGCGCCTCACGACGAAGAAGCAATCGTGTTAGTTTTTAAGATTCATTTTAATATGTATGTTAGTCTTTAAGGTATATGTAATATGGGCCTACGTACTCGTAGATGCCCGAAATAAAATTTATTATTATTATTATAGGTAACCGAAGTCCACGCGGACGAAGTCACGGGCAGAGGCTAGTGAAAACATAAATGTCCTTGGCTATGTTATAGTAGCCCATCAAATATCTCGTCTGCTCCTTTGCCTCCTGATAGTATAAAAAGTAAAATATAAAAAAAAAATATATAAAACCCGAATGTCGGAAATCCGAGTTGAAATTATTACGAAGATGAATGAAGACTGAATAGTGAAAAAGAAGATTACAAAAAAATGCCTGGAATTATTATTATAGAAACACCAAACGTCAAATTCCATAGAAATGGTCTAGTGATGGTTGCTCTTCTTGATCGATACATTTTTGCTCCATTCATGCTGGCTAAACCGTACAAGGTACCTAAATTAAAACAATGTATACATGAAAGAATTGTAGACATCAAAAAGCTGCGCAGAAAGTCTTCGACCACATATGTTTGTTAGCGAAAAAGAGCCCCATGCTCTCCATTTTGACAATTATGATAACAATTTTTACTTTTTCGCAATTCTCTTGACAAGCTCTTCATTTTGATATCCATATTGTACTTATAATTTTGACGGCCGGATTGGTCCAGTTGGTAGTGATCCTGCCTTCTGTTCCGATGGTCGCGGGTTCGAGTCCCGCTCGGGGCAAACTTTGTGTGATGAACACGAATGTTTGTACTCGAGTCATGGATGTTAGTATTTATATATTATGTATGTATTTCTCTATATAAGTATTTATATCGTTGTCTAGCATCCATAGTACAAGCTTTGCTTAGTTTGGGGCTAGGTCAATATGTGTGAAATGTCCCAAGATATTTATTTATTTATTTAATTCAACAAATTTATTTTTTTCGTTTTCCACTTCAGATGGCTCCACCTTTCAGCCGCCATTTTGTCTTTTCATCTGACCCTAACAACACTTGGGTTGACGAGACGATTCTAATGATACGTCAGTCATGAAAATCGGCTCAGCCGTTTGGCTAAAGCATGGTAATAAAGAAAATTACAAAACATAGATAGATAGATACGCACAAAAAACATTACCCTCCTTGACATTCGGGTAACCATAATGTTATTTTCCAAACACAAAGATCGTTCCGATAAACACACCTTGTTAACAAAATTGTCCCTCAAGTGTTATTAATGTTCATTCCCACCGATATAATAAAACGAAACGAAAGTGTAAAAGCCTCTCAACACACCCAAAATGCATGCATTTTTAAAAACACTTTACTGTACATCTTCACTTACATGGCACGTTTACAGCCATTGGCGAAATTGTGTGCCTAAAAGAGCGTAAGAGAATGTCCTATCTTATTATAACCGCATGCTCCTAAAAACCCACGAAATAAGGTGCATGGTATTTCGGGTACAGAACTAAGGTAAAACGGGGTAAGTGCGCCATAAAAGGGATAAATGCATCTAATACAAATATACCGATTGCTTTAAATTACTAGACTCCATCTTTCATCCATTCAACAAGTAAAATATAAGTACTTAAATGCCATTGCGGTTCATAGTCGCCTCTATTCAGTGTTAGGTGAGAAAAAATATATTTTCTCAAACATGCACGGAAATGTTCGTGTTACTTTCAAAAAAAGAAGACGCGAGGCTGTTCATTGCCGGCCTTGGCCAGCAAAAACATTATTGTCGTGTATGTGTTTTTTTTAATTCGTTTGCTATTTGAGACACCTCTGTAGAGAAACTGACAAATCCATGGAGGTAATAAGTACGACTTCCATGGCCAAATCATCCACGATCATGGAAGTAGTAAATACTGATGTGGGGTAAGTGCGCCTAAATTTATTTCGCCCAGCCTTGTAAACAGCCAACTACTAGTTGAGTAATATTTATAGGTTTCGATATATTTATGTTAGGCGCACTTACCCCATCCTGGCGCACTTGCCCCGATACTGACAAATACATGGAGATAATAAGTACAACTTCCATGGCCAAATCATCCACGATCATGGAAGCAGTAAATACTGATGTGGGGTAAGTGCGCCTAAATTTATTTCGCCCCTATGCCTTGTAAACAGCCAACTACTAGTTGAGTAATATTTATAGGTTTCGATATATTTATGTTAGGCGCACTTACCCCATCCTGGCGCACTTGCCCCGACTGACCTTACGTATTTCCTCGCTGTTTGAGAAAAGCATTATATATACCTCAGCCGCAATTGCGATTGCCGGACTCGTACTAATAGAAGGCTTCGCTTCGCTCAGCCTTCTAACTGACTCGTCCGGCAATGCGCTACTTGGCGGCCTCTGCAATAATGTACTATTTCTCAAACATGCAATGAAATATTGATATTATGTTCTTCTTATTAGCCTGGGAAGTATCACGTTTCAGGCGCGGCTAGACAAATTGGTCTATAATGAAACATACAAACGTTGCAGGCCTAGGCCGGCAACACACTTTTTTTAAATTTTCATTTGATATATTTGTGACACAGCATCTTGGCATTCCGCCATTTAATTTTTTTATTTCATTCCTTCCCGGCCTCTGTAGTAATGTACTATTAGGCGCACATACCCCAATGGCGCCCTTTTTAAGTCCGAAATTGTAGCTTAGAGAAAAAATAACCCAGTATATATTTGATTCTGCGGTCGGTTTGCAACATC
Organism: Aethes cnicana; assembly: GCA_963971205.1. Lineage (NCBI taxonomy): Eukaryota > Metazoa > Arthropoda > Insecta > Lepidoptera > Tortricidae > Aethes > Aethes cnicana. The sequence goes on along the minus strand of OZ020301.1, from coordinate 3,833,593 downwards.
CCCAACCAATCGATTTTACTCATTTCTTGATACATTCAATATCTCAAACTTACCGTCGTGTCTGTTCAAAGACTTCTTCTGTGCTTCAACCAAATATGTCCCCTGTTGACCTTCTATCGATCCCACATTGCATTAATATGGACCTAAGCTTCGCTACAGGCAAGAGTTTCCTTAGAAACGTGTTGTTAAGTGATGTTTGGCGTAACGATTTCCGCGAGATATTTTTAAAAGCGAAATGACACGAATTTTTACACATTTCACATTTTTCGTTTGCCGTTTTTGCATAAGTTGATGTTGACACTTACCGATAGATAACAAGCATTGTTGTCAACATGCAATGCTTTGTCACTTGTTGGCACAGAATATTTAATAGTAATACATGTTAAAATTGTAACAAAATTAATACAGGCATCTATGTACACAGTCTATGGTATTTAAAAAAATAAAGTCAGTCTGTTGCAACCATTACGCGACTTTTATTATGTTATGTAGCCCAGTACTGAAAAATCGTGATAAAAGTGTTAATTGTGCGTGAAAATGGCTGGAAACTATATTGTGAATGTTCCTAAACTTAAAGGACGCGAGAATTATGACGAGTGGGCATACGCGGCAGAAAACTTTTTGATTTTAGAGGGAATTGACATTCACAAGCTAACGGAGCCGGCCGCTGATTCTAAAGAAAAAGATGGCGAAATCGTGGACATTCAAAAGGCTAGGGCGAAGATAATTAATCATGACGATTGATTCATCACTATATGTGCATGTGAAAAGTGAAACTACGCTTCATGGTGTGTGGAAAAAATTTAAGAAGTTATTTGATGATTCGGGGTTTACGCGCAGAATTGCATTACTCAGGCATTTGATCTCAATAAGATTAGAAAATTCAGAGTCAATGACAGCATACGTGACCCAGATAGTCGATACATCGAATAAACTACAAGGCACAGGATTTCAGATTGGCGATGAGTGGATCGGGTCATTACTTTTAGCCGGTCTGCCCGAAAAATTTGGACCCATGATAATGGCCATAGAGCACAGCGGAATGCACATCAGCGCAGACTCAATAAAAACGAAATTATTGGATATGAGTGATGATGTTGGTAGCAATGTTTCTGAATGCGCTCTTGCGTCAAAAGGAACGCATCGTTTTAAGAAGGGCAACTCTACTGGCAGCCATGTTGGACATTTGAAGGAGACGTCAACGTCAATGTCGTCAACATCGAAACCGACCAAAACAATAACTTGTAATCGTTGTAAACAGCAGGGTCATTACAAGAGTCAGTGCCCAAACGCGGAAACAGGGAAGCGAAAGACGTCCAACGCATTTAGTGCTATATTTCTGAGTGGCAAGTTCAACCAAAATGAGTGGTATGTCGACTCGGGTGCCAGCGCTCATATGACATCCAATAAGAACTTTATCACGAAACGAAGGAAATCCTTGTTGCAAACAAGTCATGTGTTCCCGTGTTATGTTCAGGAGATGTAGGCATCGTAACTGCCGTGGGCGATGCAGAGTACGACATCACAGTGTCAAATGTTTTGTGTATTCCAGATTTGACTACAAATCTGTTATCAGTAAGCCGATTGATAGAAAATGGAAATAACGTGGTTTTCAAAACAGATACATGTTATATCTATAATCGACAGGATGAGCTCGTTGGGAAGGCAGATTTAGTAGAAGGAGTATACAGATTAAACATAAAAGAACATGAACAGTTCTTAGCGGCAAGTGCAGTTGTATCTAGTGAGATGTGGCACAGGCGCTTGGGACATATAAACAGTGACAGCTTAAATAAGATGAAGAATGGCGCTGTCGAAGGAGTGGTTTTCCCAGAAAAAGCAGACATAAGTAAATTGACATGTACCGTCTGTTGTGAAGCAAAACAGGCCAGATTACCATTTTCTGCAAGTGAGTCGAAATCAGAAAGTGTGTTACAGTTAATCCATGCTGACGTGTCAGGCCCTATGGAGGTGAAATCCATTGGTATGTCTAGATATTTTCTTTTGCTGGTGGATGACTACAGCAGGATGTCATTCGTTTATTTTTTGAAAGAAAAGAACCAGGTTTTCAAGTGCTTCAAAGAATTCAAGTCTCTTGTAGAAAACCAACAGAATAAGAGCATCAAAATGATAAAAACGGACAATGGAGGTGAATTCACTAGCAATGAATTTGAGTCTTTCCTTAAGTCACATGGAATAGTACACCAGAAAACCAATGCTTACACACCGCAGCAGAATGGGCTGTGCGAGCGCCTGAATCGTTCAATAGTGGAAAAGGCTAAGTGCTTGTTGTTCGATGCAAACCTCGATAAGAAGTTCTGGGCAGAGGCAGTTCATACCGCAGTGTACTTGAGAAACAGATCTATAGTAACTGGTTTAAGTGATAAGACCCCATATGAAGTATGGTGTGGCCAGAAACCTGACTTGAAACATTTGCGTGTGTTTGGGAGTGTTGTCATGGTGTACGTCCCAAAAGAGAAACGGTTAAAATGGGACAGGAAGGCCAAGAAACTTATACTCATTGGTTATGCTGACAATGTTAAGGGGTACAGGGTATTCGACCCGAACACTAACTCTATAACTACGAGCCGTGACATAGTTATTATGGAAGCTCCAATGAAGGAAGACGGTATACTCGTTACGGTAGAAAATAAAGAAAAGCAAGAATGTCCGGACACTACACTAGTTCAGAGGAAAGTACTATTATGGTCGAAGATGACAAGGATTCCACCTTCAAGTACACAGGAAGCCCAGGAGCATCCTCATGCACTACTTCAGAAGACAATTTCTTTGACACTGTGTCTGAAGAAGACTTGGGTTTGCCAGAAAATGAAGTTGTTGGTAAGAGAATCAGGAGGAAGCCGGACAGATATGGGTTTTCCAATTTGTGTGTGGAACCAGAAAGTCAGACATTGGGTGGAGGATAGATCAGTCTTCAAGAAGCTCTACATGGGCCAGAAAGTTAATTTTGGAGACAGGCTATGAAGGATGAGCTCAATTCATTTGAAGAAAATGAAGCATGGGAATTGGTGGACTACCCTGAAGATAGTACATGTGTTCAGTGTAAGTGGGTTTTCAAAAAGAAAATAGATATGGACGATAATGTGAGATATCGTGCGCGTTTAGTGGCGAAAGGCTTCACGCAGAAGGCAGGCATAGACTTTCATGAAACTTTTTCACCAGTGATAAGGTATTCCACTTTGAGACTTTTATTGGCTTTAGCTGTAAAGCTCGACCTAGATATAAGTCATCTCGATGTCGCTACAGCATTCTTAAATGGTTTTTTGAATGAAACCGTGTACATGAAGCAGCCAGTCACTCCTGACAACAGCTATGACAGTAGGAAGGTTTTTAAATTAAAACGGGCTATTTATGGACTAAAACAGTCGTCTAGGGCTTGGTATCAGAGGATTGATGAGTACTTACAGGGACTTGGTTATAAAAAGTCAAAGTTTGAGCCTTGCATGTTCACAAAGTTTGAAGGTAAAACAAAAATCATCATTGCTTTGTATGTCGATGATTTTTTGGTTTTTTCTAACTGTAAAATAGCTACTGAACAGTTGGTGAAACAGTTAAATGCTAACTTTAAAATTAAGAACTTAGGTCAGCTGAAACAATGCTTAGGCATGAGAGTGAAGATAGGAAATGGAATTATAACTGTTGATCAGGAAAAGTATGTAACTGATTTATTGAAAAAATTCAATATGTCAGAATGCAAGTTAGCTGATACTCCTATGGAGGTCAATTTGAAATGTGAGAAATCTGAGAACAGAGAGAATTTACCCATATCAACAGCTAATAGGCAGTCTGATGTATCTATCAGTTCTAACTAGACCAGACATAGCATACAGTATTAGTTACTTAAGTCAATTCAATAATTGTCATGATGAAAGTCACTGGAAAAGTGCTAAGAGAGTGTTAAAATACTTACAAAAAACTAAAAGTTATGGTCTTGTTTATATCAAAGATACTCTACCTTTAGAGGGCTATGTGGACGCGGACTGGGGTTCCGATACCACTGATAGGAGGTCGTTCTCTGGATTTTGTTATAAATTGTCAAACTGTGTTGTCTCATATGAATGTAGGAAACAGCAAACTGTTGCCTTGTCCAGCACTGAGGCTGAGTATGTCGCAATGTCTGAAGCATGTAAAGAAGCGATCTATTTAAGAAATCTAATTACTGAAATTTTAGGACATTGTGATAGTATTCTGTTATACAATGACAACCAAAGTGCGCTCAAATTGACAGTAAATCCTGTTCATAAACGATCTAAACATATAGATATACGTTGTCATTTTGTTCGTGAGGCTATTCAGAATGGTCATGTGATAGTAAAGTATTTACAGACATCAGAAATGCCCGCTGATGTTTTAACTAAAAGTTTAGGCACCACTAAACATCATTATTTTATGAAAAAGCTAGGCATTTCTAATGTAACTGTGTAGTTATACATTTATATTTTAATTTTGTTATGTGGAGGTGTTAAAATTGTAACAAAATTAATACAGGCATCTATGTACACAGTCTATGGTATTTAAAAAAATAAAGTCAGTCTGTTGCAAACATTACGCGACTTTTATTAATACATATAGAATGGCTACGGAATCACCCGCCTGAATCTAGCCGGCGCGCAACTCGCGCCCAACTCGCCCTTACCGTCATTTGGATCGTTGGCCCGCGTAGTGGTACACACACATTTACAAATGTACAGACAACCTCGCACGCACACAGACGTCCTCGCACGCAAACATTGACACTTCATTCGAATTGTGTTGGAAATCGTGCTTTTATAGGCCGTGTCCGCCCCGTGGCTTTGTTTTAAGAGAATTTTTTGATAGTGGAGAACTTTGCAGGTTGCCTATGACTAGCATTTTCATTTTCCAGCTGATATGATGATGGTGATGATTTTTTTATTTAAACTTTTTTGTCTTTTCTTTAAAAACGTTCTAGAGAACCGACGCGGGGATGAGCGTAATGTCTCAAGGAAATGGGCATGAACACCGTGCCGATGACGAGAGGTGCGGTGATAGAAGGAAGTGAATGCTGCGTAAGCAGTTGTTTGAGCAGGTCGCGTAGATTTGGAATCCTTCATAATTTTCTTTGCTTCGTGCGGCTGGTTTGTGTATGTATTAGTTTATGTATGTTTATCTTTTATATAATTTTCAAGTATTTTTTTGTAAATTTATCCTCTTTTGAATTTTTTTGTTATCTTCCTAGTTTCTTTCTGATATTGATGCACCTACTCATTTTCCTTTCTGTTTGGTCTTATGGTTGAGTAGTAGAGAATGCCTTTAGGCATTAAGTCCGCCAACTGTATACATTTTGTATGTGTAATCTAAACAGGTCCTCATAATACGGTAGAAGACTCGGGTTTTTTAAAAGTAATTTCACTATTTAGTTTTACCTGTGTGTTTTGGCAAGACTATAGATTATCGTGTAAACAATCTACACGTGGAGCAATCACCAACTAAGCTGATTCGGCAATACATCTCCCATCCCGTGTCGACGACCGCCCCGCCTGGTTCGCTTTTTAATCAAGAAAACGTAATCTCATCCGCAGCACTTAATCCCAAGGACTGTTTGCGACATATATCACGGTTACCATAGTTTGCGCTGGGAAGACATTAGAGATTTACCGGAAAAAAGTCGAATTAAACAGTGGTATCTGTTTATATATATGGTATCTGTATAATAAATGATCGAATTGTGTGAAATATTGTAAAGTACTGGAATTTTAAATACTAAGAATTAAGAGTCGCACGGCGTTTCTCAACTTTTCATACAAACGTATTTTCGCTTTTATTCCCAAATTACTACACAGATTGACTCGAAACTTGGTATACATAATAAAATCATTATTGTGAGTGTCCGAAATTAGTAAATGTCGTGGTAAAATAAAACATAATTAAGTTACAGCCAAAAAACTGAATTTTGAAATTTGTATGGAGAGAACTAAAATGGTCCTGGTTTGTTTCATCAATCTTTCAAAATTCAATCAAAGTGTATTTTGGACACTAATATCTCTGCTCCACTATTACTTGTAAAATTTGGTGCCAGTCTGATAAGTAGTTTGCGAATTCAAACGTAACTACGTTTGTATGGAGAAAGGACTCTTAAGATGAATTTGACCCTAAAATCCACTAAGATCACGTAAACTTCGGTTCAAAGGTGTTTTGTCTTCCCTTCCTGCTTCTTTAAGGTGTTTACATGAGATCCTTCAAGAAGGGAGTAAAAATGAGATCCTTCAAGAAGGGAGTAAAAAGGTTGCTTCAAGGCAGCAACGGGCTTGTCATTCATTTGGCTTTAGTTGTAGACATAAATAATACTTCGTATGGACCCGGCCTAACGTAGATACATGTCATGTTTCCCCACTTCATTGGTGTCCAATCCAAAGTTAAACTTATATCGTGACACTAAAGCTGGGTCACATTTTTTCAACAACGAGACTAGTTTTTAGATACTGAGAAACAGTTTCGAAAAAAGTTTTTTTAAAAGCGCTTATTGTCACGCACGCTCGGTGACAGAACTTTGGATTGGACACCGTGGAAGTGGGGACATATTACGTGTACGTTAGACCGGGTCTATATTATTTAAGTCTATGGCTTTAGTAGGACATGTTTGGCTTAAAAAAGCCAAAAACAGACCCTCCCCCCTCTGAAAACAGGTTTTGTAATAACGCTCGCATCGGGGTCTAGACTACAGAGCGTGATAAAATGATTTAGCTTTAATCCATCAAGCTGTTTTGGACAGACCGACAGTGACAAAAAATACAATATATATAGCGAAACTACGGGAATTCACTCCGAGTTTTTTTGCGTCAATGCAATCCGATTTATTCGAAGTTCAATATAATCTCTTGTAGGTATCTAGATTTTTGAATAATTATCGATGCGTTTTAAAATCTGGATAACATTACATTGAATCCAACTATAAATTGAATGTGTTTTGATTCCATCATCATCATCATCATCATTTCAGCCGAAAGACGTCCACTGCTGGACATAGGCCTCCCCCAAGGCTCGCCACTCAGACCGGTCCTGTGCTACTTGCTTCCACCGGTTTCCCGCAACCTTCACGAGGTCGTCGCTCCATCTTGTTGGAGGCCTACCGACAGCTCGTCTCCCGGTTCGCGGGCGCCACTCGAGAACTTTCCGGCCCCATCGGCCATCAGTCCTGCGAGCAATGTGCCCCGCCCACTGCCACTTAAGGCTCGCAATTCTTCGGGCTATGTCGGTGACCCTAGTTCTACTGCGGATATCCTCATTTCTGATTCTATCACGCAGAGAAACCCCGAGCATAGCCCTCTCCATTGCCCTCTGAGTGACTTTGAGCCTTCTTATGAGGCCCATCGTAAGCGCCCACGTCTCGGAACCATAAGTCATCACTGGCAACACACACTGGTCGAAGACTTTCGACTTGAGACACTGCGGTAATTTGGACGAAAAGACACTGCGAAGCTTCCCGAACGCTGCCCAGCCGAGTCGGATTCGACGATTGACCTCTTTCTCGAAGTTGGACCTACCTAACTGGACTGTTTGTCCCAGGTATACATAATGGTCAACAACTTCGAGCGCAGAGCCTCCGATTATTACGGGAGTTGGCACAACATGGACATTAGACATAATTTTCGTCTTGTCCATGTTCATTTTAAGACCAACTCGATCGGAAACTCTGCTGAGGTCAGCGAGCATAATACTGAGGTCCTCCATGGTCTCAGCCATGACTACAATATCGTCGGCAAATCGAAGGTGAGAGATGTACTCGCCATTAACATTGATGCCTCGACCTTTCCAGTCCAGCACCTTGAAAGCATCCTCCAATGCAGCGGTGAACAGCTTCGGAGAGATCACATCTCCTTGTCTGACTCCCCGCTGCAGTGGAATAGGCTTCGTGGTCTGGTCCTGTAGTCGGACGGACATGGTGGCATTTTCGTACAAACACTTCAACACTTCGATGTACCGGTAGTCAACTTGGCACCTCTGGAGAGACTGCAGCACAGCCCAAGTCTCGATCGAATCGAAGGCTTTCTCGTAGTCCACAAATGCAAGGCAAAGGGGGAGGTTATACTCTTCGGTCTTCTGTACAACCTGCCGCAACGCATGTATGTGGTCTACGGTACTATAGCCCTTTCGGAAACCGGCTTGTTCGGGAGGCTGGAATTCGTCAAACCTGCGCGCGAGACGGTTCGTAATGACTCTCGAAAACAGCTTGTAAACATGGCTCAGAAGTGAGATGGGTCTATAATTCTTCAACAAGGTGTTATCACCTTTTTTGAAGAAGAGCACCACCACACTTCTGTTCCATGCTCGCGGCGTTCTCCCTTCATGAATGACGGAATTAAACAGCGTCTGAAGGGCCTTAAGGACTGGTTTACCACCCGCCTTCAGGAGTTCGGCTGTAATTCCGTCGTCACCAGGGGATTTGCCGTTCTTAAGCTGTTTGAGAGCCATACTAATCTCGTACAGGCTGACGTCCGGGATATCTTCGGTATAGTGTCGGGTTAATCTAGCTCTAGGGTCTTTAGCTGGATCAGCGACGGGTGTTCGGATTGTCGTGTATAACTGCCCATAGAACTTCTCGACTTCTCCCAACAGCTCCGGTTTGGATGAAACGATCCTGCCGTCTTCGGTCTTCAGCTTTGTCAATTGGCTTTGGCCAATAGACAGATCTTTGGCAAACACCTTCGAGCCTCTGTTACGCTCAATAGCCTTTTCAATAATGTTGGTATTGAATCGGCGTATATCACGCTTCAGAGACTTCGAGATCTGCCTATTGAGCTGCCGATAATGACTAGCGTCACCTGAAGACTGCAGAATCATCTCACGCCTCACCTCCATGAGCTTTAGGGTTGAGTCTGAGATTTTCTTAGTTCTTGTACAGCGGGTCTTGAAGAACTTAGACCCAACCGTATGAACAGCTTCCACAAACCCGTCGTTATAATCGTCCACGTCGCTTTCTAGGCAAGCAAAACGGTTTTGGAGTTCGAGCTGAAAGCTCTCGGGGTTTTGGAGCTGGGTCGGTGCCGGGCGGAGCGTAGACTTTATCAATCGAGATCTCTCAAGCTTCACTTGGATATTCAATGTGCCTCGTACCATACGGTGATCGCTCCCGGACTTAACCGAATTGATCACTGAGACATCATCGAATATCTGCTTCCTCGTCGACATGATAAAGTCTATCTCATTCCTCGTTACACCATCAGGGCTCATCCAGGTCCACTTTCTGTGCTCACGTTTCTTGAAGAAGGAGTTCATCATATAGAGTCCCTCCTTCTCCATGAAACCAGCCAGTAGGTGGCCCCGGTGATTCCTGCGCCCTACTCCAAATTGCCCCACTCTCAGCTCTTCACCGTCTTGTTTGCCCAGTTTCGCGTTGAAATCCCCCATAACAACTGTGAAGTGAGTTCTGGAGCTATGCATGGCTCTGGAAATGTCCTCATACATAGCCTCCACCTCATCGTCGGAGTGTGTCGAGGTCGGAGCGTAAACCTGTATAACCTTCAACGAATATCGTTGTGTTATTCTGAGTACAAGGCACGCTACCCTGGTCGACACACTCTCGATCTTCACCACATTGTTTGCGAGGGACTTGTGGACGATAAACCCGACACCTCCCTGGGACTGTTGGTCGCCCTCCCGGAAATAGAACAGGTTACCGGACTTCAGGGTTATCATGTCCTCCCCCTCTCTCCGGACTTCTGATAACCCTACGATTCCCCAACGTAACCTGCTCAATTCTTCCTCCAGTTCCAGTACCTTTTCGTCGGTCCGCAGTGTACGGCAGTTATATGTTGCCAGGGCCAAGGGTCGTCGTTTTTGGTAGCCGGGTCTCTGCCGGGGATTAACTTTAGCACCCCCTGCCCCGCCGTTACCATGGCCGCTACCGGAGCCAGGAATAGCGGGGCCGCCGGGGACTGGGGGTCTGGGCATTGCTTGTGGCACTTTTTTGGTCCCAAGTATATAGATCCCTTGGGGGGGATTGCCATAGTCGCCACGCTTGGCAGGCGGGTTGGCGACCGCAGTTTGATGAAGGTAGTTCTCGGAGGACGCTGCTGCCCATCCTCCGGTTTATCCCTTAGTCGCCTCTTACGACACCCACGGGAAGAGAGGGGGTGGTGCAATTCTTTGCCGGCACCACACGGACACGATTCCATAAATCTTATGAACTACTCCAAAATTTCACATTTTGCTAACCAATTTGTTTTGCCGATTCACAATCAAGACCCCGTGTAAGCCGTGGTGGCCTAGTGGTTCGACCTCCGCCTCTCATGCCGAGGGTCGGGGGTTCGATTCCGGCTCGCACCTCTAAGTTTACTTACGTGCGAAATTAAATTTGAATTTACCATGAGCTTTTCGGTGAAGGAAAACATCGTGAGGAAACCTGCACGCATCTGCGAAGTAATTCAAAGATGCGTGTGAAGTCCCCAATCCGCACTGGGCCCGCGTGGGGACTAGAGCCCAACCCCTCTCATGATGAGGGGAGGCCTGTGCCCAGCAGTGGGACGCAAATAGGCTGTTGTAGTAGTAGTAGTAATCAAGACGAATGTATAAAGACACCTCACAAGTCAAAACTCATCAAGCCGTTTAGTGTAGGCTATAGAGCGTGCTAAAGAAATATACATACATACGCTCGAAAAACAAAACCCTCCTCCTGGGATTCGGTAAGACCTCCCTAGAGAGAACGCCTACTCATCTAATCCAAAAACGCAGCGTATCCTAATTTGTACTGTGTGCGTAGGGTTGCCATCTAAATATCTTTAGCCGGACATCACGGACATGTTTGCCTTTTTTTAGGTCATGTCCGGAGATATATAAAATTTTTATTACTTTTATCAGAAGTATTTTTTCAATTCAATTCAATTCAAATCTTCATTGCAATCATATGGTTATACAGATGGTCTACTTTTAAGGAGTTCTACATATGTGTGAAATGTTCCAAGATATTTATTTATTATTATTATTTATATATGACCCTGTGAGAACACTACATTTAAAAAAAAATACAATTACCTATATTTTTATCTATTACAGGATTTTTTGTAAATTAAGTATATTGTTATGGTTACAATTTAAAATAATGTTTACATTTATGTTAAAATTATATAATACGTATCATGCAATAGTAATAATTAGGAAAGTCGTCATTAAAAAAACTCTTGGATTGAATAATAGCATTTAGCAGTCAAAAATGATTTTAATTTTCCAATAAATAGGTTTGTCATGTCGCTTTATTGATTCCGGTAATTTGTTCGTTATTAATATACATTTATAATGAGGCCCATTTCCGTACATAGCCAAATTTGTTTTAGGTAATGTATATGTATGTATATCTCTTTAGCACGCTCTATAGGCTAAACAGCTTGATGGATAGTTTGTGGACGTGTCTTAATTGTGAGAGTGACACTGTATGTACCTATAAGTATATCAAGTTTGTATCCAATCCATCCAATAGGATATCTTTTTTTTTTTTTTTTCAAAAATCAAGTCTGGCATTTGGTGGTATGGAATTAATCTCCACAAGCAATGGCAACAGGTCCGCGAACCGGTAGACGAGCTGTCGGTAGGCCTCCAACAAGATGGAGTGACGACCTTGTAGGACCGGTATGAGTGGCGCGCCTTGGGCGAGGCCTATGTCCAGCAGTGGACGTTTATCGGCTGAAATGATGATGATGATGATAAAGCAGTGGCAGAGGGGGTCACCCGGCTATGCGGAGTCTTCAGGTCCCTAGCTAAACACTTTCCATCAGGTGGACCGCCTGTTGCTCCGTCTAGAACAACATACATAGGTATCATAACGCCTATGTTCCCTTGTGGGGTAGGCAGAGCGTTAGTGACCTTCAAGGTCACATCACGCCACCTTTGACAAAGTTTCGAGGGTAATGAGATCATCAACATTGGCATGTTGTGACAGGTTATCAGCCCATCGCCCACGGTATACCAATACCTACGAGTCCCTTTATACTGTCTTTTACAAAATTCAATTATTTATTCAGCAAATTAGCCACATAGGAGCACTTTTACACGTCAGAAAAAAAAATACCACTTACAGTACGCCCGGGGATCGAAATTGTATGATTTCTTAGTAAGAAACCATAAGACCTCGAATGCGTGGCCTACCCTGGGTCTAGCTAGAACAATATTTAAAAAAGTGCTAACCCTGTTGGCGTCCGGACTGATCTGCGGACTGATCCGTCGAGTAATCCGCTAAGCCGTCGGCAGCGTGCAAGATCACGAAATAATCCAACAACGATAAACATTTCTCGGCTCTGTTTTGGTTGCACTTGATCGATAGAGATAGTTAGATAGAGATTGAACATTCCTGCTAATGTTTGAGATTGTTGCCGTCAGATGGTGCCTTAGGCACACACACGACTAGGGTTGCCAGATACAATCAACACAATGCCGGGACAATTCGAAGGTAACGTTTTCGATCGCTAGAAATATGTACGAAAATAGTTTTCTTTTTAATTATACAAACAACATCGCAAACGCGCATATCTATGTTTTTTTAAATATGTTGTTAGATCCTCTAAGTATACTTACTTTATACACAAGTTTGCAACTGTCAAAACCCTGTAGATACCTACTAGTCGAGAAATTGCGAATGTTTTCAGATCGTTCGAAAAAATCCATGTTAAAAAGTCTCGTTTTATTAGGCGTCGTTGCTTCTAAGTTTGTAAAGTTAAACTAATGTGCTATAATCAGATCAGGCACTTTGGTTGCGAAGATTGAGCAACTCCGAGATAGACATTTTTTTAATTCACGATTTTTTCAGTTTATTTTCCAAGAAATTACTTAGGTAAAGAAAGCATTTTTCAGGTATTGTTTCGTAGACTTTTCTATAGTTGACTAACTACAATTTAAGCCTGATTTGAGTAGGTTAGGTACTCCTATTTTGGTTGCAGAGATGGAGAGCTAGTCGAAAATGGGCAATTTTTTCAAAAGTTAAGATTTTAGGATCATTAGACACGTATCGGCTCAATTAATGTCCCTGGAGAAAAGCAATAAAAGAAAAATGTGTCGGTGATACGTTAGGGTAATTGAGGAAAACCCTCCAATTGTACAGGCACAAAAACGTTAACATTTGAAAAAATGTTCATCTTTGACTAGCTCTATCTCCAAGAAACCAAAAGACCAAGAGTATCCAAATTAGGCTTAAATTGTAGCAATATTAGTCAACTTCATAAAAATCTGTAAGACAATACCTGGAAAATGCTGTCTTTAACTAATTTACAGTCAAGAAATGAAAAAAGTGAAAAAATCGTCAATAAAAAAAAATGACTTTGAGCAGTTCTATACTATATTCACAACCAAGACCGAAGGCCGGGTTTGGCTCTGATTATAGCAAATTTAGTTAACTTTACAAATGCAGAAGAACACTGGACACATCATAAAATAATATCTTGTACAGAGACGTGCGCGTGTGTGCGAGAGTGCACGTTCCGACCGGTTTCGTTATGGTAAGCACGTTCGCCGCGGGCGGGGTGAGGTAACTTGTGTTGGTGCGGGGCGGAGCGTGTCGCTACTGTACGTAGTACCTATTAGATATTACTGTGCCAGGTCTTTGTCCGGACCGGCGACGCGACAAGCAACAAAATGAAACATGTGCCGCGTTTTGTGCAATTTTCAAAGCAAATCAATTTTTTTTTAACCTTTAAACGTCATTTGTTAAATGAAGTTTTACACAAGAGTATAGTTTATCGTACTATATTAGATGCATATGTTAAGGAAGATATTAATTAACTATTTGTACCGCGCGACTTCGTCTGCGTGGAATATAAAATTACCATTTTAATCAAACAGCCTATATGTAGCTCCGAATGATACTCTATCTACCGTTGGAAATTGCATTAAAATCCGTTCAGTAGTTCCGGAGATTAAATCGGGTCACTATGATAGTGATATGTGTGTACAGAACTCCAGACTCAAATTTTTTCATTTTTATAGAGAAGCTTGAATCTTTATTACTAAGTCTTAAAAATGAGTCGTACAATATTGTTATCAGTGGCGATTTTAACGTCGATTTTTCAAAGTCAAGTACTCGATTAACTCTTCTATGTGAGTTAATATCTAATTTCGGTATAAAGCATCACATTACACAACCAACTCGTCAAAATGCCTGCATCGATAATATTTTAAGCAACATGAACAACGTGCTAAGTAGAACACATCAGCTACACCTTTCTGACCACGATACTGCGCAATCTATAGAAATAAGTCAAATATGTGATCAAAGTTCGAATATGACCCATCAGTTTATGTTTAAGTACGATTACACTCCTGAGAACATGAAAAAATTTATTGATTGTATAAATAATCTATCTTTCTCGGAGATGTATGAAACAATTGACACACAGGAAGCATTTCAATATTTCCATGACAATTTAACTCTTTTTTTCAACCTGTGCTTCCCAAAAATTAAAGTAAAATTAAGCTTCAGAAACAAGAAACTCAGGTGGCTAACCAAGGGCATTCGGAAAAGCTGTAAAATGAAAAGATCATTGAGACAAAGTTATCATCTACATAGAACAAATGAAAACAGGCAAAAAGCCAAAGCTTATTCCAAAATCCTAAAAAAATGTATTTTCAGTTTACAAAAGAAATGCAACAAGCAGTATATTCTGAATTCTGATAATAAAGGTAAAGCCCTATGGAATATCGTTAAGCAAAAAACTGGTCAACGCCTGAACAAATGTAACATTAACGACATAACCGATCCAAAAAATTGTAATATAAGGAACGGATTTGACATAGCAAATACTTTTAATAATTTTTTTATCGACGGCGTTTCTGACCCCACCAGTAGTACTAGTTTAAATTGTAAAAGCGATAACTTAATAGAATCGATATCATCAAGTATTTTTCTTAGGCCTACAACTGTAACAGAAATAAATAGAATTATACTGTCTCTTAAAAATAAAAAATCAACGGGCTATGACAATATAACTATCCAGTGCCTTAAATTAGTTTCTTTAACAATAGCAGAACATCTATCTTATGTCATAAACTTATCGATGGAAAATGGTGAGTTCCCTGAAAAACTCAAGCTCTCTATAATAAAACCTCTATATAAAAAAGGGGTAAAAACTGATGTGGGAAATTATAGACCCATTGCGTTGATATCAGTTCTATCAAAGATATTTGAAAGGGTTATGTATACGAGAATGGTGGATTTTCTAGACAAGCACGACATTTTAACAACGGAACAATTTGGATTCAGGAGAAATAAATCAACCACTTTAGCAACTTTTACCTTACTAAAAAATATTTTGTGCAATCTAAACGCAAAGAAACCAATATCTTGTTTATTTTTAGACCTTAGTAAAGCGTTTGATTACGTCAATCATGATATATTGCTAACAAAGTTAAATAAATATGGTATAAGAGGAACCGCATATGCATGGTTGCGATCATTTTTACATGATAGAGAGCAAATAACTCGAATAACAAAACTGGATGAAGCAACAAATATTATAAAAAATTATGACTCTTATCCAAGAATCAACTATAGAGGGGTACCTCAGGGGAGTATACTGGGTCCTCTATTGTTTTTGATTTATATCAATGATCTTCCACTAGCAACAAAGAAAAAATGTGTACTTTTTGCTGACGACACTACAGTAATGATAGACTGTGACGATAAAACTAATATTAGATCATATGAACTTGCCGTAAATAATGCTTTAAATAATATTGTACAATGGTTGAAAGCCAATCAGCTTCAAATAAATGTAAGCAAAACTAAATTCGTTCAATTCAGAACTAAGCAAGCCAGGAAAATAAATCTTAACATATGTCTTGAGGATAAAAGCATTGAACAGGTTGATAACATTAAGTTTTTGGGGATTAATATCGACCTAAATCTATCCTGGAATGATCATATAGACACCGTTTGTAAGAAGCTTAATAGTTTCGTGTTTGCGTTGAAAACAATTAAAAATACCAACTCAGTTGAGACAGCTATCACCGCTTATCATGCTTATGTATGTTCGGTTTTAAGGTATCAAATTGTCATATGAGGAAACGCATCTGACATAAATCGAGTTTTTGTAGCACAAAAAAAGTGCTTAAGAGCAATCTGGGGTCTAAAAAGCACTCAATCCTGCAGACCACTGTTTTTGAAGTACAAGTTGTTAACATTGCCCAGTATTTACATTTACGAGACAGCTAAGTTTGTAAAATGCAATTTATCAATATTTCAAGTAAAAAATAATGACAATAAGAGAAGTCTGACCTTTCTACCTCTAGATATGCCCGGCCCTAGGTTACAATTGTATCGCAAGAACTGTCACTATATGGCATCACTGGTATTTAACTCCATCCCTGTTCATATCAGCTCACTACCGTTAAACCAGTTCTGCAAAACGTTACACCAGTGGTTGATTGAAAAATGTTTTTACACTACCAATGAGTTCCTGCAAAATAGCTCTTGTGTATTTAATAAGTATTATAAGAATGCTTATATACTTAAATGAATAACTTGTAGGTATGATGTATAGTTATTAGGTATAATTTTAAAACGTAATACGTATTTGCACGCCGAAATTTCGGTAGAATATGTGAACCTCAATCTTAAGAACCACCTGTATTTACCATATTCAGCAAATAAACATTTCATTTCATTTCATTTCATTTCATTTCATTTCATTTCATTATGTTTGGAAAATCCTATACAAAGTGACCCGATTTCATTGCGTCGGAGTGTATTTCGAGGACCTAAGGTCTAGATATGAAAGGAACACCAAGCCTTATCCAGACTTTCAGCAGGACTAAAGACTCGGAGCGAATCATCCCGTAATCCCGTTACAATGTGCCGAGAACAACACTAGCTGATAGGCAGTCCCTGCAAGTCCCGGGATCGCGGGATTACAGGATTAAGTCCCGGACTTGCAGTTGCAAGTTTGTGCAAGTAATATGTCAATAGGTTGTTGATTAAAAGTTTAATCAAGTGCGTCTTGGGGATTTGTTACTATGTTGCTGCGTTGGTTCACGAAAAAACCTATGGTGCTATGGAATGAATTACTTCGTAGATGCGTGCAGGTTTCCTCACGATGTTTTCCTTCACCGAAAAGCTCAGTGGTTAATTCTAATTGAATTTCGCACATAGCAAACTTAGAGGTGCGAGCCGGAATCGAACCCCCGACCTTCCGCATGAGAGGCGGTAAGTACACATTATAGGTAGGTACAAAAGCGAGTTAATCCTTAGGAAAATTTCTTCACATTGAATTTCTTCGCAAATGCGTGCAGGTTTCCACGCAATGTTTTTATGACAGGCCAAGTCTCCGTCTCGACGTGGAAAATAGTAAAAGTTCTGTATTTTAAAGCGTCCGTCGAGGGCCGTAAAGACAGACCGACACATAAATAATAATGTATTCCAGTTTCCTATATTTTTTATGGCGTACTGCAATACCTCTAAGTGACCGGGGACTGTAGGGTTAGCAGCAGAAAGGGAATTGAATGAATTTATGTGTGTAAGGTTGGCATTCATAATTTTTACATACCTACTAGCATAGACGTAAATAATATAGACCCGGTCTAACGTACACGTAATATGTCCCCACTTCCACGGTGTCCAATCCAAAGTTCTGTCACCGAGCGTGCGTGACAATAAGCGTTTTTAAAAAAACTTTTTTCGAAACTGTTCCTCTGTATCTAAAAACTCGTCTCGTTGTTGAAAAAATGTGACCCAGCTTTAGTGTCACGATATAAGTTTAACTTTGGATTGGACACCAATGAAGTGGGGAAACATGACATGTATCTACGTTAGGCCGGGTCCATACGAAGTATTATTTACGAGTATGTCTATGCCTACTAGCTTTCCCCGCAACTTCCGTATGCGCAGAGATATTAAAATGAAAAAACCCGTTTTTTTTCTCGTTCCGTAGGAATTTCGGGAAATCCTACGGGAACGTTCGAACGAACAACTAGGGCACCCGTTTGGAGCTCATTAAATTTGACACTTAAGTCTTAAAGTATCAGGTTTACGTTAATTTAATTGAAAATAAATGCAAAAGTAACTCTCAGAGTTAAACTCAGTCTGTCTGTCTGTCTTTTACCTCTTCACGCTTCAACCGCTGGACTGATTTGGATGAAATTTGATATGGAGATAGTTGGAGTCCCGGGAAATAACGTAGGCTACTTTTTATCCAGGAAAAACGCATAGATCGCGGGCCCGCGATAACCGAATTCCACGCGGGCGAAGTCGCGGGCAGGAGCTAGTCTTCTATAGATAGAAGAAAATTATTTTGTTTGCATTTTTCTGCGAACGGTACCAGACTCAGGGCGTCACCCAGTCGCCTGAGAGACGTCGTTCCCACAAATTATTGTTTCTTGAAGGATGCATTCGTTTCGTCCATTTGTTACATTCTAACACAAGGGCCTTTTTCATCATTTATTACTACTACTACTACTACAGCCTATTTGCGTCCCACTGCTGGGCACAGGCCTCCTCTCATCACGAAAGGGTTTGGGCTATAGTCCCCACGCGAGCCCAGTGCGAATTTTGGACTTCACACACATCTTTGAAATACTTCGCAGATGCGTGCAGGTTTCCTCACGATGTTTTCCTTCACCGAAAAGCTCAGTGGTAAATTCAAATTGAATTTCGCACATAAGTAAACTTAGAGGTGCGAGCCGGGATCGAACCCCCGACCCTCGGCATGAGAGATCATTTATAAAGGAACTACGATACCGATATTATCGATAACTGGGTATTTATGAAAATACTAGCTTCTGCCCGCGATTTCGTCCGCGTGGAATTCGGTTATAGCTATGCGTTTTTTTCCGGGATGATTAGTCCTATGTCCTTTCCCGGGCCTTCAACTATCTCCATACCAAATTTCATCCAAATCGGTCCAGCGGTTGAAGCGTCAAGAGGTAACAGACAAACAGAGTTACTTTAGCATTTATAATATTAACTAGCTTCTGCCCGCGAGTTCGCCCGCGTGGCTATCGCGTTCCCGCGGGAACTGTGCGCTTTTCCGGGATAAAAAGTAGCCTATGTCCTTTTCGGGACTCCAACTATCTCCATACCAAATTTCATCCAAATGGTCCAGCGGTTGAAGTGTGAAGAGGTAACTGGCGGACAGACAGACAGAGTTACTTTTGCATTTAGAACATTAGTATGTATAATATGGATATGGATTTAGTGCATTAAAAACTAAAAAAGCATAAAGGTCAAATTCTCACTCAGGTTGACAGATCGACTTAGACTGCGACACTGGCGCCATCTATGCCGAAAAATCACGATAAAATAGAAAATAATCCATATTAATATTATAAATGCGAAAGTAACTATGTCTGTCTGTCTGTCTGTTACCTCTTCACGCTTCAACCGCTGGACCGATTGAGATGAGATTTGGCATGGAGATAGTTGGGGTCCCGGGAAAGGACATAGGCTTCCGAATTCCACGCGGCCTAGTTGCTTATAAATACTAAATATCACGATAAAAAGTAGTCTACGTGTTATTCCAGGTCATAAACTATCTGTTTGCCAAATTTCATGCAAATTGGTTGGGCCGTTTTAGCGTGATTGAGTAACAAACATCCAAACAAACTTTCAGCTTTATTATATTAGTAAGATTACATTGCCTCTGACACAGATATGTGGAACCTTAACACTCCATCTTTTTTCGTCGGGGATTAAAAACCGCAAATGCACTTTTAAAAGGCATGCATGTCGATTTAAAACAGAAATTTAAACCTAACATAAAGTCTTGTACCATTCGCAATGTAAGCTGAATCTACACAGAGCGATTTCCTCTTTTTTCAAACACGTCGAAACAGTAGCAATAAGAAATAGAACAACTAAATAAAGCAAAAATCGGCTTTTGCGGTGGCTTAAGACGGGTTACTTGAGTATCTCAACCACAACCAAGTGTGAAATAGGGATGTCGAATAAGGTTATTCGGGGCATAGAAAACGTAAACGTAGAATGACAAGTTTCATACAAATCAGAGTAAGCCCGATATATTAAGGCCGTTCCTATACCCAGCTCAGCCGTCACTGTCACTCGTGCAACGAGTGAAAGAGAAAGCGCTACGCACAGAACGCCCGATTTAGTTTGTATTTAACGCGTTTTAATTTCTATAAAAATACCGTCTAAAAACATGGCATTTATAAAGCTGTCAATGTATGCATATAATATCAATATTTTTTCTATAATATTTAGTTTTACACTGTTTTATATACCTAATAAACTGGAGTAAAGTTGGATTAAAGCTCCGAGTTAGAGGTTACTTTGGAATTAAATTGTATCGAGCGGAGTTTCGTAAAACCTGTAACGAAAGCTGTCAATGTAAGGAGGATATAATCAAATATAACATATGTTTTTTTCATATTTTTAACTTTTAACATTTCTTAGAAAAGTATGATCTTGCATGAGCAATTTGCCGATGCTGGGTCAGTGAACGGCCTAAGTGTTAAATGCGATAATAGATGTCGCTGCCTAGGTAGCCTGCATACAAATTTTAACTCCGTTAGCAAGATCCAGTAGCCTATCAGTTAACTTGTCTGTAAATTACTCCCAAACACAGTTAAATGGCAATCCGATCGGTAGTTTTCGAGTTAAACCCGGACATACATACGTACTTACTTGGCAATATAGTATAATGGATAATTAAGGTACACTTCGCCAAAGCACTACTACTACTGCCTATTTGCGTCCCACTGCTGGGCACAGGCCTCCTCTCATCACGAGAGAGTTTGGGCTATAGTCCCCACGCGGGCCCATTGCGGATTGGGGACTTCACACACATCTTTGAATTAATTCGCAGATGCGTGCAGGTTTCCTCACGATGTTTTCCTTCACCGAAAAGCACAGTGGTTAGTTCAAATTGAATTTCGCACATAATAAACAGAGGTGTGAGCCGGAATCGAACCCCCGACCCTCTACATGAGAGGCGATAGGTCAAACTATGGAGTGTGGAATGTGTCTTGGTAAGGAGCGCAATCTTATATGGCGTAACAATTGAAAACGAGTCCAGCGGATTTGATAAGCAACAAAACAAAACACGCTCTCCTCAAAACCGTTTTCGCTGCGTTTTCGCCTCGGCAGCGCCATCTGAAGGCGCTACTGCAGACTATCCGCCTAGGTGGCTTGACACTTGTGGCGACCGCAGCGCCCCCAACCTACCCGATTTGGTGTCCACTTTTGGAACTATAAAGATTGCGCTCCTTTACTTCAACCCTCCATAGGTCAAACCCTTAGGCTACTACGGCTTGATACATCAGACGCTACAAAATAACAACTTTAAGAGTCGTTACCCTTGTCTGTCTGTATTTATAAAGCCCAGGTCAAAAACCGCTGAACAAGAGCAATTTAATATTTTTAACAACCTAACGTGATATTGCCCTTTCGCGCAAATTAATTAGTCTATCTGAAAACCGAATGTGGTGAAGTTCATGGAAAATATACGTTTCATTTGATTTTATATTCGAAAGCTTTTGAGGATAAATTGGGAGCTGATTTCAGCGAGCGTGATGTTTTATAATAGAAATTATATACTTATTTTTCTCCACTTCAATATTATGAAAATAGTAACTAGCGACGCGCCCCGGACGACAAATTATAATAGCAAAACCTTCGTCGTCGACCCCTATTTATTAGTGAAAACTGCATGAAAATTCGTTCAGCGTTCTTGAGTTTATCGCGTTCGCGAACAGACAGATAGACGTGGCGGGGGATTTTACTTTATAATATGTAGTGATGCACTCAAATAACATGACTCTCCTCGTGTCGCAGTAGGGTAAGAGAAAATAACATACTAGCTAAAACGGTGCACTTAGCTAGCTAGTTCTATTTAAAGTCACCACGTTGCTTATTTAAACTTGCGTTCGCGCGTGAACAATGCTCTCTAACGTTTCGCGGAAATGCTTGATTTACGATACGATCCTATGCGCATTGCGAACGACTCTCTCTCTGCCTTACGCTAGAAATACCACAAACAATTTACCTCCCACTGTTGGGCTCAAGGCTTCCTCTCATCAGGAGAGGGTTTGTGCTATAAGCCCCTACCCGGGCGAGGTGATTTTCGCAAATTCAAATTCAATTATTTATTCAGCAAATTGGCCACATAGGGGCACTTTTACACGTCAGAAAAAGAAATTACCAGCGCTTCCTAGACCCATTGCTTGAGAAGAAGCGCCAGCCTATTTGCGTTCCACTGCTGGGCACAGGCCTCTCATCACGAGAGGGTTTGGGCCGTCCCCACGCGAGCCCAGTGCGGATTGGGGACTTCACACACATCTTTAAATTACTTCGCAGACGCGTGTAGGTTTCCTCGCGATGTTTTCCTTAACCGAAAAGCTCAGTGGTAAATTCAAATTGAATTTCACACATAAGTAAACTTAGAGGTGCGAGCCGGAATCGAACCCCCGACCCTCTGCATGAGAGGCGGAACACACCAAGATTATAGGACTGGGAAACACAAACGCAGGGAGGGAATTCCAAGTTGTGCGAACAAAAGATTTAGTGCATCGGGCAGCGACATCTATTATCGCATTTAACACTTATTTCGGGCGTACACTGGTTAGTATGAAGGTTGTCATTCTAATAATGCAACCTCATCGTTTCATTTTATCACAGTCAAAAATTCAACGGGAAAACTGAAGGAGTCTACAGTTATTCATTATTTCAGCCAAAAGACGTCTACAGCTGGACAAAAGCAGGCCCAAGGCTCTCGTACCCTTGTTATTCTTATCGTGTATTCAAATCGTACACGTTTTGGGTAATATCGAATGTTTACTAAGTATTTTCGCCGACGGCAGACGGCGGACACGGCCTATAAAAGCACAATTTCGAATACAATTCGAATGAAGTGTCAATGTTTGCGTGCGAGGACGTCTGTACACTTGTAAATGTGTGTGTTCCACTACGCGAGCCAATGATTTACTCGCCATCTCCGGATGAAACAAATGACGGTAAGGAGAGTTGGGCGCGAGCTGCGCGCGGGCTAAGAATCAGGCGGGTGATTCCGTGGCCATTCTGTACGTAGTACTGTTAAATATTCTGTGCCGACACTAAGAAAAACCCTTATCGACCTGACATATTGTCCAAACCTGTTTCGACCCACAATCACGTCAGGATTCGAACCGGCGACCCCGCAATCAAGGCAATCAATTAATACGTCAACCCGGTGACTGTGCGTTTCTAACCCTATGCAACTAAATCTATTAAAGTTTCGCCAGTACGCACGGGGAGAGAAAACGCAGCGGTTTTGATTTAACTAGGATAGCGAAATAGTAATACCTAACTAAAAGGTATAAAAATGAGGTAAATATCCAAAATGCCATTCAAATTTTTGACATTGGCTCCATAGACAATCTGTCAAATTTTAACCATCCGTTGCCAAAACGAGGCGTTTTGTGGCTATAGGAACCGAGCCTGAATAGACTGTAACACAAGGCACGCATTCCAGACTTATTATAATAACAACATTTTTCTATGGGAGATAAAAACAAACTGCAGGCACCCCCAATACCCCGACCAGAAAACTAAAGACCCAAAACCAAACTAGCTGCGCCTTTCTCTAGACTTCAAATGATACATTCAGGCCCCTTTACAACAAAAAATCAGACGATATTAAAATAAAAACTAATTTTAATAAATTTAAAAATAGTTTAAAAAAACATTTACACGAGAAATGTTATTATTCTATTAAGGATTTTCTCACAGATGTATATTTTTTTATTAATAATAAGGTTTAAATTTTTAGTCTGTAAGTTATACCTAACTAAAATTGCGGTGCCCACACCGGGTTCATGTTCCCGGCTACAAAAAACTAAACTTAAGAGCTCAATGTAATGAACATGTTATATGCAATAAAGATTTATGATTTATCCTATTCTTTAAACGAGCAATATTTGCGCATATATATATATATATATATATATATATATATTTGTAATCGCATTCTCGAAAACGGCTGCAACGATTTCGATGAAATTGGGAATATAGGGGCTTACGGGGGTGAGAAATCGATCTAGCTAGGTCTCATATCTGGGGAAATTCGTGCAAGCAAAGCTCAGTCCCCCAGGTACTGATTCTACTTACTTGATTTATGATTTGTGCTAAATTCCCCACATCAACAGTGTTTAGCTATAAACGCACGCAACCCAATTCATAGGGCTTCTATTTTGCATGCATGCATGAAAAAAAATGAATCCAGTGACTCCTGCACAAAGCTAAATCTGTCTTGCAAAGGCCTGTCCAATTTCAAATGGTTTAGTGCAAAGCAGCGGTTATTAAAACGCTGCAAAAAACCGCCGTGTTTCGCTTACAATGCGTATGTGTACATAGCATATGGCGCTATTGCAACAGCTTGCGAACAATTTATACGTTTTCACGACTGATTACCGAATGCAAGTCACCGCATTGATTATGATGATTGTTGTCTTAATTCCTAACAGTCATTTGGGGTCATATTAATCATGTTGTTTGGAAGAGATCGCGATAAGACCGCCCGTCGGTTGCCCACTACGCTTTAATTCTTGATTACGTTTTTTTGCTTTTTAGGGTTCCGAAGTCCACAAGGAACCCTTATAGTTTCGCCATGTCCGTCCGTCCGTCCGTCCGTCCGTCCGTCCGTCCGTCCGTCCGTCCGTCCGTCTGTCCGCACTATTGCTCGGAGATGCTTAGTTCTAGAAAGCTGTAATTTGGCATGAATATGCATATTAGTTACGCTGATAAAGTGGTACAATAAAATGTTGAAATATATATTTTTATAGGGTACCTCCCCTAAAGGAAAACTATCACAGCTAAGTAGGCTGTACAAACTTTCGAGTAATAGTCGACCAACTTATGATGATGATTTTTCTCGAGCGGCAGGGGCGTCGGGCGGGCACGTCATACCACAGGCTAGCTAGATGCTAATAAGTCTTAGAAAGGTACTGTGGGCATCGTCAACTTCGGAACCCTATACTTTGCGCGTGGCCCGACACGCACTTGGCCGGTTTTTTTTTATAGTCTGTTGCTAGCGGGGTATGGTTTTATCTACTTTTCTATCTACTTTTTAATTACATGCTTTTTTAAAGGAGGGATAGATGATGTCTATATCGGGATTTTAATTTTATTGTCATTTTGGTTTGGATGTTATAACTTGTTTTTTTTATGTAAAAAGATTGACAAACAGGCCGGGCCCACCTGGTGGTAAGTGGTCACCGCCGCCCATAGACACAACACCAGAGGCGTCACCAATGCGTTGCTGATCTCGAAAGGGAAGGAGGATAGGGCGTATGGGATAAGGGAGAAGGGAAGATGGGAAATGGGATAGAAGGAAAGGGACAAGCCCCCGGTCTCTCTCTTAATTAATTTTCTTCGCCACATCACCAATTTTTTGTATTTTCTAAACCATCATCATCAGCATCATCATCATCATCATATTAATCTGTGCTAGTCGGCCCGAATCGCCGTGTATGATATAGAAGATCTATTTTGTGTATTTAACACATTTCAATTTAATTTATCCCCTAGAGTCACTATATAATTCTTATACTGTGATTGATCCATATCCATATTAATATTATAAATGCAAAAGTAACTCACTCTGTCTGTCTGTCTGTATGTCTGTCTCCTCTTCACGCTTAAACATCTTGACCGATCTGAATGAAATTTGGCAAGGAGATAGTTAGGATCCCGGGAAAGGACATCCTACTTTTGATCCCGGAAAAACGCATAGTTCCCGTGGGAACGCGATAACCGAATTCCATGCGGGCGAAGTCGTGGGCAGAAGCTAGTCATGATATATTATGCATGTTTCCTTCGTTCTAAAATATGCATTTTTCAATAGAACGTTAAAATTACGTATCAAATGAAATTGTCATTCCCTGGGAATGAGAAACCAAGTGATTACGAAAGAATAATGATCGTTTTATAATGACATCACGTGTGGAACCGAGACGCTTGCCCAGAATGTACAATACATTAATAGGTAATTAGGGACCTAATGTAATTATTATAGGTACATTTACATGTCACGGGCCCATGGGGATCCGGTCATTCGCATTCATGGGGCCGAAGCCAACATGAAGAGGCTTTTGGTACCTTTTACTAGAAATGTGAGATGGCCGCAACTGTGGAGATCTGTCCTCCCAGTACAACAGGTTGTCCTGGCGGACAGCCCTCCCCAGTTGTCAAACTATTGCCGAGGAAGGAAGAGACTTGGAGAGGGCTATGTGGATGGGAGGTGTGGACTGGAAAATGGGGCTATGGAGTGAGATAACGGACATCTGCCTGATCAATATCTCACAAATTGAAGGCAAGGCAGACGTATTATTAGGAGCCTCTTTTGTCCCACTGCTGAGCAAAGCCCACCCCCCCCGTACCTATATCCTTTTCAGCAGCTCCTGGCCAGTTCATCAAAAAGTAGTCCAACTCATTTCGCCATAAATAAAATTGATATAATGTTCCGATATGGCCGGGGTAGCATAGTGGTTTGATCTACCGCCTCTCCTGCAGAGGGTCGGGTGTTCGTTCGTATCCGGCTCGTACCTCAGTATGTGCGAAATTCAATTTGAATTTACCACTCGGCTTTTCGGTGAAGGAAGTGTTATGTAAACTCCGACAGCCAGCAAAGTCGGTGTCAAGTTCACTATAAGATTGTCATCAGCTTTGGGTCGGCTCACTTGACACCGACTTTGCAGGCTGTCAAAATTCAAAATTCAATCATTTATTCAGCAAATTGGTCAAATAGGGGCACTTTTACACGTCAGAAAAAGAATTTACCAGTCGGATTGTCGGAGTTTGAAGTCGGTTTTTTTAATATTTTTATTTTATAATTCGGCTACAGTTTCAAACCTGAGTAGGCGGGACGTAAGTCTCACTGTAGTTTTTCTCGAAAACTACTCAACTGTTTTAGAAAATTCTTTCTCCTATAAAAAGCTACATAATCAGCCAGTAACATAGGATACTTTTCATCCAAAAACTCATCCCTTAAGGGGATAAAAAGAGGGGTAGAATGTTAGTATGAAATTCTGCGGAGAAAAATCTAGTGTACTATTTTTTTTAATAATACTTATTGGACAAAAGCACTATAGTGCAATAAATGGTAATGGTGGATCGAACTACCCTATCATTAATCACTATAGCCTTAGGGTAAGGGTAGCGTGCTTAACCACGTTACGAAGTGGGAGGTGCTGTTGTTATAAATAAAATGGGGAAATGTATTGGAATTCACTATATTTTCTACGATATTTAATTGAGTTTTAGACAAAATTTTGCATAGAATTTCATACCTACTACCCTCCAACCTTTTAACACCCTAACGCTACGGGTTAGGCTCTTAATTCAGGGTTAGTTGCAATGCAAATTGACTCGAGTTAGAGGATAACCCGAGGTTAGTGGCGCTGGTGCAGTCGGGCTTAACGCATTCACTGCCACCAACGCATATATGCGTTTTGCTGACTTTCCCGCAGTGCCTTGAACGCACATGTGCGTTGCAATGTTCGATGTGGCACCTGGCGAAAGTTCGTAAAACAGAAGTGACAGTGAATGCGTGAGTGGCAGTGGATGATTCACATTCAGATCGATCAGTCTATCAGTCCGTATCAGTCATATAGGTGGTTAGTTATAGAAGTATTGAAAAACTTTGGCCCGTGTAAAACCCGTTCCCGTGAAAATATCGGGATAAAAAGTATCCTATTTTATTCCCGGGGTCTCAAACTATCTCCCTACCAAATTTCATCCAAATCGGTCCAGTCCTTGCGACGTGAAGGAAGGACAAATAAACAAACACACTTATGTAAAGTATGGATTTGGATACACAGAAAGAGTCTTGTTACGCGGTCTTGTTCTCAGAAATAGGTTAGCAAGCGCTGGTATATTATTATTAATTCGATTTTTCGCGTAAAAGTATCCGTATGTGGCCAATTTGCTGAATAAATGATTGAATTTTGCTTTTTTCATCTCAACTTCACTTGAATTTTATGCCAATTCTAAATAATAAGCTCGCAGCAAATGTGAATTAGAAACTATTCAATAACAAATGCATTTTTACAAGCCCTGCTATAATTTTTCAACCAACATTAAAAATTGAAAACTTATCCTTTTCAGTGGCCGGACTTGTAAAGGCACTTTAGCACTGCTGAAGATTCACATATCAAAAGAACCTATAGCATATCTTCGACGCTTCTAACTTGAACTTTGTTCCTTAGCACTTGAAGTCTAAAATCGAGTGGGGTTGAGGAAGACATAAATCTTTTTAGAAAGTCATTCCTCTATTGTCGTACACTACGGACCACAATAGTTGAGAAACGAGAATTATTCTTTGATTTATTATTGTATGAGCGCAACTTGAAGTTTTTTTGACATATGACTAGACTAGAAAGGGTGCTGCTGAAACGCATTTTTTTAACTTTATTGCCTTGTTTTGAAGACGAATTTTGCGCCATTTTTAAACTGTTGAAATCATTCTTCGTCAAATAGATATAGAGTGAGATCAACTGAGAAATTTAGTGTCAGAGGGTTCCGCAAATCTTTCCTTTAATCTCTGACACAAAAAGAGGGGTGTCAAGGTTCTTTGTGTGTGTCTGTGTGTCTGTTTATCGTCTTATAGCTCCGTAACGGATGAACCGATTTCGATTTAGTTTATTTTCTTTGATAGATGAGTTCATCAAGTGCCCTTAGCTATATTTGAAGAAGATTGATTTGTAAATTATGGAATCCAACAAAACCAAACTCACATATCAAACAAAAAACAAAATGGAAGCTCCGATCTACAGACGGACACATTATATATACACAAATACCACAATCACACACACTAGGCGTTTTTCTGTAATAAAAAGTACCTACTTTCCTGGGACTCGAGCTATCTCCATGCCAAATTTCATCGAAATCGGTTCAGCGGTAGAAGCGTGGAGAGGTAACAGACAGACAGACAGAGTTGCTTCCGCATTTATAATATTAGTATGGATAACATAGGTCCTATATAATTGTTACTGACACATAGGTAGGATCAAATATCATGAACATTTATAGTAGGTACATTAGTCATTTTATCACGAGTCCCTAGTTATGTTGGCGCGAGCGAAAGCGAGCGTTAACATTAGGGACGAGTGAAAATGACAATTTCGCACGTGTATCGAACGGCATTTTTTAAAACATTTGCGAAAAAAAAGAATAAAGAAATTATTCTATTCTATTCTATTCTATTCGTAAAAAACAACTCTACGCACGCTGACTAGCTGTCAAAAATCAAAAAGCGCTCGTTCGGAAATGACAAACTTTTGACACGTTAAACAGGTATCAACATTTTTGAGCTGTATTTTTAATATTCACTGAAGTTTCATAATATTTTAAACCAGCTAATCTCTAAAACGGTTGTTTACTATAATTAGCCGTCCCGTTAATTGATCCCGTGACACCCCCCTTTAGGGGAGGGGGGCATAAATTATAAATTAAACAATAATAAATTCAATTTGAATTTACCACAGAGCTTTTCGGTGAAGGAAAACATCGTAAGGAAACCTGCACGCATCTGCGAAGTAATTCAAAGTTGTGTGTGAAGTCCCCAATCCGCACTGGGCCCGCGTGGGGACTATAGCCCAAACCCTCTCGTGATGAGAGGTGGCCTGTGCCCAGCAGTGGGACGCAAATAGGCTGCAGTAGTAGTAAATGCGATTTTAATATAGGTAGGCCGTAAGCTACTAATCCATAAGATTAGTAACCGTTTCATTTTGGTGCGAGGGGATTCTCCTTTATTTTTCTGTACATACTTATTTGTCTACTCGTGAACATGTGTCCTCTCCACTACTCAAAGGTTAGCTGGAAGAAATTCCTTGTAGGGATAAGCTCGCCTTTGTACATGTGTCTCTTCTCTGTATTGATAATTGTATTTGTGTGTTTTTTCTGTACAATAAAGTATGTGACTTACTTACTTACTAAAACTGGGGTGTTAGTGATAAAAAAAGTAACTTCAAATGTATAATAAAAATGCTATCGACATCCCACTGCTGGGCACAGGACTACACCGTGGGCATTGGGGACTTCACACGTACTAGAATTACTTCATAGACGCATGCAAGTTTCCTCACAATATAGTTACCTTCACCTTTTCTTAGTTATAAGTCCAATTCGAGGCCGAAATTCAAACAGAATAATAAATGACATTTGCTAAATCATTTGATAAACTCTTCCGTTACCTACCTACTGACTGACTTAAAGACAAACACACAGCCGAAATTCGTAGGAAGCTGAAATTTGACATGTAGGTTCCTTGGGAGTGTGTAGGGAGCACTTTAAGGGAGGATTTCCCGAAATTCCCACGGGAACGGGAAAAATTGAGCCTACGTGGCTTATATACCTACCTACTAGCTTCTGCCCGCAACTATGCGTTTTTCCGGGATAAAAAGTAGCCTATGTCCTTTCCCGGGACCCCAACTGTCTCCATATTAAATTTCATCCAGAACGGTCCAGCGGTTGAAGGGTGAAGAAGGCTACTTTTTATCCCGGAAAATCGTTTAGTTCCCGCGGGAACGCGATAACTGAATACCACGCGGGGTAGAAGCTAGTAGATACAAATATAAACACAAAATAAAAGTTCCTAGCATCCCCCCTCCCCCCTAAGGCTCAGGCCTAACCATCTCTCAACATTAGTGTTTTGATGCTGCCAGTGAATTATTCACAAATTCATAAATCCAACCCCCCTTTGCAACCCCCTTAAACACAGAGTACCTACCCATAACAGAAAAGGCGCTTTAAAAAAAGACGACGATTTCTCGTTCTTAAAATTTGCGAGCAAAAAGTGGAAAATAGCACATCAAAAATTGTTATTTTGGGACTGTAAAAATGATGTCGATTAAAATCGAATACTTTTTACTTTACTAATTGCGAAATGATTTTTATCAAGTCACGTATCTATTTTGACTTGCAAAATTTAGAAAACTACACTAGTTCAGTACAGAAATCGCAATATAAATAGATATTTATTATGCTTTTCTCGTCCTTTTTAACCGACTTCAAAAAAAGGAGGAGGCTCTATTTTTTTTGTCTTTTCAAAGAATATTGTCCAATGATTCGCTATTGAGGTAAATATGCATTTTTACCTAATATTTACACTTTACAAAACAGTGTTTGAAAGCACATACTTACTTAAATACAATATAAGCATCAATGTCATACTTACAACATGATTAGAATCGATAACTGATACTGTGGTTAAAATACCGTCATAACGTTTTGCTTGACCCCATATACATGGTGGGTCGGATCCTATAGTAAATACCTACAGTATCAGCTATCGATTCTAAGCATATTTTATACGTTTTTAATTTTTTTTGAGATGGTAAAAAAAAAGTATGCATATATTATTATTTTTTACCAGCTCAAAAAAAATCAAACCCTATACAATATACTTAGAATCGATAGCCGATACTGTGGGATAATTATTTGCTATAGGATCCGACCCACCATGTATAGCGTTTATTCCATACGAATGATTCCTCTGTATCAAAAGTATCTGCGCCGCCCGCCCATCCGTCAAAATCCCGAGTTAATTTCGTTCAGCAAAGCTTGTAGGTATCTTTACTAATATTTCAACGTTTCCTTAAGTGATTATATTCGTAGTTATTAAAGAGCATCTGTTGATTTATTTATTAAGGCAATTTAGACTGATTTTAATTGCTTAATTTAATATTTTATCTAGGAAAAAATTGATCGTCTGTAAAGTCGGTTTACGGAAGATAATTGTATACGTGATAACGTGACGTAACGCTACAACGGTACGTAACGCTACAACACTCCTATTGCGTCATGTTTTTAGCGGGCGCAGCCGGCGTTCGTCAATTTTATACGACACTAGCTGACCCCGCGGACTTCGTACCGCCTTAGATTTTTTTTGGGTATAGATAATAGCTTACGTCCTATTCTCAGACCTACTGATCATACACACAAAATTTCATAAGAATCGGTCGAGCCGTTTCGGAGGAGTTTGGTTACAAACACTGTGACACGAGAATTTTATATATTAGACTAGCTGACCCCGCGTAATTCGTACCGCCTTAGAATTTTTGGGTATGAAAAATAGCTTACGTCCTATTCTCAGACCTACTGAACATACACTCCAAATTTCATAAGAATCGCCGTTTCGGAGGAGTTTGGTTACAAACACTGTGACACGAGAATTTTACCTATATATTAGAGTATCACGTCAAAAAGGTGTGATATGTTCTTAGTCTGTCCTTTGTACATACATAGAAAAATAAACTAAAGAGTTTAGTTAATTTTTCTATGGCACACACGAGTATCTGTAAGTTACTAAGTTATTCAATTTATTACAATCAAAGTGTATTTTGGACACTAATATCTCTGCTCAACTATTACTTGTAAAATTTGGTGATAATCTGATAAGTGGGTTGCAAAAGAAAACATACAGGTTTACACAAGTTAGAAGGCGTGTGGATTACGCAAAAATAGACTCTGCGTGAACGGCTTAAGTGCTTCGCCGCGCGCCTTCTAAGTTGTGTCGTTCTATAACTACCTACCTATGTTTGTATGGAGAGAGTAGCGGTCACCCCGGTGACTCTTAAATAGAACATTATTCAATCGTTACATTATTACAATTGAAACTTACACTCAAGCGATTCAGCATATTCCAAAAAGATCACGTGACTTACCTGTAAAAGAAAAACAACATTTAAGTTTCATTTAAAGACTGTGCCTTTACTGCATAAAAACTAAACTCTTAATAGTACATTACACACCTAGGGCTGTAAAGTAAAGAAAGTCTCAGATCGCGGGTAATTGGGGCCCGAGCTGGAGGCGAGGGCTATAATCTAGCGGTCTGAGGCTTTCTTTACGACCGCCCGTGGTTAGTATACGATTTTACGTCACCACCTGGCCGTGAAGAGGGATTTTTCGTCGCGCCCGAGGGCGGTAAATCCCGCTTCTCGGCCAGGTGTGACGTAAACATAGTTACATCCCCGTAAACTCCACCCGAAACTTTTAAACACATCGCAGATGCGTGTAGATTTCCTCACGATTTTTTCTTCACCGCTCAAACATTTTCTACAAGAGAGGCGAAAACTACGACTTCCTTTCATAATTATGTCTTACTAGCTTCTGCCGAGAAGACGTGGTGGCCTTGTGGTTCGACCTACCGCCTCTCATGCATGGTCGGGGGTTCGATTCCGGCTCGCACCTCTAAGTTAACTTATATGCGAAATTCATTGAATTCACCACTGAGCTTTTCGGTGAAGGAAAACATCGTGAGGAAACCTGTACGCATCTGCGAAGTAATTCAAAGATGTGTGTGAAGTTCCCAATCCGCACTGGGCCCGCGTGGGGACTATAGCCCAAACCCTCTCGTGATGAGAGGAGGCCTGTGCCCAGCAGTGGGACGCAAATAGGCTGCAGCAGCAGACGCAACTTCTTCTACAGACTTATTATTAGTATAGATAAGATTATTAGTATAGATAACAAATATTTTATACGAGACACGCGAACGGCCAATTTTCGTAATATACATTGCGCTTGCATTCACCTATTTGAATAGAGGTAATTATTTTACTCGCTCAACATGCCACACAGTCGGTACAGTACAAACAGTAAAACAATAGTGTTTTTGACAAGTACGAAAAAAAAATGTCGTCGTTTTTAGTGTTCGAAAGTTAGAGAGTAAATTATCTTGCGAGAACTTTTGTGGGAACTATTGCGAATTCTACTACTACTACACTACTACAGCCTATTTGCGTTGCGTCCCACTGCTGGGCTCAGGCCTCCTCTCACCACGAGAGGGTTTTGGGCTAATAGTCCCCACTTGTTTTTAGTATTGAGTATTCCCTATTTCAATTTGACAATATCAAAGAACATTTAAAAGACTTTTTGGGATGTAATGTTTTTACTTATAAGAGAACTTTCTCAGGTACAGCTTACATGGCACGGGTCTTGAGCGTTGAGCGCAAGTAGAGAGGATTTCTGCGCATGTTTACGACTGAAGGGCCAATAAGCGCCCGCTGCGTCCCGCGCCCCTCTGCCGTTGAGACCTTATTTTCGACTTCTGCGCAACGAAGGCCACTGCTCAAGTTCCGTGTGCCTACCTACCCATTCCTGTAGATATTTGTTATGTGTGGTTTATTTCTCTGTTGCCTGATGTTAAAGAAAAGATCATTTGTATTGTTTGTACCTATACTTATTAGCAGCCAATCAACTAGCTCAACTTCTCGCTTGCCCCCTTATATTACGGTTCACCGGTTTAAACGTGCCGAGGCAACAGACAGACGGATATATACAGAACGAGTATCAATTGATTTTACCACTTGATATTTGACTCATCAGCACACGCCGTACACGGCCTATAAAAAGCACGATTTCGAACACAATTCGAATGAAGTGTCAATGTTTGCATGCGAGGACGTCTGGGTACGTGCGAGGATGTCTGAACACTTGTAAATGAGAGTACGCGGGCCAATGATTCACTCTCCATCTCCGGATGAAACAAGTGACGATAAGGGCCAGTTGGGCACGAGTTGCGCGCCGGCTAGATTTAGGCGGGTGATTCCGTGGCCATTCTGTATGTAGTACTATTAAATTAAATATTCTGTGTCATCAGTCAACAAGCGGTCATAGATTTAGCATCAGTGGGTGGATCTTTATACTGTGGTAGCGGTTTCGTTTGCGTACTGTTCCCACAGTCGCAGTTTGCGAAATAATGAACAAAGTTCAGTGGTTGCCACGAATATCAGGATGATCTAATAACAAGTTAGATTGTTAGTGCGGTCGGCGTCCAGTGGCTATTGGACATACAGACATCATGTCACACTATATCTGGATATAACGAAAGCGTGCACGGACCGTTATAATGTATTAATTTGTTTTTAACCCCTTTTTAGGGTTCCGTAGACAAATGGCAAAAAACGGAGCCCTTGTGATTTCGTCATGTCCATCTGTCTGTCTGTCCGTCCATATATGACAGTCATTTTTTCGGAAACTATGGGTACAACGCGACACCAATTAGAAGGTGCGTGGTGAGGCACTTAAGTCGTTGCCGCAGAGTCTATTATTGCTTAATCCACGCGCCTTCTAAGCTGTGTAAACCTGTACTGTGTGGTTGAAATATGGGAGGTAGGTGTGCTCTATGAACCGGTACAATATGATGCAGTAGGTAGGTATGAAAAAAAAACAGGGTTTCCGGTCCAACTCGCTCTTCGCCGGTTTTTTGTTTTATTAAATAGGTGGGTTAATCGCGCGTTCTTAGCTATAGCACAGAATATTTAATAGTACTATGTACAGAATGGCCACGGAATCACCCGCCTGAATCTAGCCGGCGCGCTACTCGCGCTTAACTCGCCCTTACCGTCATTTGTTTCACCCACAGAAGGAGAGTGAATTGTTGGCCCGCGTAGTGGTAGAGATCTTCTACTATCTAAAGTTCCGGGCCTTCACATTTCAAAACGCTTCAATGTATTTAAAAAGCACCACCAACACTCTCAACACATGTGTGCGTGCTGAGACAACCATCAACTATGCGTTGAGAGTGTTGGTGGTGCTTTTTAAATAATAATGAAAAATTTGAAGCGTTTTGAAATGTGAAGGCGCGGGACTTTAGATACCTAGTAGAATGTCCTTGCACGCAAACATTGTCATTTTATTCGAATTTTGTTCGAAATCGTGCTTTTATAGGCCGTGTCCGCCGTGTGGGTAAGAGGAGAGTTTTTATCCAACTACGGCAATACCAAAAAAAGAGTTATGATTTAGCACTGTATGTATGTGTGTATGTTTGTATGCGTGATCCATCCTAGCGCTTAATCTACTGGCCCTATTTTGACGAAACGAAAGAGTTGAAGCTGTAGATCGATTCGTTACCATTTTTCCAGTGACATTAGAATACATTTCATACGAAAAAACAATATGGCGGAGTTTATTAGCAGTGGCATTGTACTTTTGAGCTTATCCACTTGTTAAATTGGCAATTTAGAGTCATTGTAAGCTTTTAACCACTCGAATATCACCTCTAAACATAAAGGTATAAAGTACACAAACATGACCACAGATAATATTCATTATAGTTCGTGTCCAACGCAGTCAAACAAAGGGTCATTTACCCTCGAACGTTTTAAAAATTAAAACCGACAAGCGCGCAAATTTCGCATGGTTCCCTGTGGAATTTTGTGTTCCGGTAACGCTACGTTACATTTTAAATTAGAGAACATTTGAAAAAACCGTTGCATGTGTGTGTCTGTATACAAAAATTTGGATTTTTAGCAATTGAAAATATTTCAAAACTTTAGTAAGGCGTAATTCGAAAACCGTTTCGGTGTCTCTATCTCGCACGCACACAGACGTCCTCGCACGCAAACATTGACACTTCATTCGAATTGTGTTCGAAATCGTGCTTTTAGAGGCCGTGTCCGCCGTGTGACACAGGTTACCTAAAACGGCTGACACGGGACACTCCATACAAACCGAACCATAACTGCACACCAAAAAATTATAGTGTACAAATAGGTACGTACGCGTCATTGCGGGCAGTCCATCCAGGGTCCAAGACTGTTCCATTCTGGAACTTCGTTTAGTGTTGTTAGATAGGATCCACTTAGTAATTCTCTAAAGACTTGGCGAAAGGGTTCAGCGCCCACCTACGGATCTCTAAAAAGCTCCACACTGCCGGGTCGGCAGTTAAATCGAGTTTGAAATTGGCGCGACCGCCGGGTTAAACTAATAGGGAACATGCACAAAAAAACCATCAAATTAATTACAGAAGGAATAAAAAGAAACTCCAGCCATAAAACAGGACATAATTGGTTACGAAATGGTCCTAACACTCCTAACTCAGCATATACTCTTTGCCTTAATTTGTTTGGAAATCTTCCATAATGATATCGTCTAACATCCACACGATCGTGCACCCATTTAGCAGAAAAACAAACTTATAAAAAAAACATTTCGCCCCACTAACACTCAATATTTGTTATGAAGTAATAGGAGTATTATTCTATATCCGTCTACACTTTAAAATAAATAAATCATATTTAATTTACAAAGGCGAA
Organism: Aethes cnicana; assembly: GCA_963971205.1. NCBI lineage: Eukaryota > Metazoa > Arthropoda > Insecta > Lepidoptera > Tortricidae > Aethes > Aethes cnicana. The sequence continues at coordinate 3,796,612 of OZ020301.1, read as the reverse complement.
GTATATGCTTCGAATGGTAACCAATCTGTTCAAACGGAGCGATGGTGAATGTGGGTTTTTCCCAACTGATGGTGCGTGGTTACCGCTTATAGCCAATCCAGAGGCATCACCAATGCGTTTCCGGTCTGGAAGACATTTGAGTGATGAAAATATTTTTAAAAGCCCCAGTTCGTATTTAGTATTTGAACTTTCAGATCGGACTGACGAAGCATTGCAATAGCAATGGAAAAAACCGGCCAAGAAACGAGTTAAACTCGCGTGGAGAGGGTTCCGACCCTTGATTATTATCAATGACGTCATTATCATACCGTTTCACAGGATAAGCTCTTTTATATGATAGATTTCAAATACCATGGACTTCTTAATAATTTTCATGTCATCTATAGGTCAATAACTATCCTCCGTATTTTTTCCAAAATTTTAGGTGCAGTGGTTTTGGAGATAAGGGGGGGAGAATGGTCGTTTTTCGCTTATTTTCATAAATAACTTGAAAAGTATTGACCAAAAAAAGAAATAAAAAATATATATTTGAGACCCTCATAAGAAGTACTTTCATTTGATATGTCACACGATACAGTTTGAAAAACTTAATTAATATTTTTTCAAATTTAGCCCCCAAAAATGTCTATGTTTAAAATATTTTCGTTACACGTCCGTCTTTACCACCTGAACGCATCTGCGAAGTATCAAAGATGTGTGTGATGTCCCCAATCCGCACTGGGCCCGCGTGGGGACTATAGCCCAAACACTCTCATGATGAGGGGCGAGGCCTGTGCCCAGCCGTGGGACGCAAATAATGTAGTAGTAGTCACAAACTTACATATACGTACCAAATTTCAACTTAATCGGTCCAGTAGTTCGGAGAAAATTGACTGTGACAGACGGACGAACAGACACACGAGTGATCCTATAAGGGTTCCGTTTTTGCCTCTTGAGGTTCGGAACCCTAAAAATTAACTTAAATAATTGTTGTTTCCCGTGCATGTTTCCTACGCGGCCGAGCTAAACAATTACAACTCTCGAGTACTTTTTTGGACAAAAACCAGGGTATTTACAATAGGATGCCTTTGTGGCGATTGGACTGTTCAGAGGATGTGTAAATACGTGAAAAAATCGTTTAGATTTTTGCTGTTTTTTTTTTGCGGAAATGTAGGTTTTTTTTGTAATTTGACCAAATAAAATAAATAAAAACATGCAAAATTGATTGATTCACGATGCACGCTACAAATGTCACATGCGTCACATATAGAGAAAAAAAAACATTTTATCTGGCTATAAAAAGTTTATAGGATCGCAGGCAATTTGATTTTTAAACTTGAAAAAAATCGAAATATATATGATAAAAACATAGGGTACTTTTTATAATGAAATTCAAATCTTAAAACGAGGGAGAAATGAGGGAGCAAATCGGGAAATCACTAGTAATTTTTTTTTTAATACATTGCGAAAAGGTATTTAATTTTTATTTTTATATCAATGGTACCTATAGGCAAATGAGCGCACAGCCCACCTGATGGTAAGTGGTTACTGCGGCCCATGGACACCGAAATCCTATGATCCCCCATTAAGAAACCATAAGATCTCGAATGCTTTGCCTACCCTGAGGCCTAAGATGGAATGCCTCTGTGCCAGTAATTTCACCGGCTGCCTTAACCCCCTACCGGAACACAACGGTGCGAGCACTGCTATTTGGCGGCAGGTTAGCGGGGAAAGACGGTGGTACCACCCCGGGTGGACCTAGCACCAGGCCCTACCACTAGCAAAGGTTAATTTTTAGTTATACAAAAGTCACTAACATGAAATTTATTTTTATGATGGTGTCTCGTCTTTCTCGTATTTCGTCCCTTTAAGTTTTGGCGTTGGTTTTTTGGACACCCCTTATACAGAGTCACATAAACATACTTCAATTTAGACAGGCGTCAGTAGACTCAGTAGAAGCCGTGGTGGCCTAGTGGTTATGCAGAGGGTCGGGGGTTCGATTCCGGCTCGCACCTCTAAGTTTACTTACGTGCGAAATTCAATTTGAATTTACCACTGAGCTGTTCGGTTAAGGAAAACATCGTGTAGTGTGCACGCATCTGCGAAGCAATTCTTGTCAAAGATGTGTGTGAAGTCTCCAATCCGCATTGGGCCCGCGTGGGGACTATAGCCCAAACCTTCTCGTGATGAGAGGAGGCCTGTGTCCAGCAGTGAGACGCAAATAGGCTATGTAGTAAGTACCTAGTAGTAGGCGTCAGTAGAATGTCATACAAATTAGATACACGGAAATCCAATTACCACATACAAGTACGTACAACTTCCAATCATTCGGAACAAACGCTAAAAAACCTAACACAAAGGTGACACGGACTCAATTTGCCTTATCGATCTCGTCCTAAAAACACTATTAACCAAAAAACAAACTTCATCCCAAACAAAATAGATCGCAAACTACATTACGACCCATCATCACTTGCGACTTTTTACAACCGGTCCAATTTCGTAATAGTGCATCTGCGTTCGAGACGGGAGATTGTGTAGTAGAATTAGGGTTGTTTTTTGACTGCAATTCGGGTGTACGTATGCTGTTTGGTGGTTGAGGGTATAGCGGATTCCCCTTGAGTTGGCATTGTAAACAAAACGCCTATTATAATGCGACCGGACTACGTCAGGGGTGGGGGAAGTGTCGATGAGAAATATCGATTAAAACATGTCGATTGTCGATGTTTTTGTCCCCTGAATTCAGGAGACAAAAAATAATGTGATGAATTTTGTTTAAATTGGGATTATTGAGTACGAAGTACTCCATTCTCTACTTGAGTATTTATTATTATTGGGGGGTTTTGTAGGGCCATATGTGTGTCACCTCGACCATAGTTGATCTTTTGTGACGGCCCTTTTGAGTTTTGTTATAATTCACCTGTGATACCCGTTGAGTCCAGGAATTTCCAGATTCTTTGGGCGGTGCTATTTTGTATCTCTTTTGGGTGCATTATATGCCTCCCTAGGTAGATACTACGCTTTTGCATGAAAGGTCCGCACTCACAGAGGATATGCAGGGGCGTTTCCTCTGCTTCGTGGCAGAATCTGCACGTCGTGCCTTCTTTCATTCCCATTTGGGCTAGGTGTTTGTTCAGTTTGCAGTGTCCGGTCAGGCTTCTGGTTACTGCACACGTTTTATATCTTTTGAGACGTAGTATCTCTCTAGATAGTTTTGTCGCATAGCCCTTAATTAGAGCTTTCGAGTGTTTTTGTCCAGGTACAGACTTCCACAGCCTACTTGAGTAAAATATGATTATTAAATGAAAGGGGGTAGACAAGCAAACAAAATAAACTATAACTTTTAACCAAAGAAATATAATTGTGGTTGGCTCATTAGACGTGATAGCAGTTGTCTTGCTGGTTTGATATAAATCTATGTACTTATAATAAGTAGCGTCTGTAACTAGGAAATTAAAAGAAACTCTCAAGTCGAGGGGACGATAAACGACAATCGACATTGAACACCAAAAAAATGATTTTTAGAAAAAAATGCTGTATGTATTGTAATCTATGTTCGAATTTAACTCAACGACCGGTCGGATTGCTACAAAATTTGGATGGTGATAGTTTATAACATTGGTCAACATATAGCCCACTTTTTATCCCGGTAAAACGCATAGTTCTTGCGGGAACGCTAATACCGAATTCCACGCGGACGAAGTCGCTAGTGCATAATAAAATTGCGTACATATGCCAAGTGTAACTTTTACTTCTATTTACAATTTCAATGTACATATTTACAAGTCAGTAGCATATAAGAGACTTAAGATCTCGTGATGAGTGGAAGGCTTTGCCTTTTACAGTAGGACGGATATAGGTAGGTACTTAATTTAAATATATTTATTAAATTGACAAGTACATTTGTCAAAGAAGTGCAACGCAACACACTCTTGCAAGAAATCAAATCAAATCAATCATTTATTCAGCAAACTGGCCACATTTGGGCACTTTTACACGTCAGAAATGAATATTATATTCCAACTAACATGTAACACCCCGTCATCTATTATTATTTATTAGAAAGTTTAACTCGATCAAATTACTTCGTACCGCTCTAATTTAATAATTTCTCCGTTGCGAAGGGGAATTTACGCGAATCTGTCAAAGTTAACAACTTTCTTTAATGTTGCCGTGGTTTTGAAATCTTAAGTAGCATGTTAAGTGTAACTTTGCCGTCATTTCTGATATTATCAAATTCGTTGTATTACTAAGTTTGTTTAGGTATGACTTTTTTCGTTGAAATTGTCCTTTTCGTAATTTATAAATTCAATAGATTTTCTCTCTCTTCAATAGAAAAAATAATTTTAAATCACTGAAGATTTTAAAATCAATCCGCCATAGTTTGCATAATGTTAGATTAGTGTACTAGGTAATAAAAGGAATAGGATATAGGCGTGCATCGGTGCATCCAGCCTAAAAGTGATGTTTTTTCGATTTAAAATTTAAAATTATCGAAAAATACATACTATAAATACTTATTTAACAACTTTTCAAGTAATCTCACATCTCGTTAAACATCGTCACAAATTGCCAAATTAACTTAACTAGTATCATGGTTAAGAACCTTAGCAAACAAAGTTCATCGATATAATTTCATCGACAACCACATCACTGGGCCATAAAATTGTGTAATTCGACCGTTAGTCGCAAGATATACGGATGTGTTATTTGATTGTTCGATGCCCCAATAATTGCTACCGTGTGACGTGTGTGGATATGTATGGCTTGAAGTGCATATACGGTGTGGGGTGTTGGATAAACAAACAGACATATATACTCGTAGATAACAGCAGTGCTCGCACTGTTGTGTTCCGGCAAGGGGGTACGAGAGCCGGTGAAATTACCAGCATAGAGGCATTCCATCTTAATCCTCGGATTGGCTACGTATTGGCAATCTTATGATACCTTTATGTCCATGAGCCGCAGAAACCACTTACCATAAGGTGGTCTGAGTGCAAAATGCCTAAAGCGTTATTGTTCGATACAGGTAAAAAAAGACAGCAATTCTCCATTTTCCATTAACCGATTGCAATCATAACACAGTTAAAAAAAACAGCGTCGACATATGAAATGGTAAAAAAAAGGTTCGAGATTTATATGCGACCTCTGATTACAATTTACGACCATTTTGTATGGGTTTTCGATTTGTTTCGCCCATTTTATTTACTCAGCTGACGTATGACACGACATTTTCTTGTTTGAGATCCGGATCGCATTAAAAAAATGTTACACATTAGCCCAGTCAACTTTGAAAATGAAGTTGTTTTAACTATATGTCATTAGTCAGCTGTTAGAAGTTTAACAAGTGTAGTAGGTATGGAGTGTGGAATGTGTCTTGGTAAGGAGCACAATCTTATGTGGCGAAACAGCTGAAAACGTGTCCAGCGGATTTGATAAGCAACAAAACAAAACACACTCGACTCCAGCCGTTTTCGCTGCGCTTTCATCTCAGCAGCACCATCTGAAGGCGCTATTGTAGACTATCCGCCTAGGTGGCTTGACTAGGGTGACGACCGCAGCGCCCCCAAAATCTACCGGATTTGGTGTCCACTTTTGGAACTATAAAGATTGCGCTCCTTTACTTCAACCCTCCATAGTAGTAGGGTATATCAATATTACATTCATGGACATTTGGAATCCTTAATTTCGAATGCGTTGCCAACCCTCAGGTCTCACATTGAATGCCTTTATGCTGGTAATTTTACCAGCTGTTGTGTTCCGGTAAGGGAGTAACCTTTACCGGAACACAACGGCATGAGCATTGGCCGTTTGGCGGAAGGTTAGCGGATAAATGATGAAAGTATTCCGGATCGGACAGCAGTGTGTAAGTACACGCTCTTAGGCCGGTTTCTTGCTATATCCATAAAATTTTGGCTACGGATAGATAAAATTTATCATTAGCGCCATAGAGAACCTGTCAAATACGTTGTGAAAACACGGCGTTAGATTTCCATTCATTTAAAAAAACAGGATTACTCACTACAAAAAAATATATACGTCACACCAATAAGGTAGTCAATTTAACAATATTGAACCTTTTAACGTTCCCACAAAATGCATATTAGAGTTCCTTGTATCTACCCTATCAAATGTACATATTAAAACCGACAAGTTGAATAATGTCGTTAATGTTTATTGTAAATATAATTATGAATAATATATTGCTGTGTCCCCTAGAAATATTGCGATTTGATAACAAAAATTCTCTAAAAGACCTTATGCGCAGAGTATAAATCTCAATTTTAGTAACACAAAGCAGTCGAATGGTACCTTTTTCAATGACGATGTTGTATGACAAAAGCCGTGGTAAATTTAAGAGGGCGTCAGAATTGATGTATTAAAATATGGGTTTTATTCCCAGTAGAAATCATGCATTTAGTCTCGTTAAGGCCAGTTGCATCACAGTTGAAGTATTCTTCAACTTTAATTATGGAAGATGGCAGCCGAGTTACTCAGCGTCTTAAATAAAACACGCAGTGATAAGTTATTAAAAAAAAATTAAATAGGTGAATCAACTTGTTATGTCACTAGTTGCCATAAATCAATCAGATCAAAAATCAAATCTGTTTATTTCCATGAAAAAATAAAAAAATACATTTTCGCATGCTCACGGTAGTACGGAGGTAAGTAAATATTATATAATAGATAAAAGTAGGTATTGTATTTTCCATTTCACAAAAATTATAGATCTAATAGGTAATGGTGAATTGTTACGGTCCCCTGGGTTACTTTTTTTTTAGATTTAATGCATTTATGATTTTATGCACTTTGTCTCTGATTATTATTATTAATTATTTATAGATATTTTTTTCTCTCCGAGGAGGTTATTTGCGCACGGGCCTAAGCCAAGTGCTTAAAGTGCTGCAAGGCAATTATAAATTTAATAACTTTCTGACTATACGGCATGTGTTTAAAATAACTGCTTTCTGTAGTAGTTTGAATGTGGAAGCGTGGATGTTTAGTGTGCTGAGAGACGTGTGGAGGGTTTTCGGAATAACACCAGTAGATGAGAGAACGATGGGGATAGTTTTAACTGTGTTAACTTGCCATTGGGTTTTTATTTCTATGGAGAGATCAGTGTATTTTGCAATTTTTTCAGAGTGAGTAATGACCAGATTATGGGTATTGCAAACAGCTATGTCAATTAAGTACACAATTTTATTGCTTTTGTCAAACAGTGTTATATTATTATTATAGCCTATAAAGTGTCAGGCCTCCCGTCTTTTTCGCCACTCTCGTCTCTGATACTACCAACCAAATCTTTGTGATATCAAGTCGTTTGTCGACGCTCGTAAGTAGGCCAGTTAAGTGGAGAATTGATGGTACTGACATTACAGCCCGCATCGTAACACATCCGACATTCAGTAGATCTAATCGATTAATCTTGTAATGTAAACTATCAATTCTATTGGTGGATTTTTTTTATTCATTACTAGCTTCTACCCTCCACTTCATCCACGTGGAATTCGGTTATCGCATTCCCGCGGGAACTTTGCGTTTTTCAGGATTAAAAAGTAGCCTATGACCTTTCCCGGGACTCCAACTATCTTCATACCAAACTTTATCGAACTCGGTCCAGCGGCTTAAGCGTGAAGTGGTACAGACAAACCGGTAGACAGACTCACTTTCCCATTTATTATATTACTGTTACATACAATACAAATAGGTATTATTTAGTGGAAATCAACATCAATCAGTTCTCGAGCGTTCCGGCATTTTATTATATTATACTTTTCTTTTTGTGCATTTTCGCATCTATTCTATTCTATTCTAATCACACGAATGCAGTAACACCAACATCACATTAACTTTTTGCTGGTGGTAGGGCCTTTTTTACGATGGGGAAATGCGTTAGGGCAAGGGCAACCGTCTTACCCGCTAAGCCGCCAAATAGAATAGAATAGAATCGAATAGAATAATAGAATACAATAGAAAATCTTTATTTTCGATACTGTAACAATAAGCTTATGATCTAAGAGGAAGGAATGTTACAGTAAACCGAAAAAAGGAGTCCACTCAGCAGTGAAGTCGAGGCACAGGGACCTCGACGCTGATTTTCAGTGTCTCCATAAAATAAAATAAAATAAAATAGCAGTGCTCACACTGTGGTGTTCCGAAGAATAAGACAGCCGGTAACCACTGGCATAGACGCATTCCATCTTCCACCTCAGGGTGGCAGCGCATTCGAAGTCTTATGATTTCTTACGTCCATGGACCGCAGTGACCGCTTACCATCAGGCGGCCTGCTCGTTTGTCTCCAAATAACCTGTTCGGTGTAAACCGGTCCTAATTCACAAATAACTACCGCCTTCAACTCCCGTACCCTAACAAGTACAAGATTCCGCAAAGCCTTTATCGAATTATGTATGCAAATATTGTTTTGATGGGCATGTAAGTGATATGCTATGGGAGTGCTCAGCCCTCTAATTTACGTGTAAACCGGGCTCCTAAAGGAGCCAACGGCTTTCCCCGGCATTATGAGCCTAGAGAGGATTTTGATTCAGTGGGTTTAATTCGTAGTTTGGTCGCTTTGATGGGATAGTTATGGGAAGAGATTTTTTTAATAGAAACCGGTAGTTGGTATAAAAATGGTAATGGATTTTATTCAATCCCCTTGAAAAAAAGGAGGGGTTTTAGAAGTCGGAGTGGGTTTTTTTTAGGGAAGTTAACGGAGTGAGCTATATTTGAAGAAAATCAGCGCCCAAGACTTAAACTAAGAAAGAAGAAAGTATTCGTGACGTATAAAAATAGAACACCATTGAAACCAAATAAACGGCCGTTGGCCGCGAAATGGTTCCTAGGTTAACATATGTACTGGCTTTGAATCAGGCGCTGGTAGGTATAAGAGGGTTAATCAAATCTTTTATGTCACTAGTCGTCATGTTACGGTCCCCTGGATCACTGGGGCGACTTTGTGGGTTTAAATCCACCAAATATGGGGTTTCTTTTTCATTTTCAATCCCTTCCTTGGGGGTATTTTCTAAACATCTAAGGCCCACTTGCAGCAACAAGTCGCAAACCTCGGGTTAACCGCTTAATTCAGATTTTTCATCATCATCATCATCATCATCATCATCCTGTACCACTCGCATCCGCCGCATTCACATTTTTTGTAGGTATGAATCTGACGTGGGTTAGAGGCTAACCCGAGGCTTGGTGCAAGTCCGCCTTAGAAGTCTATGTTGTAAAGGTCCTTCTAAGAAACATCTCTTATTTTGTCCCCTGGACAACGGGATAGAATAACGATAAGAAATTTTTGATTGAGAAATCATAAGATTACGAATGCGTTGCCAACTCTGTGGTCTAAGAGTGAATGCCTCTGCCTCTGGCAGTAATTTCACCGGCTGCCTTACCCCCTTACCGGAACATAACAGTGCGAGCAATGTTTGGCGGAAAGTTAGCGAGTCAAATCTTTGACTTTTTCGGGTAAAATCAATATGGATAAGAACGTTTTTACCTTCCTAAAGTGTGTGCATACATTAACAAGTCCATATTAATGGCTCGCTCTTACTCTAAACATTGCAATGGTGGGTCTAATCAGTTTTATCCGTTACTTCCGTAAATCAACGGGTTAGTGTAGTTTAGTATAGTTAGCACATCTGAATCACACTACACAACAGTCCCTTCTAAGTACTCGTTGAATTGAATCGTACTAAATATCATAAACGTGAAAGTTTCTTAGTGTGTTAGTTTGTTACTTATTATTATACGGGGTCAAGCAAAACGTTGTGACGATATTTTACTCTCAGAATAAGTATCGATTCTAAACATGTTTTTTTGGTTTCGAATTTATTTCAAGTTGAAAAAATATATACTTATATGGAATTCAAGTATTGTTCACACCAACAATCCCATACTGGGCCAAACATTTTTTTTTACTAACTCGAAACAAATATAAACCTAAAAAACATGCTTAGAATCGATAGCTGCGGTTCAAGCGTGAAATATCCTATGTTATTTCCATGGTCTCAAACTACCTAACTCCATACCAAACTTCAACGAAACCCGGCCAGAAATTTTGAAATGAAGGAAGAACAAACAAACAAATGCACTATCGCATTCAATAAGTATGCATGAGGACTATAGCCCAAGCCCTCTAGTGATGAGAGGAGGCCTGTGCCCAGCAGCGGGACTCAAATAGGCTGTAGTAGTAGTAGTAGTAGTAGATGCATGTGGCGTTTAAGTATACTTACCTATATTTTTTCTGGACCCTTGGAGACTATACATCTCTAAGATCTTAGATTTAAGTTTAAGTTAGGGACTATACATCCCTTCAATGTAATTTTAGTACGTACCTATATGTATATTTTATACATGTAATGTAAATTTTGTAAATTTTGAAAAAAGGCCTTCTGCTTCAGTTTGTTGCGGCGCTTCTTCTCAAGCAATGGGTCTAGGAAGCGCTGGTAAATTCTTTTTCTGACGTGTAAAAGTGCCGCTATGTGGCCAATTTGCTGAATAAATGATTGAATTGAATTGAATTGAATATATATAGATTAGTATGGATAGAAATCCCATAGATTTGCATTATCTGCTAAACTGCGTGACTCTGACACCGTGGTACAATAATAGAATTAATAATGGAATTGATAAATGACACGTCTTTACCATAATCTATGTCATATTATATTGGTTTCTACCCCATGACTAACTGTGCACGCTAATCTGTGCCTTCTTACTTGTGGATAAATGTGGGAATCGGGTGATGGTTTTCTACGGTTAAGGCATATTTGTCTTGATTTTGACAGAATGAACTTTTAGGTAATAGGTTAGTACTGTTTGATGCTTAATTTATTTATTTATTTGTTTTTCAAGTGTATGTATATGTATGTAATTAACTTTGAGTTTACCACTGAGCTTTCTGGTGAAGGAAAACATCGTGAGGAAACCTGCACGCATCTGCGAAGTAATACAAAGATGTGTGTGAAGTCCTCAATCCGCACTGGGCTCGCTTGGGAACTATAGCCCAAAACCCTCTCGTGATGAGAGGAGGCCTGTGCCCAGCAGTGGGACGCAAATAGGCTGTAGTAGTCAGACGCGGTCTCAGACAAAGATTTCGGGGGGGGGGGGGGGGGTCATATTAAGATTTTGGGGGGCGGGGGGGGGGGTCACGAATCCCATGATTGGTAAAAAAGGCCATTTTTTTCTATCCCCCTCTAGAACCGCCATTGTTGTATATGTATCACCTACATAACCTGTATTAGAGGAATGCCATCAGAGCATCGATATTTCTCCCACGTCAGGGAAAAAATGATAAACCCAGTAATTCTGAATACGTGGATAAGTACGCGCGTGACCGGCGTAGCTATGTACCAGGGGCACGGCAGTGGCACCGCCAAGTTCAGCAAAAAAAGATAAGCGTTTAGATGATATCTGAACTTGTCCTCTGTCTTTCAACTTTGCACCATATTTAAAGTTTTTCTGTTTGACTCTATGGTTGACCGGTAAAGAATGCATTTGGGCATTGAGTCCGCCTTTTAATATGATAGTGATATTCTTATTATAGTGCAACAAAGTTCAAATAAATAAATAAATTGTACGTAGGTACAGTACGACACAACTTAGAAGGACCGCGGCGAAGCACTTAAGCCATTGACGCTAAGTCTATTTTCGCTTAATCAACGCGCCTTCTGTTGTGTAAACCTGTACCATCTTTTTGTAGAAGTAGGTAACATTGATGTAGCTTCTTTTTTATTTATTTCCAATTATAGAATAGTGTTTAATTTTTTTTTACACTGAACGCTATATGTAGTGATTGCCTTTTCAGGGCAATACTGAAATAATGACATTCAATTTGTTGAAGAACTTTTGAGAAGTATTGTTTTTTTTCTTTTCATATTCAATGACTTTCTTTTCAGACAACTTAGATATTGGTATAATTGGCATCTAGTCTAGATAGATACTAATATTATAAAGCGGTACTATATTACTTGTTTGTTTGTAATGGATAAACTCAAACACTGCGGAACTGATTAAAAAAATTATTTCACCACTTTAAAGCTCTTTTATTCCCAAGTTACGAATGGTATATTTTATCCTTTTTTTCTGCGTACCTACGTAAACCGCGGATGAGCGAGTAATTCATAAAATGGAGATACCGCTACTTTCATAAACACTTGGCTTTTTCGAACATTATATTTTTATTTACAAATGGTACATTTTATCCAATTTTTTTCAGGTATAAACACGACTTGGCCGTTTTTTAACATTATATTTTTATTACGATCGATCTATACGTGCGAAGTGCGATCATGACGCCATTATGTGTTTCTAAATGATTTATTGTTCTTATAATATTTGGGGAACCGGATGTGAAGATTTGGAAACTAATGTGGAAGTATTGAGGCTACATGACTTCGAAATGATAGGTACTGTAGAGGGGGGTTGATGTAGGGGGAAAGACTGGCCCTATTACTGTCCTAACACTGTCCTAACTATGAAATAATAGATTTAAGTTGAATTGATATTATATTTTGAGAGATGCGTTCTTTACAATGGCTATAAAAAGACTAAATAATAAATGCTACACAATTCTACGCTTAAAATTACCTATTTTTGAAAGAAAATGTGACAACTAACCGACTGTACTCGGCCAGTCTCCACAGTACCTAAGTTGCACGAATAGTCAAAGAATCTATACTAAATAATAAGTCTGTTGAAGAAGTCCCGTCTGTAACTTGAGCATTAAAAGAAACTATCAAGTCGAGGGGACTATATAAACGATACTGAACACAAAATAACGATTTTTAGAAAAATTGCCTGTATATGTATGTATGTCCGGATTTAACTCGAAAACTACTGGTTGGCTTGCAAACTAAATTTTGTATGGGGGTAGTTTATAATACTGGTCAACATATAAGCTATACTTTTTATGTCTGAAAAACGCATAGTTCCCGCGGGAACGCTATTACTGAATTCCACGCGGAATAAGTTGCGGGCAGAAGTTAGTACTAAATACTTTTACGTCAGTTTCTTTTATGGCAGCAAACGAGCACACAGCTCACCTGATGGTAGGGAAGTGGTCTCTGAGTCCCATGGACAAAATGAGGACTAAGATTCTCATCCAATTCTTTTTCCCTTCGAGTTGCCGGAATTTGGAACGAACTCCCCCTAAAAATTAGGCAAGCACCTAGCTTATTTATGTTTAAGAAGAAAGTTCGTGCATTTCTTAAGCAGAATTTATCATCTTGGTACTTACTACTACTACAGCCTATTTGCGTCCCACTGCTGGGCACAGACCTCCTCTCATCACGAGAGGGTTTGAGCTGTAGTCCCTACGCGGGCCCGGGCGGATTGGGGACTTCACACACAACTTTGAATTACTTCGCAGATGCGTGCAGGTTTCCTCGCGATGTTTTCCTTCACAGAAAAGCTCAGTGGTAAATTCAAATTGAATTTCGCACATAAGTAAGCTTAGAGGTGCGAGCCGGAATCTAACCCCCGACCCTCTGCATGAGAGGAGGTAGGTCGAACCACTAGGCTACCACGTCGGCTTGGTACTTTCTAGTGAGCAGGAATACGGTGGCCCTTATTGTGTGACTCAAGAAAATTAACTTAATTAATAATAATAATAGATATCTTGGGACATTTCACACATATGGACCTGGCCCCAAACTAAGCAAAGCTTGTACTATGGGTGCTAGACAACGATATAAATACTTATATAGAGAAATACATACATATATAAATACTAAACATCCATGACTCGAGTACAAACATTCGTGTTCATCACACAAAGTTTGCCCCGAGCGGGACTCGAACCCGCGACCGTCGGAACAGAAGGCAGGGTCACTACCAACTGGACCAATCCGGCCGTTGAATCATTGTACAGTCATTAAACATTCAACGTAACATTATTTATTACAACGAAACATTATTTTTTATGCTTTTATATGTCATTAAATATTTGAATTTTATAATCAAAATGTAAAAAAAAACGAAACATTAGCGTAATAAATATACTAGAAAATATAACATGAAAACTTATCTAAGCGTGCAAAACTTCTATCACGTCTCGCCATCCGTCTAAAATATAAACAACTGAAGTTACGTTTTGAATTACTGCAATATTACCGAGTTCACGCGAACTAATTCTAAAGCAAATAAATTCTAATAATATATTCTGTTAAGTAAGATTGTTATTCATACACTTCGTAACTACTGCGCCAATCATCGTGATGTTTGTCTGGGGGGATACTTAATAGGACTTCTTCTAGGATTCTCTAAGTTCAAATAGTAGACTGGTGGAAATAAATTCTAGAAATGTATTAGTACATTACAGACCTAGGGTGGTGAATTCGTAAATGTCCCAGATCGCAGGTTTCTGTGGCCCGAACCGAAGGTGAGGGCCATAAATATGCGATCTGGGCCTTTACGAATTACACCGTGGTTTGTCAAAAGTTTTACGTCTTGCCTTGGCCAAGAAGTGAGATTTTCGTTCCGCGTAGCAGGCATAAAATCCCACTTTATGGCCAAGGGTGATGTAAAAATATTAATTACCAGCTTCAGCTGCTCGCGACTTCGTCCGCGTGGAATTCGGTAATGGCGTTCGCGCGGGAACTATGCGTTTTTCCGGGATAAAAAGTAGCCTATATGTTGACCAGTGTTATAAACTACCCCCATACCAAATTTTGTTTCAATCCGTCCAGTAGTTTTCGAGTTAAATCCGGACATACATACATACAGATTTTTTTTTCTAAAAATTGTTATTTTGTGTTCAGTTTCGTTTATATAGTCCCCTCGACTTGATAGTTTCTTTTAATTTTCAAGTTTCAGACGCGACTTCTGTAACAGACTTATTATTAGTATTTGTTATAGAGTATAGATTAATAGAGATAGAGAAAGCAAAACAGGACTAAACATTACAGTTTTATCTTGAACAGAATTACAATTTATTCTTGTCTACAATACACTGGAAGATTATTTGAATTATGTACATCATTGATAACATTGCAACAAACATGATAACAAACTTATCGAGTGGCGTCAGAGACGAGCTGTCGGTATAGGCCCCCAACAAGATGGAGCGACGACCTCGTGAAGGTCGCGGGAACGCGGTGGATGCGAGTGGCACAAGACCGGTCTGAATGGCGCGCCTTGGGGGAGTCCAGCGGTGGACGTCTTTCGGCTGAAGTGATGATCACATTACCATACCAGACTGGTTTCCTCGGACGAACGGCCCAAAAGCACGCTCTTATAAACCACACGGCGGACACGGCCTCTAAAAGCACGATTTCGAACACAGTTCGAATGAAGTGTCCATGTTTGCGTGCGAGGACGTCTGTGTGCGTGCGAGGTCGTCTCTACACTTGTAAATGTGTGTGTACCACTACGCGGACCAACGATTCACTCACCAATCTCCGGATGAAACAAATGACGGTAAGGCGAGTTGGGCGCGACTTGCGCGCCGGCTAGATTCAGGCGGTGATTCCGTCGCCTAACTAAGGAGTCTAAGGCAGCGTTCCGAATCGCGCTTAGAGCGCTCACAGTACCTTGCATCCTTTTTCCTCTTAGAACTCGACTTTCAAGAGGAATAGGGATGCAAGGTGCTGTGAGCGCTCTGAGCGCGTTTCGGAACGCAGCCTAAGCTCTCCCTGCGCACGGCGACTGCCATAACAGAGCAGCGCGGATCACGTGCTGCTAGTAATGAAATAAGTTGCTCGAATATCGTGCGATCGCGCGGCAGATAGGGTTGCCACGTAGCAAAACTATTTATCTATTTAATACTTGATTTTTATTAAGTTTCGCCTGCGATTTTGCCTTCATGCAAACCTTCTAAATCCTTCTCTCTCTCTCTAAAGGAATGATTTCGGGGATAAAGTGTCCTGTGAGAAAATGTATTTTTTTAAGCAGTTTTTGGGTTTATCCAACCCCACGCAAAAAGTTTGTAATACTTATTTAAAAAAAAAGTTCGTCATCGCCCTTCCCAGAAATAGGTCCAGTCTGAGGCGAATGCAGATTTAAAACTGGCGTGAACAAACACTGACGCGTGCAATTTTCTTGACAGTTAATTTGACACGCGTGCCAACCCTATCTAATGTAGAACTACCCGCGTAGGTATACCTCCAGTTTGTTTGACGTGCCGCCCCACCGAGACTCGAATACATTAAGCTTCCCAGGAAAATATGTTTTTCTGACACTTATAAGGGTTACTATATTAAAGTTGATGGGTGACGGGCGGTACATAAAACGACAGGTCCAATTCCCGATAAATAATCCACATGGTCTTTGGAAATAAAATAACAGCTGAAGATGATTTCCGAACACTGTCAACTACCAACCATGTAAGTATTCCAAATCACAATTCGAATGAATTGTCAATTTTTGCGTGCGAGGACGTCTGTACACTTGTAAATGTGTGTGTACCAAAAGTAGACAAACGCTCGTACTTCGCGTGCCATTAAACTCCTGAACTTTCACAAGCATCTAAGCACACGGCGGACACGGCCTATAAAAGCACGATTTCGAACACAATTCGAATGAAGTGTCAATGTCTGCGTGCGAGGACGTCTGTACACTTGTAAATGTGTGTGTACCTACTAGACGGGCCAGTGATCCACTCTCCATCTCCGGATGACACAAATGACGGTAAGGGCGAGTTGGGCGCGAGTGGCGCGTCGGCTGGATTCAGGCGGGTGATTCCGTGGCCATTCTGTATGTAGTAACTATTAAATATCCTGTGACACTACTTCGTCTTTGAGTAAAGTTCTAAACACAAGTAATTTCATTGAGCAGTCGCGACTATTAATGTACGAATTAATATGTAGGTACCTACCGTTTCCTACCGTAGGGTAGGTACAATAACTCGATTTGATAAAATCCGACAGCATACCAACTTTCTTTATACCCAGTGTCACTCTTACATTCAAGATTAATCTAACGACACCTCGCAAACTAAAATCCATCGGCTACAGAGCATGCCAAAGAAATTATACACACATACATACATACACTCGAAGAACATAACCCTTCAAGCGGAGTCGGGTAAAAATATGACACAGGAATCGTATGCCTTTGCAATAAAGTAAATTTTCAAAGTGTAAACATCCTTTTGTTCGGTCCACTTGTGAATCATTCATTATTAAACCCTCTTAAGGGCGATTTCTCTCGAACAAACACTTAATAAAACAATTTAATAATCAACATACAATCCTGACCCTTACACGAACCAACAGAAAGACTATTTTGCCCTCTAAATAACGTCTAATGAGTTCACGGTATTCTTAACCTAACGTAAACATTAAACAGTATAAATAAATTTAGAGTAAACAAAATAATATCCTCTGCCTGGAGCTTGGAGAATAAATAGCATGTTTAATAATCTGAAATACTTATTAATAGGGTTGTGTTCGGAGTTTCGGACTTGTTTTCTACGTTTCAAACAAATAGGGAACGTAAATATATATATATCCATCCAATCATCCACATCATATATTATTGTGTAACCTAAGGTATGAACAATAAAAACAATATGAACAATAGAAAAACTTTTTCGCTTGCGCTTCTTCTCAAGCAATGGGTCTAGGAAGCGCTGGTAAATTCTTTTTCTGACGTGTAAAAGTGCCCCTATGTGGCCAATTTGCTGAATAAATGATTGAATTGAATTGAATTGAAAACTTATATTAGCTACTAGCTTCTTCCCGCGACTTCGCCCGCGTGTGCCCGCGTAGAATTTAGTTATCGCATTCCCGTATCTGCGAAGTAATTCAAAGATGTGTGTGAAGTTCCCAATCCGCACTGGGCCCGCGTGGAGGGAGACTATAGCCCAAACCCTCTCGCGATGAGAGGAGGCCTGTGCCCAGCAGTGGGCCGCAAATAGGCTGTTGTAGTAGGGGAGGTACCCAATAAAAAAATATATTTCAAAATTTTATTGTACCACTTTGTCAGCGTAACTAATACAATACAATATACTTTATTGAATACCACACAATCAAGGAACAGTAGACATAATAATACTAACTAATATGCATATTCATGCCAAATTACAGCTTTCTAGAACTAAGCATCTCCGAGCAATAGTGTAGTAGTTCTCGCGGGATCTATACATTTTTTCCGGGATAAAAGTAGCTTATCTGTCCTTTCCCGGGGTACGGTACCCTAAAAACGTGTTCAGTGAGCCAAAAGAACATAATGAAAGGCTGCGTGATCAGAATTACTCTTTTATTCAAAAAGAGGAAACAATCGAACTTGGGGCGTAATAGTTAGGGAGCTGCGGATGCTAAATGTGTAGTTACTCGAGCTTCGTGGGGACGTATTTGAAGGTAAAATTATATAACTACTACAGCCTATTTGCGCCCCACTGCTGGGCACAGGCCTCCACTCATCATGAGACGGTTTCGGCTATAGTCCCCACATGGGCCCAGTGCGGATTGGGGACTTCACAAACATCTTCGAATTCCTTCGCAGATGCGTGCAGGTTTCCTCACGATGTTTTCCTTCACCGAAAAGCTCATGGTAAATTCAAATTGAATTCCGCGCGTAAATAAAGAAAAAACCGGCCAAGTGCGTGTCGGGCCACGCGCAAAGTATAGGGTTCCGAAGTTGACGATGCCCACAGTACCTTTCTAAAACTTATTAGCATCTAGCTAGCCTGTGGTATGACGTGTCCGCCCGACGCCCCTGCCGCTCGAGAAAAATCATCATCATAAGTTGGTCGACTATTACTCATAAGTTTGTATAGCCTACTTAGCTGTGATAGTTTTCCTTTCAACTACGTTATATATGCCACAACCGTGTTTTTTTCCAGCCACCCAAATACCACCATTTAGCTGACAGGCAGCCACAATATTTTTTCAAGACCTATTCAACGATATGCCGCACTATGTGGTACGCAAGAAAAAAAATTACATCCCCACTTTACAGACGGACGGACAGACGGACGGACATGGCGAAACTATAAGGGTTCCTTGTGGACTTCGGAACCCTAAAAAGGGTCATATGAAACAAGAGGATCTTGGTGTGGTGAGGCTCTAGAAGCTTTCGGAGATATAAAAAAGTACTTTTAGATGGACACACTCTAGCGCGCCAAATATTCATAGTATACCTATATGCCCCACGAGACTCCTATCATGAAAATACACTACACGTGTAAACGTACCATTTTAATATTAATTTTAACTTTTTTATTTCTATTTCGTTTTATGTTTTGAATGCCTGTCCTTAAATTTAGTAAGTATTTAACTTTTACATGTTTTTCTTATAATGTTCGTGTCTTTTATTATAGTGTGCGTATATTGCTTTTATCATCTTCTGTGTTCTTGTACACTGAGCGGTCCCGACGGAAGATCAGCGTTGGCTTCACGGCTGACACATGCTGAGTCGGGTCCGATTCGCTTCCTCTCTTTTGTTTCTGTGTTTTTATTATTATTATTATTTAATTTTGCGAATAAATGATGTATTATTATTATTACTAATCTGTCTATTAGTGCTGTGAGGGCACACGTACAAAGGAGTATATAGTACTTATACCTGAAGGAGGAAATAAAATTACTCAAGCGAGTCAGAAATTAAAATGGACGAAAGAAACCCCCATTTCTAAGTATAACAATTCGGAGGTGACGCCGGCTCGTGGCAGTGTTTTGAAGCTGCCTTACACGTGCGGTACTATGTGAAAGGTGAGATTAGATAGATGTACGAGTACTTAACAGGATACCAGGTAAAGACGACATCTTACTTTGACGCGCTCGAATCACTACAAAATTCACCTCTCGGGCTCCCTAACTATAATGCGTGTTACGAAATACGTTGCAAAGTGTGGAAACAACGCAAATTACTTGCCTAACGATTCATTTGTATATTTCTGCGAATCATCTATATAATATTTATAATAATAAACCTGTGCTTGGGCTGAATAATCCCCACGCGGGCCCAGTGCGGGGACTTCGCGGACACCCTAGTGACTGTTAATTAGATTTTTTGAAGGCTAGGTTATATCGTATATTGTAAATTCTAACTTAAATAAGGACATTTTTTAAATATTTGTACGCTGACCTACAGTAAGATTTGTTTGGCACATAACACCATTGTAACACCTGTTCTGACTCATATCTAAGGCAAATAAATGTCTCTCTCTCTCTCTCCCTCTCTCTCTTTCTCTCTCTCTTGCTCTCTCCCTCTCTCCCCCTCTCTCTTTCTCTCTCTCTCTCTTGAATTACTTCTCAGATGCGTGCATTTCGCACGTCATACGTAAAATCAGAAGTTCGAGCCAACCGGCAGGAGGCGGTAGGTCCAACCGCTACACGGGCGTCTGCATACGCATTACGCAATATGTGAGAGTACTTGATGGATTAGCATTGATTTAAATTTATCATACAGATGATTCATATTTAAACCTGTCTTGAAGCTACTTATTATTTTTCCCGGAAAACTCGAAAAAGGTATATTAAAAGGATCCCGGAACAGGTTTGAAATTTCCTGGATACGAACAGCTAGCTAGCACAGGAAAAGATTCACAAGGGCTGGCATGAAACGAATGGATTGAATGAGTGATTTGAGTGAATGATAATGTCTATGTGTGGAGTCACAAATCTACAGTACAGTACAGTTTGATTTAATAAGTAACTATAACAAGTCGACAGCCGTTTTTAGCACACGGCGGACACGGCCTATAAAAGCATGATTTCGAACACAATTCGAATGAAGTGTCATTGTTTGCGTGCGTAGACGTCTGCGTGCGTGCGAGGACGTCTGTACACTTGTTAATGTGTGTGTACCACCATGCGGGCCAGTGATCCACTCTCCATCTCCGGATGAAACAAATGACGGTACCTAAGGGCGAATCGGGCGCGAATTGCGCGCCGGCTAGATTCAGGCGGTTGATTCCGTGCCCATTCTATTGTACCTAGTACTATTAAATATTGTGGTTTTTAGACAACCCTGTCATGAAAACGCCAAAATTTACAAAACATTAAGAGCTTCTGTATAAGAATGACACTCAACTCATACATTGATACTTTCGTTCTCTTCGTTTCATACCATCTTTCATGAATCTATCTGTTACTCATGTAAATTAATCGCGTTGTACAAACGCAAGTGCGCGTCCGCCCCAACGCCCCCGGGCTCTTCTACTTCATTTCATATTCTAAGCGCAAATTTTCATGAAAAAAAAATACAATTCCCCCGGGGGTTGGGCAGAGCCGTTTAAGCAAACTGTAAAATTAGATAGAGCGGTGAATTTAGGAGTATTTGTCCTTTCCCAAGAAAAAGGCGTGTTTTTTTATGTTATCGGTAAGCAAAAGCGCACAGGCCATCTGATGGTAAGCGGACACGTTACCCATGGCCATGAGAAGTCATACGATTTCGAATGCGCCATCCTCAGGCCTGAGATGGAATGTCTTTGTGTCAGTAATTTCACCGGTCGTATCTACCTGATCTAATAACCTGAGGTTATATTCGAAGTCTTATACATGATGGGTCAGATCCAGAAATAAATAGTTGGTAAAAAAAAATTGTATATGGGATTGGTTGTGTGAGCGGCGTCTGAATCTCATACAAATATTTTTTTTACCAACTCGAAAAAAAAGACCTATACAATATACTTAGAATCGATAGCCGATATTGTGGGTTAATTATTTGCTATAGGATCTGACCCACCATGTATATAGAGATCTCGCTGTTCCCTATAGGATCGCTCACGCGTCAAGTTGAACTTTAAATCTAGCTACTTAAAGTTCACGCAACGCATGAACGATCCATAGGGAACAGGGAGATCCCTATTTTAAGATTTCGAATATAGCCCCTTGTCGCCTAAAAGTATGGAGTAAAAAATCAGAACTACCGGATTTGACGCGCGCGTTGATGTATAAAGTTCCTGGATTAACTTACATACCATACAGTCAAGTGAAATGATATAGCTTGCCAGATCATCATAATACATATAATGTACGTCAGTCAGTTGTCCAATAGAACCGTTGTATATAGGGTCAAGCAAAACGTTTTGATAATATTTCACCCAGTATCAGCTATCGGTTCAAAGCATGTTTTTGGGGTTACTTTTTTTTCGGGAAAGCATAAAAACGTTTTGTACAACAACATCTTTGCCTTTAAATTTACATAGTGTAGCACAGAATATTTAATAGTACTACGTACAGAATGGCCACGGAATCATCCGCCTGAATCTGGCCGGCGCGCAACTCGCGCCCAACTCGCCCTTACCGTCTGTTGCCGATAGGAAAGGCGGTCATTTCAGAGCGGAGCCGGCAACTAAACTCCTCGATGGACGAAGGGCGGAAGGAAAACACAGTTTCTTTAGAATTTTCGAACTATATTTGCACTTTCACTTTAAACTACGCAAAAACAATACTGAACTCTGCCGTTTTTTACAACACAAACAAAAAACTACTGACCATAGGTCACCCACGCTATCACCCAAAAAAGTAAACTTTCCGCTTCCGGTTCCGGACCACAAACGTCAAAACTGCTTAACAGGGCGAGTTGAATCTAAATAAAACCTTTGATTTATAATGACACTGATGGATGTAAGACCGGTTGTCAACATACCCCCTCCCTGGCACGCCTATGTAAACCTATAAGTGCCCAAAACTAAGAAGATGATAACCGGTAATCAAAGAGAATTCTATAAGAAAGCACAAAGGGTATAAAGATTTTCATAGACAGCATTATAAATTACAATTGTGTCTGCTATGACTCACTGACATAAAAAATTAAATCGAATTAACAAATATTTAGAAAGTAAAAATGATGATATTAAGTTTCATCTGGAAGCGGATATACATACTATAAAAACATTACCTTATTGATAACAAAGATCACTATGTATGAAATTGAAATACTTGGTCATTAACATATAGAGTATAAGTAAGTAACTCTTATTATTATACTTAATATTAAATATACTATTCAAATAGTTAAATAAAACAACTAACAGAACATATTAGAAACTTAAAATTTCAGCTTAAGTTGAAATACAAACTCAAAATTCAGACTCACTAGACTCACTCACAAATTACAGGTATTATTCTCACCTAATTTAATATGTACATGTATATAAGTGTAGACAGTGTAGTGTTGCTTTGTTTGATGAAGGGGGAACCAATTTCTTAAGGAAAAAACAAAGATAACTGAAAAACTTCTTTAAAAACACTACCCCTTCCCTAGTAACTACTGTTACTTAGAATGTTTAATATGGTATACTATTATAAAGCTTGACTCTAAAGCGGGTCAGAATCAGTAGGCAAATAAATTACTTTGTTACTAGGTCTGCGAAACATACCCCCAGTAGTTTTAACATCAATTACTCGTACGCGACCGTCATTACCTGGGAAAACAGCTGTTATTATTCCTCTAGGCCACACATTTCTAGCTAAAGAACTATCTACAATTGTGACAAGATCTCCTACTTTTAAATCCCTTTGACCATCTGGTTGTTTGGATCTTGCTAGTAATGAAGGCAAATATTCTTTTAGCCAACGTTGCCAAAACATGTCAGCTAACCTTTGAGCTGTTCTCCACTTCTTTCTTAGTAATAAATCTTTGTCATCAAACTTTCCTGGGATTGGTGTTCCTGATGAAGAGCCTATCAAGAAGTGATTAGGGGTTAAGGTCTCTGAATCCCTACTATCTACCGACACATGGCAAAGTGGCCTACTATTAACAGTATGCTCGGCTTCAGCTAATAAAGTTGATAGCACTTCTACACTGGGAGCCCGTTCATGAAGTGTAGCGTAGAGAGCCTTCTTAATAGCCTGTACCATTCTTTCCCATGCTCCTCCCATACTTGGAGCATTGGCTGGAAGGAAATGCCATTTTATATTACGATTTGTCATTTCCTGCTGAATACTACTGCAGTCCAGTTCTTTAAATGCCTTTTTCAGTTCTACTTCAGCCCCCCTGAAATTGGTTCCGTTATCAGAATAAATGTCCGTTGGACAACCTCTACGACTAGCCATACGCCTTATAGCCATAATCACATCGTCACTTGTTAAACTAGCTGCTAGCTCGATGTGAACAGCTCTTGTGACCATACAAGTAAATAGGGCGCCATAACGCTTTTCGCGCCTACGGCCAATCGCCACATCTAAGGGCCCAAAATAATCTATGCCGCAATGAGTAAAAGGGCGCTTATGGTGGTCGAGCCTAGCTAACGGCAGGTCCCCCATTAAAGGTGCAGTAGGGATTGCCCGCTTGATTTTACAAAATTGACACTTGTGTGCTACTAAACGAACTGTTGAGCGCAATTTGCAGATCCAATAAAGCTGTTTAATTTCATTTACAACAGTTTCTGTACTACCATGATGATACTGCTTGTGATAATGAAATATCAGTAATTTAGTATAATAGTGAGAATGATCTAGGATAATAGGCCTTTTCATTGAATCTAACACATTAGGCGTTAGGTCGAATCTTCCTCGAGCTCGAAGAATACCCTCACTATCTAGAAAAGGACATAACTCGACTAAACTACTACCTGTCAATGGCTGGTTATTCTTTAATAGAGTAATATCCCTACAATAGGAATCATGCTGAACCTTTTTCAGCCATAATGACTCAGCTGACTTTAAGAGCTCAGGGGTCAATGACCTATCACCTGTTTTTCTGCATTTATTTATAAACAACAATACATATGCAGAGGCTCGAATCAGCCGTCGCCAGGAAGAAAATTTATTTACATCTGGTAAAGGGGGCTCATAGCTTCTTGAGATAAAATTGACCCTCTCCTCGCATACAACTGAGACATCTCTGATCGACTCTATATTCATCTTATTTTCAACAGGCCAGAACTCTTTTTGTTTCTCAAGGAAGCTAGGCCCTTTGAACCATCTCTTACTAATTTCACCAGTGTCTCTCGTGGCTAAGTCTGCCACATTTTCTTTAGTGGGAACCCATCTCCACTCCGAGACTGAAGTCAACTCATCAATAGCTGACAGCCGATGACCAACAAAGGCTTTATAATTTCTTGGATCAGAGCGGATCCAAGCTATAGTTGTAATTGAATCAGTCCAAAAATACTTCTCATGAATTTTCATATCATGTTCCGTTTCAACAAAATTTGCTAATCTTGCCCCTAAAAGAGCCGCTTGGAGCTCCAGCCTCGGGACAGAGATGGGTTTCAATGGGGTGACTCTACTTTTAGCTGCAACTAAAACTGTTTGGATTTCTCCATTACAGTAAATAAACCTGAAATAACAGGCAGCACAATAAGCCTTTTGACTTGCGTCACAAAATGTGTGAAGCTCTATAGCTATGGGTGCTTCTGTTTTAGAAATATAGCATCTTGGCACTTTACAATTTTTAATTGAAGTTAGACTTTTGATGAAACTCTGCCACTTTTTAAATTCTTTTTCTTGTAATTTGTCATCCCACCCTATGCCACTACGCCAGACCTCTTGCAGTAATATTTTTCCGCAAATGGTTATAAACGCCAATATTCCAAATGGGTCAAAAATGCTCATAACTACCGACAGCATTTGACGTTTAGATGGAAGTTCTTTGCAAATGGCCACTTCGTGAGGTACCCTTTGCATGGACAAATTGAAACTGAGTGTATCTGAAGCTGGTTCCCAGTACATGCCTAGAGTTTTCTCTTTGATAGCAGACTCCGGTGACAGGTCAATGACCTGATGAGCCCTCTTTTCTTCGGGAATAGAATCTAGTACAGCTTTGGAGTTGCTTGCCCACCGTCTAATGTCAAATCCACCCTGACTATGAATGAACATTACTGTTTTTGCCATATCTATGGCCTCCTTTTCTGAGTTGCAACTGTCTAAGTAGTCATCCATATAATGTTTCTCCTTAATGGCATGAACTGCTTCAGGGAAGTCATCGTTGAACAGCATGGCATTCGCATTTAGAGTATATATAGCGGAGCAAGGAGAGCAAGCAGCTCCAAAAACCATTGAGGTCATCCTATACTCTTTCGGTGGATTGGAATCCGATGGGTCCCTCCATAAAAACTTCTGGGCACCTTGATCATCTCTTATGATTTTAATTCTTAAAAACATGTCCTTAATGTCAGCAGACATTGCTATTGGTTTTGACCGAAACCTAAAAAGAACTCCTAACAAACTCTGAAGCAAATCTGGGCCTTTTAACAATTTATCATTTAAACACACTCCATGGGCTTTTGAAGCTGCATCAAAAACAACTCTTACTTTTCCTGGTTTATTTAGTATGGCAAAGTGAGGTAAAAACCAAGATAATCTTTCCTTGCCATCAGAGGGCTCAGCAAAACCCTCACTTAATAAATTCAGTATTTGTTTGGAATAACTTTCTTGTAAATCCGGGTTCGCTTTCAATTTTTTTTCCAAATTATAAAATCTTTTTAACGCTAAACCTTTATTATCTGGTAGCTCAATGTTATCACTTTGCCATATCAAACCTGTTTCCCACATACCAGAACTAGTTTTCTTAGTTGTGGATTCTAAAATGTGCTTTGCCCGCTCTTCACTGGGGTTTGCCCTTGGTTTTGGTAAAATACCTATGCTATCCAGATCAAAACTTTGCTTTAGCAATGAGCATAGGTCTTCATCACTCTCTTCTTTTTCATAAGACAAGTGACAAACCCTATTGCAGTTCTTATTCTGACTTACGTTGGGTAGACACCCGTGAAGCACCCAGCCGAGGGCCGTCCTAGAGGCTGCTGGTTCATTTTTTCTACCAGAGACTAACTCTTGTGTGACAATTAGGGACCAATTGTCCTGACCTATCAATACTCTAGGAACTGCATTTGTATACCAGTCTACATTCTCTTCTATTTGTTTGATATGGGGATACTGGTCGAAGGTGGACTTCTCAATGAACTGCGGACTCAGATGCAGATTTTCCATAGTCCTAGCTGAAATGTCATGACTTTCCTTAAGCTTTGAGCCCCGGATAGAAAATTCAACTCTTTTAGAGTTTCCTGTATGGGAAGCACATACTCCTTCTAAATGAAGGGGACCAGAGGGGCCATCAACTCCTAACTCTCTTGCTAACTCAGACTCTATTAAAGTTATTGTTGCCCCTTCATCAAGCAAAGCAAAAGTTTCTATAGAACGCTGACCTGTAATTGTTACAGGGACTATCTTTAAAAACGCCCTACTAGACTGTACATTAACATTGTTTGTGGTTTCAACCACCGCATTTGGACTCGCAATGTTACATTCACTCTGTTCTTTTCGCAATAACTTATGTAAATATTTCGAGATTCTACAGTTTCTAGCAGGATGACTAAACAACAGACACCTGAAACATTTTCTATTATTTTTTATAAATGTCCATCTATCGTCCAAAGGTCTTGCTGAAAATTCGGGACACTTGGTTAAATTATGATCACTTTCACTACAAAATAAACACTGCGATTTCATACCTGTGTCCACTGTGTTCACTGGATACCTTGGTGCCTGTGGCGGAGGTGGCATGCGCTGGCATACCAGCGGTGCCGCGGGCTGTGTTGGCTGCACACTCTGAGCAGCAATCATTGGCGGCGGACGTGGCTGCGGCGGCGCCGCCGCAGCGGCCGAGTTCCAGCGCTGCGGCAGCGCAGAACCCGAAGACTCTCCTCTCCAAACAGATCGCTCCCGACCCGACGAAGGCACCGTGATACGAGGGGATGGCACTACACTTTTCGAACTAAACTTCATTTCTTTCTCTGCTTCTAACCTCAAAAATCGTGACAATAAAACTAATAACGGCTCACTATTGGACGCAGAGTTTGCAACATCGTACCATTTGCTCTTCAAAATGTTATTAAGTTTGTTCACTATCGCCGAATATAACTGAATGTTGTGTAAATGTTCAAACTTCTTTAAAGAACGCATAGTTGCAACACAATTCGATACTTTTGACGCAAATGTCACTAAACTGTCACAATCACTTACAGGGCACAGACTATAAATAGTTTGCAGCTGGTCATTGATGATCAAATTCTCATTTCCGAAACGCAATTCTAACAAAGACATAATCTCTTCTGGGTCCGAATTGCAAACCAGTAAACATTGTACCGCTTCTTTAGCTTCACCTTTTAAACATAAACGAAGTCTTGAAACATTTTCAGCCGCTGACCTCGGAACTCCCTCATAGTAGGCTGCCTTGAAGGCCAGCCATTCTGATACTCTTCCAGAAAAATTAGGCAGTTCATGCTGTCGACTCAGAGACAATGACTGTATAGACTGAGTGATGGCCCCCGCTAGCTTTTCAATGTCAGACGGCTGACTAGCTGGGACTTCTACAGCAGGCAATCTACACAGAATGGATGGCATAGTGTTCGGATCATTCTGTTTCTTGGACGTAATTATATTTTGGCCGGGCTCCAGAGGCGGCGGTGGGGGCGGAGGCGCCTTAGCAGTACACTGCGCCTCTAACCAAGTGGTTACACTAGCAGTGGAGTTATTCTTGTTGATAGTTGTTTCATCTTGTTCTTGCCACTCTTCTTCTAGAACCTTCTCATCAATTTCTAGCTTTTTCATCAGAGTTTCCTCCATGACCTTTATTTTGAAATTCGCTAGCTCGTCTAGGGCCTTTTTCTTGGCTTCTGCTCTTTGAATTCTGACTGATGAGCGGTCTGAGCCTGTCTGCGATGGTGCTATAGACTGCGTGTCGTCCACTTTGTAGCTGTGTGCTGCCCCGCCCGACGCTCTTGGTTCAGGAATAGCGTCGGCCGAGTGCGGCGGTAGGACGGACGTAGCCTTCCCTTCCATTGCCATGCGTCTGGTGATGACCATCTATTCAATCCGCTGGTAACTAACACGAAGGCTCACGAAGGACCACTATGTTGCCGATAGGAAAGGCGGTCATTTCAGAGCGGAGCCGGCAACTAAACTCCTCGATGGACGAAGGGCGGAAGGAAAACACAGTTTCTTTAGAATTTTCGAACTATATTTGCACTTTCACTTTAAACTACGCAAAAACAATACTGAACTCTGCCGTTTTTTACAACACAAACAAAAAACTACTGACCATAGGTCACCCACGCTATCACCCAAAAAAGTAAACTTTCCGCTTCCGGTTCCGGACCACAAACGTCAAAACTGCTTAACAGGGCGAGTTGAATCTAAATAAAACCTTTGATTTATAATGACACTGATGGATGTAAGACCGGTTGTCAACACCGTCATTTGTTTCATCCGGAGATGGAGAGTGAATCATTGGCCCGCGTACTGGTACACACATTTACAAGTATACAGACGTCCTCGCACGCACACAGACGTCCACGCACGCAAACATTGACGCTTCATTCGATTTGTGTTCGAAATCGTGCTTTTATAGGCCGTGTCCGCCGCCGTGTGGTAGTTGCCAGTATTTTTCTCAAACATGCAATGAAATATTGATTTTATGTTCTTCTTATTAGCCTGGGAAGTATCACGTTTCAGGCGCGGCTAGACAATTGGTCAATAATGAAATTTCATACAAACGTTGCAGGCCAGGCTGTCTACATATTCACGCGTAAAAGATGCGACAGTGTGATAGTGGAGACATAACCTGTAAATTACCAGCATAAGCATTTACAATGAAAGTACGAAACGAATTAAAGAAAGGTGTGGAGGAAATCAAAAACAAGTTATTTACTATCTGGAAAGCAAAAATTTGTCGTTATAGACCTTGAGAATTCCACGTCCCATGTAAAAAATTGCAAAAATAGACCTAAATTTGAAAAATACTTTTATTTTTCAAATTTAGGTCGAGGCAATTGTTTCTAATCGTGTTTTCACGTTTAACCGTTTAAAGCAAATATGTTTAAGTTTCATGTATACATATGAATAACAACCTCGTAGATGCCACCGATCGTGAGGTCTAGATGGTGAAACATTAGCAATTTCGCAACTGTGGAATATGAAGCCGCACCCCGTTTCATATTAGTTTCTGGATTATCGGCAACTCGTAGTATGATGCCCGAATCAATTTTAAACTTTTATGAGCTCCTTGTTTGAACGTTATAGTTTTAACTAGTTCTATCATTAATAGTTTCTGTTAGCATAGTGGTAAAAGCGTCAGGTGAAATGTGGTGTTAGTGTTGATGAGGCAAACGTTACTCGGGTAGAGATCTTCTACTATCTAAAGTCCCGCGCCTTCACATTTCAAAACGCTTCATTTTTTTATTATTATTTAAAAAGCACCACCATCACTCTCAACGCATAGTTGATGGCTGTATCATAACGCACACATGTGTTGAGAGCGTTGGTGGTGCTTTTTAAATACATTGAAGTGTTTTGAATTTTGGAGAGGCGGGACTTTAGATAGTAGAAGATCTCTAAAGTTATAACTTTGTTTGTTTTTAGACTTCCACCACCACCATGACAGCCTATTTTACAGCCCACTGCTGGGAGCAGGCCTCCTCTAATCACGAGAGGGTTTGGGCTATACATAGTCCCCACGCGAGCCCAGTGCGGATTGGGGACTTCACACACATCTTTGAATTACTTCGCAGAAGCGTGCAGGTTTCCACACGATGTTTTCCTTTACCGAAAAGCTCAGTGGTAAATCGAAATTGAATTTCACACATAAGTTAACTTAGAGTTGCGAGCCGGAATCGAGCCCCGACCCTCTGCATGAGAGGCGGTAAG
Organism: Aethes cnicana; assembly: GCA_963971205.1. Lineage (NCBI taxonomy): Eukaryota > Metazoa > Arthropoda > Insecta > Lepidoptera > Tortricidae > Aethes > Aethes cnicana. The sequence continues at coordinate 3,766,094 of OZ020301.1, read as the reverse complement.
TCGAACCACTAGGCCACCACGGCTTTTTTAGACTTCTTATGTGTATACATACGAGTATATACATAAGTACATAAACTCACCCCTGTTTCCGCTTAGTGTAAGCAGAGCTCAAAGAACGCCACCAGTTTCTATCCAAGCATTATAACTCGCTTCCTTCACGCCATTAAAAAAAATTGACTCTAAAGATACTGGTGTCAATTCTGGGCAGATGCACTGAATAAAAATTACCATCGGGAAATCTCGGGAATACTACAAGACCCGAACTGTCAACCGGACTCCTGAGACTTCCCGTTGGAAAATATTTATTCAGTGCTTAGCTTCTGCCTGCGACTTCGTCCGCGTGGAATTCGGTAATAGCGTTGCCGCGGGAACTATCCGTTTTTCCGGGATAAAAAGTAGCCAGTATGTTGACCAGTGTTATAAAAACTACTCCTATACTAAATTTTGTTGCAATCCGTCCAGTAGTTTTCTAGTTAAATCCGGACATATATACTACAGTATTTTTTTCTAAAAATCGTTGTTTTGTGTTCAGCATCTTTTATATAGACCCCTCGACTTGATAGTTTCTTTTAATTTTCAAGTTTCAGACGCGACTTCTTCTACAGACTTATTATTAATACAGTATAGAGTACTTATAGACTTTACATCAATACAAGCTAAAGCGAAAAAAATCATTGGGAATAAGTCCTCTCACAAGCTCGCAGGACTGAAGGCCGATGGCGCCGGAAAGTTCTCGAGTGGCGCCCGCGAACCGGGGGACGAGCTGTCGGTAGGCCTTCAACAAGATGGAGCGACGACCTCGTGAAGGTCGGGGGAAACCGGTGGAAGCGAGCACAGGACCGGTCTGAGAGGCGAGCCTTGGGGGAGGCTAGGTATGTCCAGCAGTGGACGTCCTCGGCTGACGTGATGATGATGATATCATAGAAGGGATATTGTTGGGGGTTTGTTGCTAGCTCGTGTAGATGATGTAGGCACGGAGATCAGCAGTAGAAGGTGAAGACACTGAGATTTGCGGATTAGCAGGATAATGTCTAGCTGATAAGGAAGGCTAAAACACGCTGACTGGCCCAAACACTGCCCTATCATTTCCCTTGCATTGATGAATAATAAAACTTTATTTATTTATTTATTTATTTAAACTTTATTGCACATAAAGAAAACTAAGTGTACAAAAGGCGGACTTAATGCCTTGAGGTATTATCTACCAGTCAACCTTTAGGCAACGCAGAAATTGGTTAGGGGCGTTGCCAAAAAAAAACAACATTACTGAATATACTTAGACACTAGCAAAGAACAAATATACTTGGGTGAATCAACTTTTTTATGTCAATAGTTGCCATGGTTACTGTCCCCTGGGCCACTTTTAAAACTGCTATTCTGTAGGTTTAAATACACTAAATGTGGGGTTTCTTTTCCATTTTCAATCCCTTCCCAAATGAATCACTTTCTAAGCGTCTTATAATTCTATATTGTAACAGATTTTCTCCCTCATTTTATCCCCTGGAAAACGGAACAGATAACAACAAGAAATAGTTGATTGACCCACTTACATAAAATAAACCTACTTAAACTAAATACATCTACATATACTCAACTTAACTCTAAAGATACTTAACTTTGGTTGAATTAATTGCATTGTATTCACTTCAGAGATCCTAGCCTCACAAGAGTTATCAAAAGACTAAATAAAAACAATCTATACAATTCTACGCAAAATGAGTATTTTCAAAAATGAAATTTTTGGGACACGCTTTTATTGCTGATTGTACTTTTCTTTGTGAACTCTTCATCTACCCTTCAACACGAATCAAACGAGCCCAAATTCGATGGGTTTATGTATTTCTATTACGAAGTTCCTATGGCCACCTTCCAGCTCCATCATCAGATCAACTCCACGTCATCATAATATTGCACTGTCACGCGATTTACATATTCGTGCAAAATTTCAGCTCAATCGGAAAGTGGGTCAAATTTAATTTGTAAGATTCCATTACATAGTTACATAGAGGTCGATCTAATAAATACTCACGTGTAAAAAATACCTAAATTCGAAAGAAAATGTGTCAAATCACCGATTATGCTCGGCTAGCTTCCACAATATGATGTCCTCATTCTAACTTGAACATGCTTCGAAATCATTCAAACTCAAGACAGACCAACGTATAATATTAAAAGTATGAATCATTGGCAATTTCCTCGAGCGATTTATCACTATGAGTAAGAGATAAGCAATGTACACGAAACCACCTGAGTCAACAATTGCCACTTTATATAACTTACACGTAGGTAAGTTATTAATAACAATATAAACAAACTATTTTCCGCCCTCGTGAAATTCAGTTATCGCATTCCTCCGGAACTACGCGCTTTTTCGGGATCCTGTCCCTACCCGTTACCTATATGAAATTGAGTATGGAGATAGTTGGGGGCCCCGTCCGGGGAAGGCCCCGGACTCCCAACTATCTCCATACCAAATTACATCAAAATTTAAACGGTTACTTTCGTATATAATATTACTAGCTGACCCCGCGGACTTCGTACCGCCTTGGGTATGAAAAATAGCTTACGTCCTATTCTCAGACCTGCTGAACATACACTTTTATAAGAATCGGTCGAGCCGTTTCAGAGGAGTTTGGTTACACGAGAATTTTATATAACAGAAGAGATTATTATATAGTATGGAAGTATGGATTTCGATGTCGGTTCAGTAATTCGCTAATAGCCATTAACGCACATGTGCTTTTTGCTCTTAAACACCGGTGTAGCGTGCGTAAAAACATATTCACAATCATTGCTTTTCACAAGTTTTTTTCTTTATTATACTTTTCATCCATGTTTATAAGCGTTGGAATTGACAATTACATTACCATTCTACTCGTAAATACGAGTATCTCTTTCTATCGCCGGTTTCCTATAAGCACAGGGCGGACACAGGCTATAAAAGCACGATCTCGAACACAATTGGAATGAAGTGTCAATGTTTGCGTGCGATGACGTCTGTACACTTGTAAATGTGTGTGTACCACTACGCGGACCAACGATTCACTCTCCATCTCCGGATGAAACAAATAACGGTAAAGGCGAGTTGGGCGCGAGTTGCGCGCCGGCTAGATTCAGGCGAGTGATTCCGTGGTCATTCTGTATGTACCTACTCTTAAATATTCTGTAGGTCTAGTGTATTTTTTACACCAAAAATGCAAAACGATGTCACGAAGTTATTCGAGTAAACTATTCACGATCAGTTTTGTTTTAACACGCGAGTGTAAGCTTCAACTTCGGGCTCGGTTTGTTTTTACCTCTTCTCACATGAGTGTAAATCTTTATTTGCGCTAAACGCATCGAACGCGTTTGAGTTTATTCATCATTTTTGTATGAGAACACAAACAGCACCCCTAGCGGCAAAACATGGAGTCAATTCAGCGAGTGACATTTACTTTACGAAAACGAATGTGAATTCGTTTACACGTTTTCTGACTAACTGCGAGTGTAAGCTCGTATTTGACAGTTTGAAAAGTAAATTAAACGAAACGCAAGAAGTAAAGTTACTCACCCGACTTTATCACGTGAGAACGTGAGAACTTAGGTTTTCGAACCTGTCGAATCCAAATTTACTTAAAAATTTTAGATTTTTTAAGTGAAATAAATGATATATGTATGTCGTCTATGTCTTAATATGCTTGTATTGTGTTCTTGAGATAATTTTTACTAAGTATGTTATTTATTTAAGCTTCTTCGCATACGTATAGGTGTGTCTTTCTTTTTTAATGCTGAGATACTCCACGTTTGTGACGAATATACCTATAACTATGTACTTCGATTTGGTTTAACAAAAAACTAAATTACATAAATTACTCCGGGTTGCCTAGAAATTTTAGAAAATGTAGGTAACTTGGCAACACTTATGGCCATTTTGACAATTTTGACAGAAAAACCTGAAGAAACGCAAACGCGATCGAGACGTTTTAACTCACTGCCTTCCGTCACATATTTGACATTGTCGTGATTGACGTTTAACAGGCCTCCTCAAATTTGATATTAATGATAATTTAAATGTTTATTATTGAATAATTGCCGGCCTGAGGCCAATATTTTGATAATGGCGAAGTGTCCAAGACAGAAACCATCAATTTTATAGTGTATAGCGGATGTCGCAAAGTGATGGTGACAATACATGAACGTGTGCGAGAACGGTGTTGACAAATGCACTCAAAGGTTAAAGACGAACGTTTTACGAATAGTTTACTCGAAGTGTTTTGAGTTGAAGAGAAGAGAAGATGGACGTTGACGTTTGTTTCACCTCAGCCTCACCAAGTTTACTTGATTTATCTTTTATATCGTACATTAATTGTTTCCTCCATACAATGCTCGGCCCGTAGGCCATACTTGAGATTGGCAAAATTGTCTTGCATGTTGAAAGAAGAGAAGAATCATACTTTAAGATCCATACTTTGAATTGAGCTAAATTTCCGGCACCGTAAAAAGAATTGGCGCGGCGCGTGGTTTGTTAAATACGAAGGAGAATGCGTGCATACAAGCAAAAGACAGTAAGTATTAGACATAATATTATAGTAGGTAATTGTTTTTATTTAACATAATATGCAATGCCTATAATGCACACCCACAACAGTCTATTTACGTCTCACTGCCTCCTCTCATCACCAGAGGGTTTGGGCTATAATCCCTACACGGGCGCAGTTTGGATTGGGGACTCGCACACATCCTTGAATTACTTCGCAGATGCATGCATGTTTCTTTAAGATTTACTATGTTTTCGTTCACAGTAAAGCCAAGTAATAGATAATTTTGCACATAAGTAACTCAGAGATGCGAGCCGAATTCGAACACCCGCCGATCCACTGCATGAGGAGTTCTAAAGGTCGAACCACTAGGCCACGGATTCAAACAAATACTTACCTAATATAATAAACAAACACTTATACATATTTTCTTTCAGTGTTCCTTCTGCCTCTGCCCCGGCAAGTCAAGAACAACTGTGGCAACTTTAAGACCAGACCCCGTGGCTGAGCCAACTGCTGATTCCTACCTGAATTTCATCACATTTAATTTTAAACACTAATAAATCATGTAATATATTCCATTGAGTTTTTATTGGTGTTATTTATTGTAAGTATCTATATTTCTTTAGCATAATGTCAGCAACTGATCGATCAAAGCACAACCAAAGCTACTGGCCGTAGAAAGCTGAAATTTGGCATATGGGTTCCTTGGGGAATTGGGGGGTGTTACTAAGCATAATCCCGCGGGAGCTCTCCAAATTCCACGTGAATGAAGTCGCGGTCTGAATAAGCTAGATTGATATAATGCTTGTAGGTATTCACTCATAGGTATTCACTCATACGTATACAGCTATAAGTACTAAGCCACAATTTTCCATTTTTATATATTTCCCTTTGCGTAATTTATTTAACGTTAACGTTGGGAGTGGTGATGATGAGAACAAACTACTGTCTTGGATACTTTCAATTTTATTTATTTCATAATAATTTAGAACGCTTAAATGGGTGAGGCTCACAAGGAATGTGCCGTCACACACCGGAACTTATAGGGCACGACGGCGACAGTACATGCAAGTTCCCGTGTGTTACCGCACAATTCTTGTGAGCCTCAGCCAAATATGTACTTATGTAGTACCGAAACGATAATCCATGACACGGCCTATCTCTCGTCCGTGCCGTGCCTTGTGGACGATGCCGATGGTGCTGGCACAATCCTCCACGCCTGGAAAGACTATTCCTATATCGACTACGTCGCGATGTACGCCTTTTCATCGTTCAGCAAAAAGGCTGGTTTCAAGCGACCGATTGATTCGCACGTCGCTTTGCCTTCTCTATTAATCAGGTACCCACGCTTTGCTCCTCCTCTCAACCACTAGAAATGGGCCATCATAAGGTGGCGTTAGAGTAACGCGGAGTATGACGCTTCTTACGCTTCTTGTGAATATTTCTGTATTAGGTGAAGGAAAATTGATCGATGGAGCCTTTCCGTTCTTGGACCGAGACAACATTAGCAATACCTAAGTATCTTCCCTTAAACATCTTCTGTGTAAAACTATCGAAGGAACAGTTCCTCATTGAAAAACATTCCTGCGGTAGCCTAATCGGTATTCCATATACTTTCCTCGCAGCGCAATATCCGGTTTCTTCCTCTAAACTATGCTTGTAAACAACTCCTAAGTCCCAACTATAATATGGTAGGTAACTCTTCAACCGAGTTCTCTCTTTCGCTTCTTGCCCAAATACATACTAGCTCTACTGATGTCATGTAGGAAATACCAGCAATTTTGTAAGGCACTGAAAAGTCCTGCATGCCGCGTGTCTTCTTAATTTTATCTCCATGTTTAGTATCTTCAAAAATGTTCAAACTATTAGCCTGACAGTGACCTTGACAGATCGAATTGCGTATACTACTGCGTTTCAGTCATACTAATAGTCACTGGAAAACGTGAACGTTTTCGTTTACTCACTTACTCGCTCGTCACTCATTCGTATTAATCAAAATACACTCGCTAAACCTTGTTACAAAACGTACCGCTAGGGGCGCTGTTTGAGTTTTCATACAATCTTGATGTAAACGCGAACGCGGTCGAGAAGTATTTTCCAGGTCCGAAAAATACACTAGAGGTACTGTGCTATAAGTATGCACAAAACACTTCGTTTGGGCTACGGATGTTTAGTATTTCAAATATTCTCTATGGCGTTTTGTGACAGTTAAAAATAGTTCTTTGATCCCCGTTGCTACCGTAGCGAGGCAAGTATTGCCTATTATTTAATATAATAATATAGTATATTTCGTGCGTTCCGCTTTTGAAGCCTATGTTCCTTTGATCTTCGACATAATGGGGTTGGTTTAACGGTTTACCGTGTTTAGGGTAGTAAGAATTTAACCACATTGGTTCTATTTTGGCGTATCATTTTGGGTTACCTACTTGTACCAGGGCAAAACTTTCTGACGATATTTTTTACCCACAGAATAAGCTATCGATTCCAAGCATGCTTCAAACTTTTTTTTATGTGATACGGGCATCGCTCAATCCCATACTGCGCCATACAAAATTTTCGTTTTTTACTTGATCGAAAAAAAAAGTAAAAAGTTAGTTTAGGTCAATTCGTGTGAAATGTCCCAAGATGTCTTATTTCCTCATTCATACTAATAGTACCTATTATAAGTGCGAAAGTAACTCTGTCTGTCTGTCTGTTACCATTTCACGCTTAAACTGCTGTTCAGATTTAGATGAAATTTGGTATGGAGATAGTTCAAGTTTCGGGACCAATGTGCTTTACATCTAGGCTACTTTTTATCCCGGAAAAACGCATACTTATAGTTACGGCAGGAGCGCGATAACCGAATTCCACGCGGACGAAGTCGCGTGAAGAAACTAGTCCATAGATTAGACTAGTCGGTAGATTGTGACGTACATAAATAATATTTATAAGATCTAATTGTAAAACACACAATATTGCAATAAAATATATTCATTCATTCATTCATTCATATTACATAAATGCGGAAGACTTATGTAATATGGACTAGTTTCTTCTTAATGCCTTACTGACTGATGACAACGGCCAGCCGAAATCACTCGTCGTAGGAAGCTAAAATTTGCCATGTAGGTTCCTTGGGGAGTGTAGGAGAGCACTAAGAGAAGATTTCCCGAAATTCCCATGGGAACAGGATAAAAACGGGATTTTAAATGTTGGTCTCTCAGCGCGTACGAAGTTGCGGGCAGAAGCTAGTTTATTATAGCTTGCGTAGTTTAAAAGCTTGAACTGGCTGACCTTACGGTAAACGGTTAAGCCGCGGTAGCTGAGCTTCCATTTTCAAGGCAAAGGTCGTGGGTTCAATTCCCACGGGACAGTTGTCTCCTATGGTACGTAAATGTTGTGAATTATTTCTGAAGGCTACAAACCAACGAAGATTTTAGTGGTATGGAAAAACATCGTGAGGAAACCTGCACGCATCTATGAGCAATTGGAAAACATAGTGTGTAAATAACTGCTTCATCTGCATAGGTTCCACGTCACTGTCGTGGTGGTAAATTCATTTCTGTTAAATTCATTTAAAAGTGACGTGACGAGAGGCTGAGAGGAGGCCTGTGCCCAGCAGTGGGCAATTTATTAAAATTCCCTCTTTTATCTTACTTACCGAATCTGTGATATACGTACTTATTTTCGCTGAACTAGTGTACATACCTGAAAAAAAAAGAAAATAACTTTTAGTAAAAAAAAATAGACATCCCCAATCTCTACCATGCCATTGATCTATTATAAGTAAGGATTCACAATCAGTCGGAGAAAAATGGCTTCGTTATAAAGAGGCGTTATTTTAGCATATTGGAACGCATTTTCTAATGTCAGTTTGCTCCATACATTTTGTCATATTCTGTAGGCACTGTTCGTCCATATGTTTTACTGATTATAGGTCAATGCATACAATAAATTAAAATGTCTAAGGATTTTTTTAATTACATATGTCAGTCTTATGATTACAACAATACTGAGTAGGTAACATTGATGAAATAACTTTTTTATTGTATGTACACTTTTTTGTTCAAGTTTCAAGTACAGATTTGGAAATCTTAGCTTAAATTGTTGTTAAGCCAACTTTAAACCGTTAAGAAACCTAATAATGATTTTTTAATACCAATTCAACGATACCTTACATGCTATAGTTGGTCGCCGTTTATTTTTTTATTTTGTACAATATGGCGTCTGATGGCCGCCATTTTGAATTTTGATTAATGTCATATCTTCATTGACACTCGCGGGGTTAGGACGAATCGATTGACGTATGATTCATTAAAATCGACCCACGAGTTTGATCTCTACAGTGCCACAAAGGAACTATACATACATACATATAAATACAGGTAAACACATTACTCTCCTTTGCGGTGCGCAGTCGGGTAAAAAAGTAGTCTATAGATATGTCCGTCCCAGCGACTTCAATAATCTCCATACCAAATGTAATCGAAATCGGTCCAGCGGTTAAAGCGTGAAGTGGGAACAGATAGACGGGCATTTATCTTATCTTGAGACTGTGGGGTCCTTGCGGATACACTTCGACCTATTAGGATCTTTTGTGTAATTACCCCTCCACCTTCACCAATAGGTTAATAATGATGGAGTGCAATGGTAGTGCTTTGCAATCCCCTGGTTCAGGGTAACCGCTACCTAGGAGTTTCATGCATCACATTCGCACAGGATGTGTCGCATTGACTCATCCTCTTCGCCACACATTCTGCAAGCTATATCGGCACATAGTCCCATCTTCACTAATGGGGGCTATCGTTTCTTTGCTCACCAGTTGGCGCCACTGTAGACTAAGGTCCAGAGGTATAGCTGTCAAAGGCGACTTTATAAGATCGGCGCCGAAACAAAGTTTTCAATCTGGAATCTCATTAAGTTTATTAATTATAAATAACTATCATCATATCGAGCAGCTATGTTGTGCAGTTCCGTTTTGTTCGAAAAAATTGCTTTATTTTTCAAAGCGTTCACATGCATCGCCTAATAATCCATATTTGCGATAATTTCACGAAGGAGATCACTTTTCAACAGGTAAATTAAAGAAATTATGATTTATGTCACGAAGACCGCCAAAACCAATAAAAACTGAATGTTATTGGACCTCACGCGACACTAGCGCCTCTAGTGGCAAATTCACACGCGATAGCCCCCATTGGCTTCTCACGCCGAAGTGACCCGTGAACGCTCCACTCCAACTATATATCGCAGCTGTCTTCTGCTGAGACTTAGGAGTTTTCTAGTCCAGCCTGAGTTAGCTCTTTCGATGAAGAGTTTAGAATGCCTTAGGCCAGACATGGCTGGCACGGGCAGACGGGCAGTTACTTTCGCATTTATAATATTAGTATGGATTAGTTTGTATTTATTTATATTTTATATACTGTTGCTCTGATAGTGGGAAGTGTGAGTGAACAAACTACCGTGCCGTGACGTTAGAAGAGTTTGCGAGCTTATGCGGCTTAGATTTGGAGTGCCCCTGTGTTTGGTTGTTTTAAGTGATTTTAGAGCCCTCGTCCACGGAGACTTTTTGGAGCGATGCTGCCGCACTACTCATATCGCTATCCTTTTTTTACATCAAAGAGTAAAAAAGCCGTGGTGAGGTGACCTAGTGGTTCGACCTATCGCCTCTCATGCCGAGGGTCGGGGTTGGATACCGGCTCGCACCTCTAAGTTTACTTACGTGCGAAATTCAATTTGAATTTACCATGAGCTTTTCGGTGAAGGAGAACATCGTGAGGAAACGCATCTGCGAAGTAATTCAAAGATGTGTGTGAAGTCCTCAATCCGCACTGGGCCCGCGTGGGGACTATAATGGCCCAAACCCTTTCGTGATGAGAGGAGGCCTGTGCCCAGCAGTGGGACGCAAATAGGCTGTAGTAGTAGTAGTAGTAGTAGTAGAGGTAATAATAGTTACCTATATATCTGGAGCGAGCAGTGTCAATATAGCTACGATAAAAATTAAGCATTAAGGAGGTGGGCCCTTTTCGTACACAATTAAAAAAAAAGTATAAAAGAAAAAAGTGTAAATAGATGTGTCCCCCCTCCCATCCCATCTAACTTTTGAAATATAGAGTGTTTTCTTTGTTTTACTGTGCCGAAACTATTATTATATAGAAAGCTAAATGTAACACCGAATTTGACTTGAGGAATTACACACGACTCACACGACTAATGTGTGGAACTCCCATTAGAATATCAAAGAAAATCTCGAGACTCTTTATGATTATAAATGTGGCATTTCGAGTATCCCGAGCGGTCCATTTGAGATGAAGCTAAACGATCCTAAGCGGCTGTCAACGATAATATTTATTTTGAATCAACGCCATCTTGGACGCTTCGTTCTAAATTCGAAAAGCGCTCCACGCTACGTCAAGTTATTTTTTTTGACAGTGTTTTTTTTTCAGCCAGCATGATTTTTCATTACGTTCAAAGAGACAATGTTTAATGCTTTTTTCTTTATTTGTCGAATTTATTTTCGGCCAGCCCGTCCGTTCGGAAATGCCATGCGTTTCCAAATATTAGTGGGAATTTTTATTACTTCCGATGCGTTTGAACTCACGTTCGATTTATTTTAGCGCGACAACTTTTAAATGCAGTCGATCGTGGCGCTGTCATAGAAAATTTGATACTAATTGTGTTCACGGAAGTGTTACTTCACATTTCGGCCACCGCAAACTTAAGTTGGTAGTACAGATTGATTAGTTTTCAAGTTTTATGCCGTTCGACGTACCGTTTTTAACGCTTTAATAAATTCTCTTCATAAATCTGAGGTTGCTTTACGAGATTGTAAATAAAGAGTGGATTAGTGCTGGCAGTTTTATTGGTGTTTGTATTCATGGAACTATTTAATAATGAATGAGGAAAATTAAATTATCGTACAAACTGTACAAGTGGAGAGAAAGCACGCACATACAATTTGTAAGTTCGATGGTCATTAAGTCACGAGACATTAAGTCCGCCTTTTGTACCTACACTAAGTTTTTTTTTTCATCACACTTGCTCGAAAACGGTGTCATTACAGGCAGGCAAAGCGTTCTCTAAGGCCCATATTATGACCACGGACTTTCGAGATTTCTTGAGTCCACGGGCCGTAATGTATTTGTTTTCAATTGTTTTTGATCGAAATAATACAAATTAACAAGTAGTTTTACTTCCTTAAATCGCCGCACCATTGTTAGTGGCCAGTACGAATTAAATATTTAAAAATAAACAAAAAGGTTTGTTCGCGATGCCTATTAACCTACAGGTACAAGTTCACAGGTCGTACTAGTGAATATTTTCTTTATTTCCCTCGCAAGTGTAATGAAAAACATTGTGTGTATCACGGGCGGTATAATAATTTCAAACTCGAGCCCTTTTAAAGCCTTCGGTTTCGGGCTTATAAATGCTCTCGACTACAATTCCTCGTTTACCGCCCTTAATACACAATGTACTATTAATAAATATACAGTATAGGTACTTAAATAGGCATTATTTAACCTTATTAATGCAACATAAGCATGTCTTGGCATGACAGACATTTATCTACTTCTGTGTATAATACGAAAACGTCTTAATAAAGCAGTAGGGTAGGGTGGTATAAGATTGCGCGGGCGATAAAATTGCGCACACGTCATAGCAAGACAACGGAGTGAGCTTCGTAGCCAACTTCGGGTGTGTTTTGTTAGCGGTCCTGACTGGAATGTGCTCCCAAAAAAAAAACTTATACGAGTGGAAAACAAAAGAGATACCTAAGTACAAAGTTTTTATTCACTTTTGATCTATTTTTTTGATGAAATGAATGCATTACTGTACCAAAACCCTTAGTGATTTTAGTCATTTGTTATTATTTTATCGCGGCAGTATCACTCATGTCCCGACCCCGCGGGAAGTAATTCGAACATTTTCTAAGAGATGGCAGTAATATCGCGTTGTTTAAAGTGGTATCGCAATGTGTAAAATTGCGCACTGTAAAATTGCGCGCGCAATTTTACACATCCGAATTTTGAGTAATTAAATGTAAAGAATATTTTTGAATTTTTCAGCCTGGTTTTTATTTTTGTTTTCAATTCCGATCGATTAATTAATTATGTATTGGTTTTTCTTGCCTCGCGATGCATAATTCATTTTTTCTTAGAAAGTCCAGCAGAGGAAGGAAATCAGCTCGCCAGGTTTGTTCTGATGAGGCTATCAAGGAGGCTCGTAGGCAAAATAAATAAAGGCGAAAGCAAAAAAGCCGCGTGAGTCTACTTTACGATTGGAAAAGCTAATAAAAAAATATTTAAAAAATATAATAAAAAGTTTGAAAGAGGTGTGGCGGGTGCAACGAAGTGTACTAATAAGGAGCTAATAGTAGAAGACTGGATTGCCTGTAATACATGTAAGGAGTAATGGCATGAAAACTGTTCAGACTACCATGGCTTCGGCGCTTTATTTGTAACGTGATCAAATAATATAGTTGCGCAATCTTATCTACCTCAACGCGCAATTTTACACACTAGGGTGTACAAAATTGCGCAATTCCCGATTTGTGATTTTGGTTTAATTACTTAGAAGATTATGTGTTTCTTGTTGTCATTCGTATAATAATTTGTTGCCATATTAATAAGGTTAAATAATTAAATGATTGATATCGAATAGGATTAATATTTTTTATTTTATGACCTCTTGATTACAAAGTGCGCAATCTTACACCACCCTACCCTAGTGCTTATTTAATAATTATGACCTTATGTACCTACGCATAAATATGTAACGCAGTTTATCTGTTTGTTTGTTACCTTTTTCCCTCTTACCTAAATCCTTTTAGTTTGAGACTTGAAATAACAATATGGTATTTTGTATTTGTACGAATTAAGACGAAATGATCGGCCGAAGCCTATGTATTTATCCAAATAGTAAATATTTACCGTATTAAGGTCACTCTTAATTACAAGAATCGGCTTTAGCTGTCAATTTCCCTACATATGTGAGGCTTCATAGTAAAGACCTAACCTAACCTACTAAAGTGACACGCGATACGGAGGCGCTCTAGGGTGAAATATCATATAGAAACCTGCTACATGCTGGGGTTACCAGGTCTAGTAGTGTAACAAAATTGACGATAAACTTGCACAGTTACATATCTTAGGTTTTAGGACTTTTCTTACTAAGTAGATATACTATGCCGTATGACACCTAAGCTAAAAGTGAGCTTCTATAGTGACCGTCAAGACAGCGTACACCGTACCGTATCCAGGATCTGATTATGCAAATAAATAGTAGGTACCCAAATAGTACCCACGGAATATCTAGATAAAAAAAATAGTACCCTTAAACTTTTCGAAATATAAGGCCTGTTCACGGTGTACGCTACCGGGCGTCAAGCTGGCGTACACCGTAGGGATATCTGTAACAGCTTTGTTTTCGGGAATGGTTTATGGTTCAAAAAATATAATGGTTTATGGTAAATAAAAGAGGACTATAGCCCAAACCCTCTCGTGGTGAGAGGAGGCCTGTGCCCAGCAGTGGGACGCAAATAGGCTGTAGTAGTAAGTAGTTGGAAATAAGATCTGTCAGCTAACCATTAAGAGGGTTTATCCCGAAAGTTGGCAACGTCGCATATAGCTGTCAAATGTTTCGCTGTTTTTATTAATTTCTCAATATTGCTGAATTAAAAAGGAAGCTATCGTTCTATGGTCGAATGACGCGTCTCGTTTTATATTTGTTGGTTAGGCATTCAAATGATAAGATTACATTTAAATGCATGGAAAGTTTTCAAAAGATAGTACTTCTATAATTCTAAATATTTCGTGTTCCTATGATAATTGTTGCAATCCATACTTAATGTTTTATTCAACCATAGAGCGATAATTCATGTTTTCATTCAGTAATATTCAGAAATCAATGAAAACAGCAAATTATTTGACAGCTATTTGCGACGTTGCCAACTTTCGGAGTAAACCCTCTTTAACCTACATGGTCAGCTTCCACATTAGCTGGATCCTAGGTCGTCCATGTTCTGAATGACCAAATAATGAATAGTCATTCCTAAACAAAGGATTCAGGACAAGATACTGGCTTTAGGCGCTAGAGTCGGGAAATTGTCGATCAAATAGGGATGTTACGAATGATGCGAATGATTCGTATCGATATTCGCATGAATCGGTGCAAATGCAGTTTTAGTTTAGTTTCTTATGCAGAAGTAGTGAGCAAAAAGGCGGCGAAATTGGCTAAAAAATAAGGGTATTTTTTTAAGTAAGTGTCTACAGAAAAGCGTGGAAAAATCAAGAGGAGGCCTTTGCCCAACAGTGGGACACTAGAGGCTAATATCCATACTAATATTATAAATGCGAAAGTAACTCTGTCTGTCTGTCTGTTACCTCTTCAAGCTTGCAAGCTTAACAAATATTTCTAATAGTTAATTGTATTGTCAGAATAGGGGAGGAAGTGTCATGTATGTGCATGTGTGTGTGAGGCTGCGCCTACATAACGTTGGGTATTCTGTACAATAATATAAACCAGTATGCATGCAGGCTTTTGATTGGCTCGTCCTCTGGGCTCACATACCTACTACTAAACAATCTAAATATATAAAACTCAAAGGTGACTGACTGACTGACTGACATAGTGATCTATCAACGCACAGCCCAAACCACTGGACGGATCGGGCTGAAATTTGGCATGCAGGTAGATGTTATGACGTAGGCATCCGCTAAGAAAGGATTTTGCGAAATTCCCACGGGAACGGGAAAAAAACGGGATTTTACATTTAAATATTTCTGCGCATACGAAGTTGCGGGGAAAAGCTAGTGTGAGATAAAATCAATTCAAATTTCACACTTCCAATGCGGAGCGAATAAAAATGAAAAAAAAAACATATAAAGGCGTTCGTATGACAATAAATTGCCGGACAAATATTAATAAAAATTCATTTCGATTGCCGGTTTGTTTTCGCAACAGCGTTTATTATTCCGGCCGTTATGTGAACGATTTAAACATATCACTGAAAGCACCACATGAAAACTTACCTTACTTTCAGAGCATAAGCCCTCTTTCGCAATGACGTAATAAAGTGAGTTCCGGCAAAAAGTTACGCTGACAAAGTGTACACTAGCTGGCAAAATAAGGACCGAAGGGTTGATATTTTAGGTCGACATTACCCTCATTTTGTGGCGGTTGAGTAAAATGAGTATCTATTGACTTTCGGCCCTCGATTTTCCGGAAGTGATAGTGTAATAGATACGATAGATGATAAAGCGAGTAGGTATATAGGTAGGGTTGCCATCTGTTTGTATTTAGCCTGACATGTTTGGCTTTTTCGAGTTGTGTCCGGGCAAAAATTCGTATGTCCGGCCTGTCCGGCTTTTGTTTGGCTTTTTGTTAGCGCCTCAAGCGAAGCAATCATCGTCGTCATCACTACTGTCAGTCATGTCAGTACTGATCGAAGGAAGCTGAAATTTGGCATGTGCGTTTCTTGAGGAGTGCTTTAGGGAACTCTAGGAGGGGATTTCCCGAAATTCCCACGGGAACAGGAAAAAATGAGGTTTAACATTTACGAGTAAAAAGGTATGTTCGGCTTTATAATATAAATTTGTGTTTGCCTTTTAGTTGTAGTGATGTCAGGCTTGTAGGGTAAAATGTCCGACTTTTTTCTAGGCAGACTCCGGCTTTTTCATTTTAGGAGATGGCAACCCTAGTGGCGAGGGATGTGTGTGTTAATGACCAATAGAAGTACTCCATCTGGATTAGAGATGTTACGAATATTCGCATGCGCATTCGCACATGCGAATGATTCGCATCGTTTAAGTATTCGCATCAACATTCGCATTCGCATCAAACGATGCGAATATTTTGCGAATGCGAATATGTGCAAGGCGTGACGTGTTTCGCCCGGGCCAGCCGCCGCCGCCGAGAAACCGACTGTCGCACGCATAGCGCGCCTACCCCGCATCAAGTGATTAATTTTGGCCAATAGAAAGCACTTTTGACGACCGGATTGGTCCAGTTGGTAGTGACCCTGCCTTCTGTTCCGATGGTCGCGGGTTCGAGTCCCGCTCGGGGCAAACTTCGTATGATGAACACGAATGTTTGTACTCGAGTCATGGATGTTTAGTATTTATATATGTATGTATTTCTCTATATAAGTATTTATATCGTTGTCTAGCACCCATAGTACAAGCTTTGCTTAGTTTGGGGCTAGGTCAATGTGTAAAATGTCCCAAGATATTTATTTTTATTTATTATTTTTATTTTGAAAATGAAAATGAAAATGAAAAATTTATTCAGCAAATAGGCCACATCTGGGCACTTTTACACGTCACTTTTAAATGAATTTAACAGAAATGAATTTACCAGCGCTTCCTAGACCCATTGCTTGAGAAGAAGCGCCGCAACAAACTCAGCAGAAGGCCTTTTTTCAAAATTTAAACATATAGATTTACATTACATTTACATTAATATGTATAAAAAAAAATACTTTGGTAGCGACTTGTGATTGCTTGTTTAGTTCGCGCTTGTGTTGTTTTGGTTGTTATCACTGTTATCAGGGTGACTCATTAAATATGTTGAGTTTTTTTGTACTTCCATAACATTTGCATTCGCATTCGCTTTCTAAATATTCGCATTCGCGTTCGCGAATGTAATGGAAATGACATTCATGTCATCCTTAATCTGGATGCCTACACCACACTAACAGTTCCACAGCGTTGCTACACATTCTCGTACCTACTGCTTAGCTACTCGTACCTCGTAGATCTCTGGTGTAAAAGCAGCCAGAGCCTATTTAATTTTGACATACTACTACTACTAGTACAGCCTATTTACGTCCCACTGCTGGGCACAGGCCTCCTCTCATCACGAGAGGGAGGGAGAGGGGGAATTTTGACATGGTAAAGTCAAAATGGAGTAAAAATTGTTCGTTATGAGTGAATTTCAGTTTACTTCGTGTAAAAAGCCCCGATGGTTTATTTTCATTTATTACATATTATTAAGAGCCTGCTGTGTCCCACTGCTGGGCAAAGGCCTCCCCCCACTGTTTCCACCGTTCTCGATCTTGAGCGTCATCTGACCAGTCCTTTAAATAGGAGTCTAGTTCATCCCATCGCCGTCGAGGTCTGCCGCGTTTCCGCCTGGAGTTGCTGGGCTTCCACTCTGTGGTTATCTTGGCCCACAACTCACTCGGCATCCGACAAACATGACCTGCCCAGTCGCATTTCAATTTTGCCGCTTTCTGAGCTACATCTACGATTTGCGTCATGGAGCGCAGGGTGGTGTTCCGGACATGATCCTTCAATTTTACACCTAATATGCTACGCTCCATGGCTCGCTGACAAACCCCGAGTCTGTACTTCTGAGAAGCTGTCACAGACCAAGTTTGAGCACCGTAAGTGAGATTGGATGTATGCATGCACAAGTCCATGAGTTTCCTTTTGAGTGACATTATTTTCATATACTGATACAAAATCATAATTAAATATGAATTTATTCCTTTCACGCCATAACGGCCGAATCTAACTTTTGACAACGACATCGTCCGCGAATAAAGAAACACTTTAAAAACACGAAAAACTACTCCGTTAATTTCATGCAAGCTGCATTTTTACCCATTTGGGGATGGATTCCCAAAAACATAATATATTAGTGATGTACTGAACACTTACTTAATATAGCCGTCATTTATTTATTTATTAGTATCAGTCAGTCACTTTTGTAACAATATTTTTTTATAAATAAGTAGGTAAAAATCTAGTTTCAAGCCAATTAGTCCATAAAAAGCGGCGAAAGCTTAAAGCACCAAGTTTAGTACGTGATAGGTGAAAAGGTGACAAATGTATGAATGTAACCTTTTAAAGAAATATCATAAATGTTTATGGAGGTGGGAGTGCGATGCTCTTTTTATTATTATACTAGCTTCTGCCCGCGACTTCGCCCGCGTGGAATTCGGTTATCGCGTTCCCGCGGGGACTGTGTTTTTCGGGGATAAAAAGTACCTAGTCTATATGTTGACCACTGTTAAATACCAAATTTTGTTGCAATACGACCAGTAATTTTGGAGTTAAATCCGGACTTACATACACACACATTTATACATAGGTACATACAGTTTTCTAAAAATCGTTCTATGTATTAATAGTCCCCTAGACTTGACTTATTATTAGTAGGTATATAGATTACGAATAAAGACATCGATATAAGCCCCACACTACGCAACCCCAATCGGTCCCATAACACAACACGGCCATTGTGTCCTTTTGTATGTACACGTCCCGTATTGTCTATGATTTCGGGCATTACATTTACGGGCCGCAGAATATTTAATAGTACTACATACAGAATGGCCACGGAATTTAATCACCCGCCTGAATCTAGCCGGCGCGCAACTCGCGCCCAACTCGCCTTACCGTCATTTGTTTCATCCGGATATGGAGAGTGAATCACTGGTACACACATTTACAAGTGTACAGACGTCCTCGCACGCACTCTGACGTCCTCGGACGCAAACATTGACCCTTCAATCACCACGGTTCTGTTTTGATAGGGACCTTAGTTTAGAACCTATTAGATATTTACTGCGATATAATAAATATAAATTTAAAAAAAAACACAATCAACTCCGCTATCAAACAAAAAAAAAACGAATTATCTCTTCCAGAGTTACCTATCAATAAGCCACACACAACAAATTGAACGTATAACCTCCCATTTTTTTATTATTAATTACTAGCTTCTGCCCGCGACTTCGTCCGCGTGGAATTTCGGTTATAGCGTTCCCACGGGAATTGAGCGTTAAACTATATCATATATAACTATTCATATGTAATGATAACCTTCCTCTTGAATCACTCTATCTAACTCTTAAAAAAACCGCATCAAAATCCGTTGCGTATTTTTAAAGATCTAAGGACAGACAGACAACGAAGAGACTTTGTATTATACTATGTAGTGTATAAGCAAGCATTTGACCATAAAAGCCATTCACACATCAATCAATACATTATTCTCGTTTCATTCGATCGTAGTTTACGGTCGGATTCGTTCGGTACGTTCGGACTCTGCCTAGAAAAAAGCCGGACATTTTACCCTAAAAGCCTGACATCACCACAACTAAAATCCAAACACAGATTTATAAAGCCGGACATACCTTCCCTTCTTTGCCTTTTCTTTAAATGTTAAACCCCATTTTTCCCGTTCCCGTCGGAATTTCGAGAAAACTTCTCCCCTAGAGTTCCCCTACACTCCTCAAGGAATCTACATGCCAAATTTCAGCTTTCTTCGATCAGTACTGACATGACATGATTGTACTGACAGTCATGATGATGATGACGATTGCTTCGCTTGAGTGAGGCGCTAACAAAAAGTCAAACAAAAGCCGGATAGGCCGGACACCACACGAAAAAGCCAAACATGTGCAACAAAATGGATGGCAACCCTAATTGTGATCATAGTTATTATTCCGTCGAATCATACCAACTCGAAACGACAACCCATCGCCTCCCGAGTGGAATAAGGAAAAATCCCAACTAAAAGCCAAACCGTGTAATGGTCAGGTGAACATTGAATAAAATATATCCGTGTATTGCAAAGTGGAAATAGAAAATATTTCGCGGCGATACTTGAGAAATTCCCAACTTAATACCGAAGGTAACAATAGGCACTTGAGGGAAATACACGCCGATGAATGGATGAGAACTCTTGATACTTATAAGTATAATGACACAATCTAAGCACCCTTAAAAGGAATTTGCGTATATTCAAATTCTAATATCCGTTTCGCTTTTTGTAACAATGGTACCTAAAAACGAATTTGCTAATTTTTTTTGTGAACTTTCTGGTCCCATCGGTCATCATTCTTACGAGTTAGCATGGAAATGATGCATTAAAAGATGTACCTAACAATTTCTGCGTCGCCAATTTTCAACTAAGAATGGTCCTGCGAACCGGATTCTTAATTCAAAAATAACTTCGAACTCCACGTATCCACTAATGAAAAATTTTAAATTCGAATCCAGCCAGCAGTATTGAAATTACCATTTCTAAAACAGGCACGAATAATAAGTTATAATAAAAGCTTGTAAAAAATACTGGCGGCTTCGGTGGGCATTCGGAATTCAAATGAGGCCAATTCGTTGAATCAACTAGAATTCTCAAATCCGTCCGCATTTAGGATCGCAAGGTTTCGACAGTCAAATAACCTTTGATTCCACTTAATGAGTGTCAGATATAATAAAAATATCAATAAACGCCTCGAAGGGCGTGTAATAACAATCGATGCTTTGATCATTGCTCCTTCGAGTCGGATCACATTGGAATTTCGCTGGAATTTCGCTTCATATTTTCCCTTATTCCTATTCAAATTGGAAAAAAATAAGCACCTTCAAGGGGTCGACGTCGAGCGCAAATATTTGCCAGCTAATTATAATTTCTAACGCGTCGAAGTTAGCTTTTCATTAAAGGTACGTGTCAACAGACGAGAAAAACAATCGGGAAAAATTCAAGATGGCCGACCTAATTGTGTCGAGTGAAGCATTCGAATGTATTTCTAGTAATTGCTTGGTTTTCAGAAGGAATGTATTATTTATTTATTTAGGAAATTAGGGAATTATTAGCAATATAAACTAAGTAGCAAAAAAAAAGGTATGTACGAATGTTTGTCATTGCAAAATGTAACTTTAACGCAATAAAATATATGTGGCGGTATTCCTGTTATTGCGAAGTTGTGATAGAGATAACCTATTCTCCTGCAAATTGCAGAATACTGTCAAAAAATTTGCAATCACTCAGATAACCTGCTCAAAGGTTGACTGGAAGAAATTCCTTAGGTGGATAAGTTCGCCTTTGTACATTGTTATTATTTGTGATTTTTGTGTGTGTATTAATTTTGTGGTGTACAATAAACTGTTATTTACTTACTTGCATACAATTAATTAATAAGAAGTTTCAGATATGAGAAAGTGCTTTTTCCCAGAAATATTAAATTCACAGTTACCCTTGAACAATTAATTGATGGCATAGTATATTTTACAATCCAATGAAAATGACGTTGCATAGATTTCATAGCAAAAATTACCTTATTCTAAACGTCATGCAAACTGAACTCGCGTGAAATGAAGATATTCAGTTCACATACTTAGTTAACTTTTAATCCTTTAAGAACACAACACGCTTCATATGTATGTAGGTAGGTACGTAGGTACTTTATGCATTTTCCAACAATTTCCGGAGTTACAAGTAAGTATAATCGTATCTAATACTCAAACTTAATAACTTATGAAGTAATTAATAATTAAATTCCCCAGGAACAAGTGAAGGTATATTCTAAGTCCTTGGATGCCTGTTAAATATTAAAGCACGGAGTCCGAGATCCAACCATAGGAGGCAGTCAATCATTTGATCATAATCTGTTTTAGGTTAGCCCTTACCAAGCACTTTCCTGGTGATATTTTCCGATAAAGACAATAAGGTTTGTTGCGGCGCTTCTTCTCAAGCAATGGGTCTTGGAAGCGCTGGTAAATTCATTTAAAAGTGACGTGTAAAAGTGCCCAGATGTGGCCTATTTGCTGAATAAATATTTTGATTTTGAAGGGCTTTTTCGAAATGGTGCACTTACTCGTAAACTCGTATCTTCGAGATCTTTAAAATAATGCTTAGGTGACGCTTCTGGTTTGGCTTTCTATCTTTTTAGTTTAAATTTGCCGATTGCCTGTTTTAATTGGAATTTAATTTACATCACAAACAAGCTATTGTTATTTTTTACAAAATGCTTCATGCATCGCCATCATAAGTTTGTTCAAAATTTATTCAAAGTTACAATTATTATTTTTAGCTTTATTGTGTTAAAGTAGTCATTAGGTCATAACTATTTTGTTTTTATTTTTGTGAATGCTGTATACACCTATATTAAGCGTTGCATATAGAATGAGCGCTTTTTATTATAAGGTTATGTAATTTTTTATGTAAACGCTGTTGGTGCATCAATAAATAAATAAATAAAATATATTTTAAAGGGGTGGTGGTAACTCTTGGAGGCTGCTGGCACGATGACCACACGTGGATGGCCAAGACCCGGTGTTAGGAGTAAATGTGCTCGCATACAATGTAGCGACGCCTGTGTGCAAGTGTTTAGTTGCGCCACCGATAGATGTCGCTGTACCATTCAAGTGAAATTCCTACATCGCGCTATCGTTGTCCACACTTAGAATGTATAAGTAGTTATAATTATTATTTAGTAAACCTGTAGGCGCCTTTTCGGATAGTACAGGTTGTGCACACCCTGAGCGAGTCATGTATAAACCTCGGGTATGAATTTGACGTGCGTTAAGCGGCTATTAACCCACGTCAAATTCATACCAACAAGTCTGAGTTAAGCAGTTAACCCGATGTTAGCGGTTTGGTGCAAGCGGAGCAATTCAGAGGTGACTGACTGACTGACATAGTGATCTATCAACGCATAGCCCAAACCACTGGTCGGATCGGGCTGAAATTTGGCATGCAGGTAGATGTTATGACGTAGGCATACGCTGAGAAAGGATTTTGCGAAATTCTCACGGGAACGGGAAAAAAACGGGATTTTACATTTAATATTTCTGCGCATACGAAGTTGCGGGGAAAAGCTAGTAAGCTATAAAGCACGCTGAACAGGCCCTAACACTGCTCTGGCACTTCCCTAGTTTAATTGAACAAGAAAACTTTTAGATCATAAAACGGTATTTTATTTAAGCTCTTCTTATTTCAATGGTTAGAGCCTTATCCCATTTGCGATTCGCGAGCGTGTTTTGTATGGAGGCGAACACGCCGCGAGTTCGCCGCGTACGAGTTTTGTATTGAAAAACGCTTTCAACTCGCTCGCAAATCGCAAGTGGGATAAGGCCCTTAGACATACATAGGTAACACTAATAATTCAAATAATTATAAACTACTAGCTTCTGCCCGCGACTTCGCCTGCGTGTAATTCGGTTACCCCAACTATCTCCATGCCAAATTTCATCTGAATCGGTCCAGCGGCTGAAGCGTGAACCTCTTCAACAGACAGACAGGTAGACAGACAGAGTTACTTTCGCAATTATAATATAAATATGGATTTACTATAAAAACCCTAATTTCAAAGAAGATATGTCAGTTCACCATTATGAGATCTTCTACTATCTAAAGTCCCGCGCCTTCACATTTCAAAACGCTTCAATGTATTTAAAAAGCACCACCAACACTCTCAACACATGTGTGCGAGCTGAGACAGCCATCAACTATGCGTTGAGAGTGTTGGTGGTGCTTTTTAAATAATAATAAAAAAATTGAAGCGTTTTGAAATGTGAAGACGCGGGACTTTAGATAGTAGAAGATCCCTACATGGCGATAGGACCGCCTGCTGTATGCCATACTTTTTGTGTAATTATGTCTGTACTGTTTCCTTTGTGTGGTTTCAATAAAATATATTGTATTGTATTGTTTTTTTTTAATGTTTCAAAAGGTAGTTGCTGCCAGATCCTGTGGGCAACCGTACGTCACTGTGGGATCAGACGTGTAACTATTAAATTGTTAATTACACTGATCAAACAACAGACAGATTTTAACGACGGGATCTCAAGCTATCATGAGGGTATCTTGGTTAATCAAAAATTCTGTTAGATAAATCAAGTTGAAGTCTGAGGATTTAGGTCCTTACAATTATAATGGTCTTGTTTAGTGAGCTTAGGCAATGAGAAATTAATCATCATAGTTACTTGTTAATAAGCCGTGGTGGCCTAGTGGTTCGACCTACCGCCTCTCATGCAGAGGGTCGGGGGTTCGATTCCGGCTCGCACCTCTAAGTTTACTTATGTGCGAAATTCAATTTGAATTAACCACTGTGCTTTTCGGTGATGGAAAACATCGTGAGGAAACCTGCACGCATCTGCGATGTAATTCAAAGATGTGTGTGAAGTCCCCAATCCGCACAAGGCCCGCGTGGGGGCTATAGCCCAACCCTCTCGTGATGAGAGGAGGCCTGTGCCCAGCAGTGGGACGCAAAGAGGCTGTAGTAGTAGTAGTAGTTTTTTATTTTTATTTCTGTATATTTAAATGCTATTTGTAGTTTATTTTTATTTTTTTACCTGCCTTTGCCTGCCTATCGGTTGCTCAAGGTCATTAGCTCTTGTCAGCGTCTTAAGCTCGGCCACCCAAGTACTTATAATACAGACAGACAACTCGAATTTTACTTAAGTAAATATTTCTACTCATTAAAAATAATTGAAGCCCAATTTACACTTAATGAATAATTAACATGAAATTACAGTGTAACAGAATGGACTATTTTGAAGAAAAAATATCCGTCTAAATTTTATCATAATACTGTTATTAAACGGAATTAGTAATGGAATTTTCTTTTGAACACGAAGCAGTGGGAATATGTATTTAATTTCGAATAATGAGAAAAAGGAAAAACTACTTAGGCACTTGATTAGCTCAGCGCAGCGTATTTACTGAATATGAATCGTATCCATTTTTATACTAATAATAAGTCTGTAGAAGAAGTCGTGTCTGAGACTTGGAAATTAAAAGAAACTATCAAGTCCAGGGGACTATTATAATCAATTCAATTCAATTCAATCATTTATTCAGCAAATTGGCCACATAGCGGCACTTTTACACGTCAGAAAAAGAATTTACCAGCGCTTACTAATCGATACTGAATAGAAAACCGGCCAAGTGCGTGTCGGGCCACGCGCAAACTATAGGGTTCCGAAGTTGACGATGCCCACAGTACCTTTCTAAGACTTATTAGCATCTAGCTAGCCTGTGGTATGAATGACGTGCCCGCCCGACGCCCCTGCCGCTCGAGAAAAATCATCATCATAAGTTGGTCGACTATTACTCGTAAGTTTGTACAGCCTACTTATCTGTGATAGTTTTCCTTTCAACTACGTTATATATGCCACAACCGTGATTTTTTTCAGCCATCCAAATACCACCATTTAGCTGGCAGGGGGGGAGGGACACGTGACCCTAACAAAAAATAGCACTTTAAAGCTTAATATTTCACAAACGCATCACTTAATCAAAAAATGGTTTTAACAAACCCACAATATTTTTTCGAGACCTATTCAACGATATGCCGCACCATGGGGTATGCAAGAAAAAAAAATTACATCCCCACTTTCCGAGTAGGGGAGGTACCCTATAAAAAAATATATTTCAAAATATTATTGTACCACTTTGTCAGCGTAACTAATATGCATATTCATGCCAAATTACAGCTTTCTAGAACTAAGCATCTCCGAGCAATAGTGCGGACAGACGGACGGACGGACGGACGGACATGGCGAAACTATAAGGGTTCCTTGTGGACTTCGGAACCCTAAAAAACGATATTTAGGTATGTCTGTCCAGATTTACTGGTCGGATTGCAACAAAGTTTGGTATGGGGGTAGTTTATAACACTGGTCAAAATATAGGCTTTTACTAACTTTTTATCCCGGAAAACGCCAACGCGGGAACGCTATTACCGAATTCGCGGACGAAGTCGCGGGCAGAAGCTGTGGTGGTGGGAAAGTAAGAAATGTGTTTTGATATGATTTATTTAAGTCACATATATATACATATTTTAAGGGACTTCCCTTCCCTCTCCCGCGGGTTGAATGCTCCCCCAAACAACCCCACATTAAAGCAGAACACGTTTCATTAGTTTCCGTTTGGTCAGCGCCATCTAGCGGTGCGACGGCTCAATTTGAGATTTAATTACCAAAATGGCCGCTTGATTAGCATTGCTATGCATTTCGATGTAGACCTCACTAGTCCATTTTTTCTCAGGCTAAAATTGTTTTTTTTTTTAATACTCTTTATAATAATTATAACCAATGATCACAGTTATTGTATGAAATTTTCAATTGATATAAATCCTTAGGTAGTCACTTGGTTTACGCTATAGGTAGGTAAAAGGCCGAGAATACAATAGCTTGTTAGCTCTAGTAGGTTACTATACCGATGACGGATGACAACAATAGGATATTAACATACACCATTCAAGGAAAAGTCGGGAAGTACTAAACTAACTGATTTATGATAGATTATTTAAAAATGCTACCCAAAACCAAACCAAACTTTTAATCATAAAAATGCATAAATAATTTTATAATTACACTTATAAAATGTTGTTTTTTAATCTGTCCCAAAACGGTAGGCGCCATATTGTTATCTGTTGTGACGTCACTTCTACTGTAAACAAGGCGTTACAAGTAGGTAACCGACTTTACTTGTTTGAAGCCGTGGTGGCCTAATGGTTCGACCTACCGCCTCTCATGCAGAGGGTCGGAGGTTCGATTCCGGCCCGCACCTCTAAGTTTACTTATGTGCGAAATTCAATTTAAATTTACCACTGAGCTTTTCGGTGAAGGAACACATCGCGAGGAAACCTGCACGCATCTGCGAAGCAATTCAAAGATGCGTGTAGTCCCGAATCCGCACTGGGCCCGCGTGGGGACTATAGCTCAAACCCTCTCGTGATGAGAGGAGGCCTGTGCCCAGCAGTGGGACGAAAATAGGCTGTAGCAGTAGTAGTAGTTTACTTGTTTGGTTACTAAAAATCTTGTGATTCAATCCGACATAAGGATCATTTTAAACCACATTTCAAAAAATGGTGTAATACCCTAGTGCTCAAGTAAGTAACTAAGCCAAGGGTTCCGAAACGTTTTCAGTTCGCGGCAGTGTAACGGTCCCCGAAGATACATTGATTAGGGAAGGTCACGGCTTCGATTCCCGACGGGGCGCTTCCAGTTCTATTTAATTGCAAATGAGTTCAACTGTCGTTTCGTTAATTTGCGATTGTGACTAGCTTCTGCCTGAACGCGTGGAATTTGGTTATAGCGTTCCCACGGTAACTATGCGTTTTTCCGGGATAAAAAGTAACCTATATGTTTACCAGTGTTATAAACTACCCCACATACCAAATTTTCTTGCAATCCGGCCAGTAGTTGTCGAGTTAAATCCGAACATACATAAGTAGAAACATTCAATTTTTCTAAAAATGATGATGATGATGTTCCCACGGTAACTGTGAGTTTTTCAGAGAAAAGTTAGCTTATGTCCTTCCCCAGGACTGTATCTATACAAATACCAAATTACATCTAAACCTGTCCAGTGTTTTTAAGCGTAATGAGGTAGTAACAGACAGACAAATTTAATTTCGCAGTATGGATAATATAATTTCGAGATACTTCTTATTACCCGACTACGCTAGAAGGAGGGTTATGTTTTTCGAGCGTTTGTATGTATGTATGTATGTATATTTCTTTGGCAAGCTGTGTAGCCTAAATGGCTTGATGGATTTTAGCTTGCGAGGTGTCGTTAGAGTCGTCTCGTGAGAGTGACACTGGGTACATCAAAATTGCAAAAAAGAAAATGGTTGACTTTTGGAGGCATTTTAAACGTTTCTAAAAATGTTTTTTTTTGTCAAAGCCTATCGAGTGGGCTATCAAAATGAAGGGTTGAATGAATGGATCACAAAAATACATATATAATATATGTGAAATTATATTTTTGCAAAAATCGAGGTACTTATACGTACTCGTCTACCTACTGTAAAATCTTGTTTTTATTATTATTATTATCCACGATCTCACGACCCCGATCTCACCTTATGGTAAGTGACGAAGCGGTCGAAGGTGAAACATGCTTACTTAGATAGTCCCTGGTTCACTCTCGACTTGAAAAGATCCAAGTTATAACTATCGGGGAAGAGACCGGCCAGTAGAGAATTCCACTCCTTAGCTGTTCGCATGATGAAGCATGAAGCGAAGCGCGTTGTCCGCGCTGGAGGAATATCCACAACATAAGGATGGAATCCAAGACCACGCCTAGTCTCGTATTGACGAAATGGGGATGGTGGAATTAAATCAAACAAATCTTCATTATCTATACCAAATCCAAATACTTACTCACTTGTAGCAATTGCCCCAATCAATATCTAGATATCTCACGTAATAATGTTCTGTTAGCCATACATATAGCTGCCTTTCGGCTCCGCTCGCCTGGCTGGGGGCCCGGGGCGGTGATCTAGTGCAGTTTTTGTCCTAAGGAGCCCCCCGGCCGATATTTCAAGTGGGGGGCGTGGTAACATAGCACACAGGTGAAGAACAGTTCTTATTCTATCCCTTCTAGCGCCGACGGAATTCAAGATCATACTTTTCTTAGAATCGCACAAAGTTGCAGACGTGGAAAAAATATATAGAAGTAGTAGAGTGGAAGAAATAGAACTATTTTTGATTATATTTATATCTTTGTTACGCGTTTTATTAATAAAAAAATATCTTGTGTATTATTATGAAACACAGTGTTACATTGAAAATTACTAAACAAGAAACCGTATAAAATTCATAAATTGACAGCTTTATAATTACCATATTTTTAGATGATGATATGCTGCTTTAATTTTAAAGCAGTTAAAATCTAATGCAATCTAGCGGCTTAGTTCGGTGCGAAATTCTTTGAATTTCTACTGGGTGCGATGGTATCACCTGTAGAATAAAAAAAACATCATCCAAATCGGCACACGTCTAATATTTACCTACTTTCTGTAACCTTAAGAAAATTTCTCTCCTTTTGTTAAAGTCGATTGAATATAAATAAAAATTAATAGTTTACAAAATTAAAACAACGCTTTCATTATTCCGTTCTCACCTCCAAACTCCATCGATCAGCTCGGGTACCATATTATTGCATTGTCATCCAAGTTACATACATGCCAAGTTTCATCATGATGATACGTCACTTAGAAGTGGTTTAAATTTAGCTTACAAGATTCCTTACATAGTGGTTAGTAAGTTACACGACGAGTTAACAAAAGCATTGTAAAAAAAGTACGTTGACTTACTGTTTCAAATCTATTCACTGGTCCGGGCCAGCTTTATCAGCGGCCGGCGGTGTAATTTACTTGCTCCACAAAAATTCGCAGTTCACTGTACCGTTCGTTCAGCTTTATCGTGGCTTATCTGTGGTAAGTTGTGATGAGCTTATCTATGGTACAATTTATTCTTATACCATCCCACTGTTGGGCCTAGTGCACAGAAAACAATTTTAGCTACCTATATTCCGAGATGGGGGACGTGCTTTCGTAGCTCTCCGACGACTGAGTTATGACAAATACCTAAATGGTATTTGATTTGACCTTTTTTAGTGTTCCTTAGCTATATGACAAAAAACGGAACACTTGTAATTTCGTCATGTCCGCTACGTCAGATGTCTGTCCGTCTGTCCGTCCGTATGTCACAGCCATTTTTCTTGGAGACTTTGAGTACCTACTGTATTGTTGAAATTTGGGACGTAGGTGTGTTCTACGAACCGCTTCCAAATGACGCAGTACTATTTTGAAAAAAAAAAGAAAACAGCTTGTAGGGTATCGTTTGAAGAAGTCTTTAAAATGTTAAATAAAGGTTTCTTAATAAGTTTATTATTTCACTACTAGCTGACCCCGCGGACTTCGTACCGCCTTAGTTTTTTTTTATAAACCTCACGGAGCCCGAGACCTTTCCAACGAATGCAAAACCGTGGAAATCGGTTCGTGCGTTCTGGAGTTATAGCGTCAGGAAGGAAAACCCGACTTATTTTTATATAGTAGAGAAGATGACAATATTTTCGTGAGATATTCGCACGCTTCTGAAGTGGGAAAAAGTGTGCACTACACCCCCCTCTAACTTTTGAACCATCGTGTGAAAAATTGTGAAAATAAAATATAAATATACAATTCAGCAAAAACTTCAAAAGAAACTTGGTTTCAACAAAATCGGTCACTGGTTTTTGTGTTAGGATTTTGGAAAAATTTCGGTAGCCTCAGAACCCTCCATACAAGCGAGTCCGACTCGCTCTTTGCCGGTTTTTTTAAGTCGGTTAAAAAAATTCGATTCTAAGACTCCGAGAGTCTTGTTGAGAATTAATTCCCATTCCCTTTGATCACCTTCGATTCAAAATACGGGAAATTAAAAAAGATTCCGTATTCTTTTGGGGGACGAGTGTTCCCCGATTTTAATTTGTTATTTTAGCTCCGCTTAGGGTTGCCATCTGTTTGTATTTAGCAGGACACATTTTCGGCTTGTGTCCGGCCAAATATTCTTATGTCCGGCCTGCCCGGCTTTTTGTTAGCGCTTCAAGCGAAGCAATCATCATCATCATCACTACTGTCATTCATGTCAGTACTGATCGAAGGAAGCTGAAATTTGGCATTTATGTTCCTTGAGGAGTGTAGGGGAACTCTAGGAGAGGATTTCCCGAAATTCTCACGGGAACGGGAAAAAATGGGGTTTTAAATTTAAAAAAAGGTATTTCCGGCTTTATAACTTTGTCTTTTAGTTGTGGACGTTGTGGTTATGTCAGGCTTTAAGACTGTGTACACAAATTCGTTCAAGTCATAACTTGCGCGGACGCTATGATCGGCGAAACACTAACGCACACTTCTTTACTCTCTGTGTGCGTAAGGTTCGAGCGCATTAGCGCGTTGCCCAACTAGTCTTGATACATTTTCATATACAGAATTTTCATAAAAAATGTTCTATTTTTGAAAAGTGAAAGTTGAAAATTGCTTAATTAGGTGTCATATTACATTCCACCTCGGGTTAAAGTAGGTTAAAAAAACAAGTAGCTACATAAATAAAATTGGGTTTGCAACTTTGCACATATTTTTTCCAAGTGGTAAAATCCATATTAATATTATAAATATGAAAGTAGCTCTGTCTGTCTGTGTGTTAGGCTTTCACGGCTAAACCGCTGAACCGACTTTTATGAATTTTGGTATGAAGATAGCTGGAACCCTGGGGACATAAGCTACTTTTTATCCCGGAAAAATGCACAGTTCCCTGGGGAATTGCGAGAAACGAATTCCATGCGGACGAAGTCGAGGGCAAAAGCTAGTAAATAATGATTAAGATTACTTAATGGATTACCATACTAATATTTATCAATTACTAGCTTTTTGCCCTTCGTCCGCGTGGAATTCGGTTTTAGCGTTCCCGCGGGATCTAAGTGTTCTTCCGGGATAAACACCCGGACCCGTGTAAATCGAACTTAATATGTAGCCGGGTTCCTTCCCCGGGACTCGATTGTGTGCGCCACTCATATTGAACTCGGACTATTAAGCATCGCAAACGGATGCAGATGGCCAACCACAAGGCCGCTCAGCTCGCGGGTCAGCTAAGTACGCGCTGAATTCATTTTCTTTACGATAACTCCTAAGATATTCATTTAAGTTGCATGGTGTAAATGGCAATCATAAAGTGCATGAAATGCTTGAGGTGATTTCAATTGATCCAATTTCAGTTGATAAAGATTAATACTGTATCCCTCGAAATAGCTTTCCATATAACACATTATGTGGGACCATTTTTATATGGGAACAATTCCTCCATCCATACATCATTTTTTTATCACCTAAAGGGATTATGCAGCGTTTTCCATGAAATTGCGTTTGCGTTAATAAAGGATTTTTTGGAAATTCTAACAAAGTTCATTTTTCTACACTTAGTAGTTTAGAAGATACATACAAAATTTTAATCCCCTTTTTACCCATATAAAAGGGCATTTTCCAAAAAATATCTGTTATAGCTCATTTATGTCATAAAAGAAACCTTTTTGCCGAATTTCATGTTTATAGGTCTAGCGGTTTAGAAGTTACATACAAACTTTCAACCCCCGTTTTACCCTCTTAAGGGGGGAATTTCCAAAAATCCTTTATTGACGTTCATTTATGTTATAAAAGGAACATCCCTGCCAAGTTTCACGTTTTCAAGCTTAGTGGTTTAGAAGTTTCATACAAACTTTCAACCCCCATTTTACCCCCTTAGGGGGGGAATTTCCAAATATCCTCTCTTAGTGCTCCCCTACGTTTTCCAACGAACCTGCATGCCAAATTTCAGCTCTGTACGACCAGTAGTTTCGGCTCTGCGTTGATCGATCAGTCAGTCAGTCAGTCAGTAAGTCAGTCAGTTTCTTGTTTTATATATATAGATAATAAATAACTGCTTATCTGCCTGTCTGTCTGTTTCTGTGTGATTGAGTGTGTTCGTGTGTTCGAGTGTGTTCGAGTGCATTAGATGTGTCACGTCCCAGGTAAAAACTTGTTAATAAATAAAAAGGGAAACAATAACGTAGTTTATTTCAAAAACGTGTGTCCCTTATATTCTCTTTCTGGAATCAATCATTTCGGGCAAAAGACACTTCATAAAAATCCAAGAGCTTGGTTTTCATTTTCGATTCCCAAAAGGCGTCGTCTCGGGAAATTTTTGCCTTCTTAAATGGAAATTGTTGCCCTGTCCAGACCGCAAACAGACATATGTTTTTTTTGCTGAAAATAATGACATTTGTTAAATAATGACGTTTGTAAGTAAAACCATAAAAACTTAAATCTACCTAGTAAATATATAGGTACCTATGATATAGTAACATAACAAATTTATTTCTTACCTGATATGCAGTTGACCTTGGATCTGATAGTACCAGTCGTGGTTGGTATTAACGGAACCATAACTTTCCAAAAATTAATTTTCTTTTCAGCTATTGCTTGTTCAGCATCCATGTTTCTTGCCGAATATGGGCATTTAATTCATTTAATGACCGAAAAACTGTGACTTACCTTTTTACTTTTCTGGCGATAGTCAAAGATTTGAATGTGTTGCTACATCCGTACCGCTTGCGTTTGTTACCCATTTCTGAAAAGTTTAATTAATAGAAGACATTTGAATATTGTTACATCAAATCGTCTAATCACTAAATGTCATGTAATAATTAATATAATATACCGTAATTTTACATAGGTACTAACAAATACTTACAAAAGTATCAATTCGTATCAGTCGCGCTACGAGTAAGCAATGCCGACGCGAAACGAGCATTGACCTCGGTGTCGGAGCGGACGGCGCGAGCGAGCGATACGTCCTCACTCTGGGATGGCCCGGCGTGAACTGATCGTAAAACGTTTGCGCGCTCGGTTATAATGATGCATTTAAAAAACTCGTAATAAGTAACTAAAATCATTTAACGGGCAAAAAAAAAATTCTGCCTGTTAAACAATATCTGCTCCTTCATAACTTGTATACAACGTTCATAAAAACCTTTTAATACATATTAAAAAAAAATACTGAATTGGACCGATTTTGACATTTAAAAGTAGTGTCTTTTTTAAATTAAATATAACATTTTCGAAATTATTGCTCTGCGGTGCACTTTAAGACCATTTACTTTTTCAGATAAACGCATTAAATAAAATGTTATAGTACAATATAATGCTTGTTTTATACCTGAAAGATGGCTCTGACGATGTTTTTCGTAAAATACCATGGAAACATAGAGTTCTTATAAAATAACTGTTGAACAAAAAAATTTTTTTGCTCTGCAGTGCACTCAACGAAGACTTTAACTCTCCTAAACAGCAATTTAACTTCAAAAAATCCGACCCTAAAACCACGATATCGCCTTCGGAAATTCTCACGAAAACGCATTTTGTGCTTAAAATGTGTACACAGTCTTAAGAGTAAAATATTTACTTTATTTATTTATTTTTATTTAAACTCTTTATTGCACAAACAAAAAAATGCAGTGTACAAAACGCGGACTTAATGCTACCAGTCAACCTTGGGGTGAAACTGAGAACATTTACTTAGGAGCAAAGAAGTACGACATAATATCAAGTAAACTGAGAAAGAGTTCATATCAATGTTCGGCTTTTTCAGAACAGAGTCCGGCTTTTTCACTCTAGGAGATGGCAACCCTAGCTCCGCGGATATTTCTCTAATTTAATGGAGACGAAAATGAGAATTGTCGAGTGCTTTTCGATCTGGTTGATACTCGCTTTATGTTAAGATGCTGACAACAGCTTTTGACCTTGAGCAATCGAGGCAGGCAACTGTCTCAGCGGAGAATGTCTGTTTGCATTGGAGGGAGCGAGAATTCTATATATACAGGGTGGAAAGATCGAATGCCACATGGATGGCAACTACCTTAAATATTGTAAATAGCACATTTTGTGTAAGGGAGACTTTCCTTTGTTTTTAAAAACAATAAATACTGCATTTAAGCATTTATGAAAAATCGCTTGCCTCAGTCGGGACTCGAACCGGTCAAATGTGACAAAAAATAATGTGCTGTATTTTATGATGCAGATTGAAAGGGTTACTGATAAGGTTCATTTTTCTCTAAATAACAAATACAATCAGAATAACGGAAGGCCATGAAAATTGTAAACGAAAAATTAAAACACACAAAATAAAACAATATTCATTGAATAACCTTACTAAAACCTTGCTAACTAAAGTAGTTGTTCAAAATGAGCCCCGTGTGTTTTAATTTTTCGTTTACAATTTTCATGGCCCTACACCAGATACTCGCATCTAATTTTGGTTTAGCAGTTTTAGCGTGAAAAGCACACATCATAATATGTAGGCATGGAAATAACGTGCTTCAAGAAAATAAAATCAGAGTTAATTAAAGATACCAAAGGAGCCCGCTGATATAGAAATTGAAATTTATCACCCTTTTAATATAAATAAAACATATCCAGAAGTCATTAGTTATTCGACTCTTTATAACTGTCATCGGGATTGCTCATTAAAATATCTTCGAGTTTTAAGAACAGAAGAATCTGTGTGACTGTATTATGTCATTTAAATTGAAACTTTAATACACCTATACTCATAGGGTATAAGTTGCAATGACATAAATCAATCTGAATCTTTCTTCAGGTTCTGAAAACAAATGGAGTCGGTATTTCTTAAAATATTATTCATCCGATGACTAAGACAATGACTGTCTGTCTGTTTATAACAATTCGCTGTATCATGACAAGACATATTTTGTCATACAATATTATAAGTATTCCTATTTAACTAACCGTTGTTAGAGCGGTTTAACATTATCCGATAAGATATCGGTGTCGGACGTAATATGTATGAAATCCAAGAACCTTTTCACTTTGTCTGATAATTATTTCATACATTTTCCGTTCGACACCGATATCGTATCGGATAATGTGAAACCGCTCTTAAAGTTATAGGTAATCTTTTAGAAATATAATATCAAATTTACCTGTACCTCTAATCGAAGAGAAAATACTTATCAGCCAAAAATGTTTTCGTATATCCGGAATAATCCGGACGTCTCTTCTCCTCTACAGGTCAGATTTCTTAACCGATTCTCGTGAAAATTTGTGACCAGGTTCCAAAATTATATAGTTTTGTTTTTGATTCAGTTTTTTGTAAGGTCTCAGCTCTCAGAGATTTAAAAAAAAATCACATTATTTTATATCTTTTCTATTAAGTAAACAAACTGTAATTTTCTAACAGTAGACGGGAAACAAATTAGTATTTCTGAACGTCTCTAATCCTTCGTATGTTCCGAACGTACCGCATGCTACACACGTGGTGCGCGTATAGGATCTGTTCGAGGATATCGATGATATATTAATAGCTTCCAAATATGAATCAGGCACGTTCAAAAACATATGATTCATTTAGTTCCAGATATTATTTCAGGAAAATAGGATTTGTATGTTCGAGCAGAGCTGGGGCTATAATATTCGAAGTCTTAAATAGAGATCTCCCTGTTCCCTATAGGATCGCTCACGTGTTAAGTCGAGCTGCTTAAAGTTCACGCGACGCGTGAGCGATCCTATAGGGAACAGGGAGCTCCCTATTTTAATGATTCGAATATAGCCCCTGGTTGATGCAAGTAAAATTATATATATATATAATCCAGTTTTATGGGATAGCTCTCTGTGCCAGTAATTTCACCAACTACCTTACCCCCTACCAGAACACACCAGTGCGAGCACGGCTATTTGGCGGCAGGTTAGCGAGTAAGACGGTGGTAGCTATCCGGACGGACCTTGCAAAATGACTGAAGTATTTTCTATATCCATTTCAATGAGCACGTACAAGTCAGGCTATAGTCCCCACATAACATAATAGACATTATATTTAAGTTAAGTGGTTAGATGTAATATACTAAACAAGAATTAAAACTACTTGAAAATAACTAAAATACTTAAAATTACTTATAAATACATAAAAATTGAACAAAATCTATAAACGCCCCCCGCGGCATGGTACCGAAGATGCTGGCAGCATTTCCCCGTTGTATGGCGATGCTCGAGCGTTGAGCGAGGGAGCTGCCAGCTCTTCGGTCCCTGGTGACGTCGACTAATCTCTTTGAAATTTCTTTGTAAAAATCAAGAGCTTTAGGACCATAGACATTATTATTATTATTTTTACAAATTGAAATTACTTCCACTTACCACGAATGATAACGCGACTTATCAATCGGAAGGAGTTATTATGATACACGCTTTTCGTTTTAGTATATCTTTTACATATTTATTCAGCTAATTAAATATGCATACTGATTACGGGTATTTTGAATAATCAAACACCTTTCTAAATAATTATTGAATAGAACCTCAACTAAAATATTATTGATGAAAGCAAATAATCCATACTAATATTATAAATGTGAAAGAATATTTGTTTGTTTGTCCTTCCTTCACGTCGCAACGACGGGACCGATTTGGATGAAATTTAGAATGGAGATAGTTTGATACTCTGGGAATAACACAGGCAACTTTTTATCCCGATATTTGCACGGGAACGGGTGTTCAATACTTCTATAACTATATCCATCATCGGGTAAGCAAATTCCAAGTCTACGCGGGACGAAGTCGCGGGCGCACGGCTAGTACCTACATAAAAAAGAAGAAAAAAAAACATTTGACATATTTTACACTTTAAACATTTGAATGTCGTATACAGAACGTTCTGCCTCACATTTTACAATCGCAACATCAGAAAAAAAGTACATTTTTTAACCTGAACTACAAGCTAATGCGATAAGGTTTAAATTGTAATGTAACGTAACAAAACAAGCAGAAATACTTTTATTTAAAACCGCTAAAGACATTCCCCGCCAGCCAGCACTTATTTCAGTGTTGCCATCAATTTTCACTCGTTCGGGATAATTTGCTGTGACGCATGGCCCAGAGAGGATAGCAGATAACTGACTAAATACTCGTTTAGTGAGTATTTTTGAAAATACTGTTCTAATAATACCTGGTCTCCTTTTTACGTTTTTAGGGTTCCGAACCTCAAGAGGTAAAAACGGAACCCTTATAGGATCATTCCTGTGTCTGTCCGTCCGTCTGTAGTTTCGGAGAAACTACTTGACCGATTAAGTTGAAATTTGGTACGTATATGTAAGTTTGTGACCCAAAGACGGACGTGTAACGAAAATAAATGAATTTTAAACATAGACCCTATTTTTGGGGCTAAAATTGAAAAATATTAATGAAGTTTTTCAAACTATATCGTGTGACATATCAAATGAAAGTACTTCTTATGAGGATCTCAAATATATAATTTTTATTTAAGAGGGTTTACTCTGAAAGTTGGCAACGTCGCAAATAGCTGTCAAATATTTCGCTGTTTTCATTAATTTCTGAATATTATTGAATGAAAACATTAATTATCGCTCTATGGTTGAATAAAACATTGAGTATGGATTGCAATAATTATCATAGGAACACGAAATTTTTAGGATTACGGAAGTACTATCTTTTGAAAACTTTCCACCGCATTTTCCATGCATTTTAATGTAATCTTATCATTTGAATGCCTAACCAACAAATATAAAACGAGACGCGCCATTCAACCATAGAATGATAACTTCTTTTTTAATTCAGTAATATTGAGAAATTAATAAAAACAGCGATATATTTGACAGCTATATGCGACGTTGCCAACTTTCTGGATAAACCCTCTTAAGTAGGCGAACAATTACCATCCCCCCCCCTTGTCTCCGAAACCACTGGACCTAAAATTTTGGGAAAAATACGGAGGATATTTATTGACCTATAGATTACAGGAATATTATTAAGAAGTCCATGGTATTTGAAATCTATCAAATAAAAGAGCTTATAATTACTAAATTGCACCGTGACCGTGTTACATGTTAAGCGCGGGAAAACCGAACTTTTGGCACAGAATATTTAATACTTAGTACTACATACAGAATGGCCGCGGAATCACCGCCTGAATCTAGCCGGCGCGCAACTCGCGCCCAACTCGCCCTTACCGAGATTTGTTTCATCCGGAGATGGAGAGTGGATCAATGGCCCGCGTAGGGTACACACACATTTACAAGCGTACAGACGTCCTCGCACGCAAACATTGACACTGCATTCGAATTGTGTTCGAAATCGTGCTTTTATAGGCCGTGTCCGCCCATTGCTTTTGGGAAACAAACTTTGGCGTTTATAAATTTTACAAGGGAAGGATTTTTTTTAATACTTCCCCATTTTATTAGTATGTACTTGATTTTTTACGTTTCACATACAAAGACAGAGAAAACACAAAATAAACGTATTATTAAGTAATATTAGTCCACATTCAAAGTGTTTACCTACGCAACTTGTGCTAGCCAAGGAAATGAGTTTTGTCATTACGCTTGTTAAAGCGGGCGAAACTACCAAAGCTACCAAATCTACTAATATCGGTGCACGCGAGGTTCCGACCCGGTTATTTTTCAGTCGATATCGTTTAGATCTTTTTATGGCACGCGAGTAATGAAACTGGTGTTTATGTCGTTTGATTTCAAGGTCTGATTGAAGGCCGATTAAAAACGAATGCTACTACTACTACTACAGCCTATTTGCGTCCCACTGCTGGGCACAGGTCTCCACTCATCACGAGATTTGGGCTATAGTCCCCACGCGGGCCCAGTGCGGATTGGGGACTTCACACACATCTTTGAATTAATTCGCAGATGCGTGCAGGTTTCCTCACGATGTTTTCCTTCGCCGAAAAGCAGAGTGGTTTATTCAAATTGAATTTCGCACATAAGTAAACTTAGAGGTGCGAGCCGGAATCGAACCCCCGACCCTCTGCATGAGAGGCGGTAGATCGAACCACTGGGCCACCACGGCTTCGGAAAACGAATGCAGTACAGAGTTTTCATATTACAAATTAGTTGGTTACTCTAGACTTTGCTAGCACATACTAGCTTCTGCCCGAAACCTCGTCCGCGTGCAATTCGGGACAAAAAGTAGCCTCTATCCTTCTTCAGGACTCGGAACTATCTACACACCAAATTTCATCTAAATCGGTCCGACGGCTTAAGCGTGAAGAGGTAACAGATATACAGAATTAATTTAGATTTTATAATATTAGTAGTGGTTAACTGATTAACTGGGCCCGCGTGGGGACTCTATATAGCCAAAAGCCTGCCGTGATGAGAGGAGGCCTGTGCCGAGCAGTGGGACGCAAATAGGCTGTAGAAGTAGGTACTTAGTATGGATTAGTATAGATTATGGATAAAGAGAATAATATAGTATAGTTGAACGTTATTATTTACGATCCATACGTACACCACATTTTGTGGCAGGCTGGTCTGGTAGTTAATTGTGGAATTATAAAGCAGACATAAATAATTGCTTTAGCATCTTTATTGAGTGGCCTCTACTCATTGATCTATTATAAGTAAGGATTCACAATCAGCCGGAGAAAAATTGCCCGTCAAATCTAGATTAATATAGGAACGTTACTTCTTTAAACTATTCCAAAATAAGCTTTCGCTAATCAAGTATGTTACGCGATCAATTACTAATAATATCTCCAATAACCTCGTATTAACAACAAATATTTTTTCCAAGAAAATACCGAGTACAAAATACTCGTTGGTCCAAGTAGAAATACTCGCGTTACACTCATTGGCCGAGACGCCGAGTCCCGCGGGCCTTTTTAATTTCCGAACGAAAGTGTTGTGTTGTGACACCAATAAGGAGCGCGCGCATTATTGCAAATTAAATATGACGTCTCTATATCTTGTTTCTATTTATTTTATTACGAGTTGTATTGTATGACAATTTGTGAAGAGGAATTTGTGTTTTTAGCGTCCAGGAAATAGGCTGAAGGCAATTTAAACAATTTGTGTGCTTTTTTTGATTCATAATACATATTTATGCGTATATATACTTGCCTACAGTAAAGGTTCTATAAAAGGTCCTTTCCATAAAATATATGACATGATAAACTAATATCTTTAGGGGCCGTAGCCTACTTTTACGTTTTATACTTAGGTAGTATGGATTATTGTGATCGTTTTTCATTTTTATAAATGTGTCATACCTACGATACCAAAATATTCGGATATTAGGCAAGTACCTTGTTGAAATATTGTCGAAAATATATTCAAACTGTGGTTTTATATTTGTTCGTAAGTAGTTTCAGGTCTGAAATTAAATTGAAATTATAGCCTGTGCTTCACCGGAAAGACCTTGATCATCATTCATCACATTAATGTATGTAAATGCCTACAATCACTACAGTCATACATACATCAACTAACCAGTAGTTAGGGCGCGAAAGCGCAATAAACATAGGTACGGAACCTTTAATTCACTTATTACACGATGTAATTTATGTAAAGTCCACGACAGTTTCCAAAAAAATTGCCATTACACAAGTCCCCCCTAATCTCAAGTTAAAAACAAAAATAAATCAGCCAAATCCTGTATTATAAAGTTCTATTTACCTTAAACTGTTAAACAGAGTGCTTAACTGGTATTTTCGGGCGAGTCGTAAATTTGGGACCACGCCCTGTAATGAATCAATTGGAAGAAGGAACACGTGGAGTCGCCTTCTAGATTTCATTTTATAAAACGCTTTTTTTATGTAAAACCTAGATATAGTTACCTAGTTTGTTTTTCTTCATCTCCACTAGCCAAAGGTTGTCCGGTAGAGATCGCTATTAAGTGATAAGACCGCCTGCTGTATGCCATACCTTTTATGTAATTACATTATGTCTGTACTGTTCCCTGATTGTGTGGTGTTCAATAAAGTATATTGTATTGGTATCTAATAGTTCCGAGACGTGGGCGCTTACGATGGGCCATAGGATAGGCCTCATAAGAAGGCTCAAAGTCACTCAGAGAGGGTTTGCGTGAAAGCATTAGAAATGAGGACATACGCACTAGAACCAGGGTCACCGACATCGCCGGAAGAATTGCGAACCTAAAGTAGGCGGGGCACATTGCTCGCAGGACTGATGGCTAATGGGGTCAGAAAGATCTCGAGTGGCGTCTGCGAACCGGGAGACGAGCTGTAGGCCTCCAACAAGATGGAGTCACGACCTGGGGATGGTCGCAGGAAAACGGTGGATGCGTGTGGCACAAAACCGGTCTGCATAGCACGCCTTGGGATATATCCGGCAGTGGACGTCTTTCGCCTAAATGAAACACTGACAAACATTCAGACGGTCTATCTATCTATCTTAGGAGATGATTAGTCACTTTGTATTTGTAAAACTAGAGGCGTCAATGCGTCAGCGGTCTTGAGTCGAGACTGGAGCCCGGCCCGGACATACCCCTTCAACCCTAAGGCATGATTTCCGAGATAAAAAGTATCATATACTGCAGCTTTTTATGGGTGAAAGAATATCTAAAACACACCCTTCCTCTTTATTAAGTAGTAAACCGCGAAAACGATGCGTATTTTTTTCGGAACGAAAAGTAGTCTATATGATGACCCGTTTTATATCTACCCCTACACCAAATTGTATGGTAATCCGACTGGTAGTTTTCGAGTTAAATCCCGACCTACATACACACAATTTTTATATAAAGGTGTTCAGTATCGTTTATATTGTCCCCTCGACTTGATAGGTTTTTTCTTAAATTTACAGATGCGAATTTTCTACAGATTTCATAGGTATAAGTACTCTATATAGAATAAATACATTCGAGATTGTCTACAGTGATCAATCCACGTCAAATCTTTCAATTTCCAAACGATCAATTCAATTTCAAACTCGAAAAGTTCACGAGCGACTCCTCGCAAGTCGCAGTTCTTTTAAACTGCATTTTAAACTTCTTGGATTTATTCAAAAGTTATTTCCATAAGACTTTGAACGTTTTAGCTATAGCAACAAAGTCTTCGTTGAAGTTCGTTATTAATTCTGATATTCGTGAAATCTCGATCGGCCCGTGTATGATGATTTATAATTTTTTTTTTAATTACAAGCTTTAAGGCTTTCAGTGAATTTTGTAGGTTGCAATTATTAAGCCTGGGTTGCATCAAAAAGTAAAGGTCCGTTAAATTCAACGTGTAAATTTTACCATGCAAAAAAATTACTTTACATAAACCTTGGTCGTAAAGTGGGATTTTCTGCCCGCTACGCGGAGAGAAAATCTCACTTCTAGGCCAAGGCAAGACGTAAAACTTTTGACAAACCACGGGCGGTAATTCGTAAAGCCCCAGATCGCATTTTGTACAGAAACCTGCGATCTGGGACATTTACGAATTCACCACCCTAGGTCTGTAATGTACTATTTCTGTAAAACGTCCGTTAACTTTCTGATGAAACGCCGGCCGAATCTTCCGGTGATTTTTGTATGTTGGCAATACCTACTTAATGTATTTGTATTTACTATAATATCGATATTAAAGGGCGCTATAGACGACCCTACTAGCAGGGCCTGCATGCAGGGCCACTGCCAAATCGTGCCGTGTGTAGACTTGCAGGGCCGACATTGAGTGAGTTTGCAATCCGCCGCAAAAGAGCTGGTCGGCGCAGGAGAGCCTACCAGGGTTTCCTGTTTCCGCCATAACTGAGGCCTGGGTAACGGATAAGTGGGAGGGGTGTTATATGTTTATATTAACAATTAATAAAAGCTTTAAAATATATAGCTTTTTGTGCTCTTAATTTGCCTTCATTATTTTATGTATTAAGTACTTATGTAAAAGTGGCGTGAATGTTACTTAGTAGCACTTATTTTTACAAATTACATGCAACTGGCAACACCGTATTGTATTTCTAAACGAAAGCGTAACTTTATCCGTATAAAAATTAAAAAGCACCAAATGTCAAACAAGGCCCCCATTCCATATTTAAAATCGTAACACTTCCCCGGCTAATAGCCGAAACGTGCCTCCTTGCTTAATTTCAAATATAGAACGTTCTAAAATGGCGGCTTTTTCACAAATCCCCGCCTTATCCCGCGGCTTGCAGTTAGCGCCATCTGTCATCGAGTTTGACAGTTGACAGTGAAACGTTTTAAAAATAGAAGGAACCGCTTCGGAAGATTGTGAATGAGTTTTTCGAGGGAAGTTTTTTTGTTTATCAAATTGCCTTAATGGAAGGCGATGGAATTACTCCAATAAGCCACGCATTCCGTGACAAGTTTATTGTTAATTGTATTGGAATTTCTTGGGAAATTGATGCAGATGGAGTTGGTTTACAAACATGGAGGATGTCTTTAATGCATGCTTTGGATTATTAACAGAAGTTAGGCTGGAACTTGTTACAAATTAGATGTCAAGTTCTAAACATATCATCCATACAGGTACATACACAGCGAAACGGTAAGTTTAGTAAGGTTGATTCGAACCGACCATTAACTAAGCAGCGCTGGTTAAATATTTTACTATGGGATAAAATGACGTTTCTGTATGGAAATGACAGCTCGGCGGCCATATTTAACGACCATAAGTCCGTCAACTGTGCTTGAATCAACCCACCCTAAGGTTAGAAAGAATAAGATACAAATTCAGTGAAATGTAGTGTGTATTTATTGTCAAACTTGAATGTAGGTACAACTTATTCAAGTACTAACTTTTATGTTAAGCGTTACTTAGAATTTATAAAATTAAGTCCAAGAGCAAAAGTGCCGACAAACTGTTTTGCAGTTTGGCACGATATTGTGCATGTTCAAAATGTAATGCTATTTATATGAATAAAAATTACTTACTTACTTTAGAAAAATATATTAAGGAATCTTCAAAATTCTTCTTTTAGTGTGTCGTCAACATATAATCAATAAATTATATATTTTTTACCATACCTACCAGAAAAATTAAAATAAACGTATAAACACGGAAATCGATAGCCTAAATTGTGGGTTTATCGTCAAATGGTTTTGATCCACCCAGTAAAATTATGACAGAAATGAAATGCATCGAATTTTTACAATAACATTCAA
Source organism: Aethes cnicana (assembly GCA_963971205.1). Lineage (NCBI taxonomy): Eukaryota > Metazoa > Arthropoda > Insecta > Lepidoptera > Tortricidae > Aethes > Aethes cnicana. The sequence continues at coordinate 3,721,619 of OZ020301.1, read as the reverse complement.
ATATATTAGTTAACACATCAAGAAGTTTCGGAGCATTCCTTTAACTAGTAAATATCAAAGAATAAAAATAAAAACATAAACAACAGTAGAGAACAACAGAAATACTACCGTAACCCTTCCCCTCATTTGACATGTTCCTTTTTCAAATCATTAAACCGGTAACAGGAGTCGAGATTAATATCCGCCATCTTTGTCTCTAATGTCAATGTCAACATGCTTTTTTTAACACGAATTAATCCAAAAAACACTTCCCGCCAACGGCATCTGTCATCGAAAATGACAGTTCGAATTCCGAAAATAGAACGGGCCGGGCGTTAAGTGTTCGAGTTAATTTATCTGTGGTAGTTGAGTTCTAAATTTGAATGTGAAACGGGTTGATGGCGGTAATTTCATGTTTTATGGAATTGACAATTCGTAATGAAGGAATGTAAATTAGTGAGAACTGTTTAGAATGTATATTGAGTGCAGTTGGAAATTTTGGTCGTATCTTTTGTGTATTTACATCATCACCCTTGGCCGTAAAGTGGGATTTTCTGCCCGCTACGCGGAGAGAAAATCTCACTTTTTGGCCAAGGCAAGATGTAAAACTTTTGACAAACCACGGGCAGTAATTCGTAAAGCCCCAGATCGCATATTTATGGCCCTCACCTTCGGTTCGGGCCACAGAAACCTGCGATCTGGGACATTTACGAATTCACCACCCTAGGTTTGTAATGTACTATTACCTACCTGCTGTCAGTAGGTAGCAGAAATAGCCGTGGTGACCTAGTGGTACATACCGCCTCTCATGCATCGGCTCGGAGGTTCGATTCCGGCTAGCACCTCTAACTTTACTTATGTGAGCGAAATTCAATTTAAATTTTAAAAAAGTTTTTCGGTGTAGGAAAACATCGTGAGGAAACCTGCACGCATCTGCGAAGTAATTCAAACATGTGTGTGAAGTCCCCAAACCGCACTGGGCCCGCGTGGGGACTATAGCCCAAACCCTCTCGTGATGAGAGGAGGCCTGTGCCCAGCAGTGGGACGCAAATAGGGTATAGTAGTAGCAGAAATAGTTAAGCAGCCGATAAACTCAAAATGACCTAAGTTCTTCTCTTCGTGTAAGCTGCTAACTGGGGGTTAACTGCTTAACTGCGATTTATTTGTATTAATTGACGTGGGTTAAGAGGCTAACCCGAGGTTTGCGGCTTATTGCAAGTGGGCCTAAGTAATCCATATTATCCATATTATAAGTAAATGCGAAAGTAACTCTGGCTGTCTGTCTGTCTGTTACCTCTTCACGCTTCAACCGTTTGACCGATTTGAATGAAATTTGGTATGTAGATAGTTGAAGTCCCGAGAAAGGACATAGGCTACTTTTTATCCGGGAAAAACGCATAGTTCCCGCGGGAACGCGATAACCAAATTCCATGCGGACGAAGTCGCGGGCAGAAGCTAGTAGAAAAATAAATAAAATAAATGAAAAAAAAAGCGCACAGCCCACCTGATTAAGTGTTCACTGCGGCCCATGGACACCGAAATCCTATGATCCCCCATTAAGAAACCATAACATCTCGAATGCGTTGCCCACCCTGAGGCCTAAGATGGAATGCCTCTGTGCCAGAAATTTCACCGGCTGCCTTAACCCCCTACCGGAGCACAACAGTGCGAGTACTGCTATTTGGCGGCAGGTTAGCGGGGAAAGACTGTGGTACCTCCCGGACGGACCTAGCACCAGGCCCTACCACTAGCATTTATGTTATGAGCTTTAGTAGCGTCGTTCAACCTCCGAAATTTCTAGGAATCATTGACCTATAATAAGTAATAACATATGGACGAACAGTGCCTAACAGAATATGTCAAAATATGTTAAGCAAACTGACATTAGAAAATACGTTCCAATATGCTAAAAACGCCTATTTATAACGAAGGCCAAACGGGTGCCCGAGCTGTTGGGCACCCGTTTTGACGGGGCCATCTTTCTCCGGCTGATTGTGAATCCTTACTTATACTTATGGCATGGTAGAGATTGGGGATGTCTAATTTTTTCTACTAAAAGTTATTTTCCTTTTTTTAGGTATGTACTCTAGTTCAACGAAAATAAGTACGTATATTACAGAGTCCGTAAGTAAGATAAAAGAGGGAATTTTAATAAAATGCCCACTGCTGGGCACAGGCCTGCTCTCAGCCTGTGAAGGAATAAATATACCACAAACCAAACATTTTACTTAGATGAAGGCTTGTAAAAGCTAACCAAAACACGAAGTTATGAAAACCATTGACACTTTACTCAAAATCATTTAAATTTTATAACCCAACATTAAAAGCCATTTAAGTTAAGTATTTTTAGTACGCGAGTTGAAACCTCAAGCCCCATTGCATTAAAAGAAAATAAAAGCATCAAATAACAGAAACTGACCAAAATTACATCAAATCATATGTAATTGTCCACAAATCGTAACAACGGTCGTATAATAGGGATCGACTTGGTTGTAACTGATAAATACTAGGGAAAAAATACTTGCAAGTAGTTTTTAGCCAACTTCAAAACATTTAACTCGCGCAGGTGTTTCCAATAGGTTGTAAACACCGGGTTTTCCAAACAGGGAGTGAAAAGGTTTCTACGGGGTCGGCAACGCGCGAGTGATGCCTCTGGTGTTGCAAGCGTCTATAGGCGACGGTGACCTCTTACTATCAGGAGGGCCGTATGCTTGTTTGCCACTCTTAGGTGGTATAAAAAATAAAACAAATTAGGAGGTTCTCAATTCGTCTGTGTATGTTTTTTTTTGTATGTTCCTCGATTATTCGGTCAATTGTGAACCGATTTCGATGATACTTTTTTTTCATGGAAAGGTATGGTAGCTCCGGATTGGTCCTATTTTAATTTGATTCGATTCAGGAGTTGTACATATATCTGGACGAATGAAACATTCTCGAAAGTTCATCAAGAAAATTGTAATATGTCAATATTTCAGATATAAGTAAGTAAGTAAGTAACACTTTGTTGCAGGTACAGAATAAAACACACACAAATACAATTTTCAATACAGAGAAGAGACAACAACAACAAAGGCGAGCTTATCCTTAGAAGATAGTAGAAGGTAGTAAAAAGATAGTAGATATAATAATTATAACTTTTGAAGTCATTGTAAATGATGGAAGGAGAGGGTGGTCTAAGAAATGAAACTTCTCAAAATACTACCTAGTATTTCTACGAATATTTTACCCTGTTATTAGCTATCAAAGTATCACAGAGTACATCCCTATAATGTTTTATACTGGCCACATCACGCTTACAAGCCCCAATGGTATTTATTAGTGTGTGGCCATTTTTTATATCTTTTTGAGTGCAATAGACGGCATATGACGTCATAACCTACACCATATAAATAACTTTAAGTCTTACGCATAAAGGTCAAATTGATGTGGACTCTTTGAAGTTTTTTAATGATGTTTGAGTTTGAACAAATTCACTATAATGACGGTTGGGATGGGATGATTCGTGGGTTTGGAGGGCCAATTTTGACAACTGTCAAAGTGGTGGTATCTAATTTGACAGAGGCCTCGACTTTAGCGGTTAAAGTATTATGTGTTAAAGTATTTCTACTGAGTAGGTAGTAGAATTTACAATACTGTGATTTTTATATGTAGGTATACCTCAGGAGCGAGTTATGATTACTAATGACTCGTCTAAAATACTACTTTCGAAACAATAAAATTGGCGTAAGTTTTGAGCCCGAAGGTAGTTTTCGTTCACAATTCAAAAACGTGCCCAGAATTTCATCCGAGGCTTCTGTTGTCTTTGTCTCTCGCTATGAAGTTAGATAAAGAGAGATAGAAGCCTTGTACGCCCTTCACCCCGCGCACCTGACACAAATTTTGGTCTCACCTCACTGCTGTTGGTTGGTTACGCGGAGTTGTGTTCTGCACTACACATCCGTAAGGTCAAAAGACAAAATGTACAATCCAGCAGACAATCTTAATGATATATTAGAAGTAAATGGTATATAGGCATCGGCGCGGAACTTGAGCGGTGACCTTCGATGCGCAGAAGTCAAAAATAAGGTCTCATCGGCAGAGGGGCGCGGGACGCAGGGCGCTGACGCGCGCGCACGCTTATTGGCCCTTCAGTCGTAAACATGCGCAGAAATCCCCTCAACTTTTGCTCACCGCTCAAGTTACGTGCCACGACCTATTAGAAAACTTACCTAGAGAAGAGTAAACGGCGCACGTCAGCAGAAGCGCTACGTTCAGCCACGCGCCATCAAGCGCCAAAATGGCGGCCATGGTAATAAACTACGCACTGCCACTATCACATAATACCGAAGGGGTCCGTCGAGTCATCCGCGATGACGCTGGAACAAAGAAAAGTAAAAATTTATTTAGGTTGTAAATAAAAATGCACAAGAAGTTCCGCTAGCGGTGCTTAGTGGCGTTGGTGTCGGCCGCCGAGGCAGCCATTGGCCATTTTGCGCGGTTTAACTTTGACATTTTACAGCTATACATCCTTCCAATTATGGAGGGTTGAAGTAGAGGAGCGCAATCTTTATAGTTCCAAAAGTGGACACCAAATCGGGTAGATTGGGGGCGCTGCGGTCGCCACTCCAGTCAAGCCTAGCGGATAGTCTGCAGTAGCGCATTCAGATGGCGCTGCTGAAGCGAAAACGCAGCGAAAATGGTTGTGAGGAGTGTGTTTTGTTTTGTTGCTTATGAAATCCGCTCACACATTTTTTCTAACAACATCCCCCTTTTTCGTGGGTAATAAATAGACGAATGCGATGTCCACTCTTCCCTCGGAATATGATTCAATGAATATACATTTTCGCATCACTTAGGGCGCATTAGGGTTTGGATAAACATTAAACAAGTATTTATACTTGTATCGGGTTACTTTGTATCCCTGGTGAGCTTCTGCCGGTGACGGGTAGTCAAAGAGACGTTGGTTTTTAATATGATGCTGCGTTTGGGTGAAAATGTTTGTAGCTTTAAGTCCGCTACATGTACAATTTATTTACTTACCTATTTAATTGATATGAAGCAATGAAGAGTTCAAATAAATAAATAAATGAAAAATAACTTTTTTAGGTTAGTTACACAAAATCTAGTAAAAAATAAGTACAATAAAGTTTGTAACTGACTTCAAAAAAAGGAGGGGGTTCTCAATTCGTCGGAATCTTTTTATTTTTATTTTTTATATATGTTCACCAAAAATTAATAGTAAACGTGAACCGATTTCGATGATTCTTTTTTGTTCAAAAGGTGGTACTTCTAAGTTGGTTCCATATTAATTTGGTTCAGTTCTTATGATGGAATCCACGAGAGAATGAGGGAACTCCTCGAAATTTTCTAGCACGTAGATGATTTTGGTGTCAATTTCGAAGACTACAGAGTTAGGTACTTATGTATTTCTATAGTAATGGAAACTGTAGCCGAAACTTCAAATTCCGAAGTCGGCGAAGTCGGTGTCAACCAACCCAAAGAAATAATAATCATGTAGTGAACTTGCCATTGACATCACAGTCTGTCGGAGTTTGAAGGCGGTGTTATTTTTTTTATTTTTTTTTCAATTAGTCTATTTCTACAAATGTAACCTAAAATTTTCCGACTTCTTTTACTCTAAAATGACCCTGTTAATAGTAAATCTGGATAGTGGACCATATGCCAATAAACCAAACCGTCACGAATGAAAGAAAAGTTTTAACCATTGATTTTACGATTCTGTTTGTTGTTCAGATTTCATTTTACAATAACGTCCCAGAACTGTTTTGGGACGTTGTTGTAACAGTTACTGCCCGTAGGCTCTTATACTACAACAGTAAGGGCAGCCTAATGCAGTAATTACCTGACTCCATTTGCCGGTATTTTCCCGCCAGAGGGTGCTATCCGCAACTTTAATTATTTTCTTTGTAGAATCGTAATGGGAGTGGGAGACGAGATTTGGAATATGTCTTTTAAAAATACAGAATCTGTCTAAACACTTTACTGCTTTACTTGATATACCTACCTACAGGTCAAAGAAATAAATAAATTAACAGAATTAAATGTGTAAGTACTAAATTCTTTATTGCAGACTGATATTTTTAACCTAACCCCCCTTACCCACCTATAAGGTTTTAAATTGAAAAATAAATAACCGATTCGCTTCTTGCGTCGGTATCTAAAAATACGTAATTTTTCATCTTGAAGGATGTCTATTTGGCGCAAATGTCTATTATCTACCTGTTCGTAAACAAAAACGATTCGTCAAGGTATAGATTCATCACTTGACATTGGCAAAAGTGCCATGCAGCAGACGCCATATCAACAAAAAAATAAAAAAGGTATATACCCTCTCGTGATGAGAGGAGGCCTGTGCCCAGCAGTGGGACGCAAATAGGCTGCAGTAGCAGTAGTAGATTAAAACACAACAAAAGGATAACCAAAGCTCTGTCTGTCGACAGCACAGGGGTCCATTAGGGGAGCTCCGGGGCTTAAATGTCCAAGCTGTAGCCAAACTATCAACGTAGAGGGTGCACAGTGAGGGAGCGAGGAAAGCCAGGGTTCACACCCTGTCACACGGCGGACACGGCCTGTAAAAGCACGATTTCGAACATAATTCGAATGAAGTGCCAATGTAGAAGTGCCAAAAAAAAATGTAATGACTTTAAATATATTACTAAGTGAAACATTTTAAGCGAGAGACCTCATCATGTCCTTATTGACATGTATCTATTAATGAACTCTTTTATACATGATGTATTTCATTATTTATTGACATTTTGAGACTGTCGACATCTATAGAATTTATATTTATTTGACAATGGAGGCCATCTCCATAATATTATTTTTTTCTGGACCCTTGGAGACTATACATCCCTTCAATGTAATTTTAGTACGTACCTATATGTATATTTTATACATGTAATGTAAATTTTGTAAATTTTGAAAAAGGGCCTTATGCTTGAGTTTTTTTGCGACGCTTCTTCTCAAGCAATGGGTCTAGGAAGCGCTGGTAAATTCTTTTTCTGACGTGTAAAAGTGCCCCTATGTGGCCAATTTGCTGAATAAATGACTGAATTTGAATTTGTTTGCGTGTGAGGACGTCCGTGTGCGTGCGAGGACGTCTGTACACTTGTAAATGTGTGTGTACCACTACGCAGGCCAACGATGATAGTGAGAATACAAGTTTGTTCCAAGGTTATCAGATATAATACATATTACTGTTGAAGATAGAATTCCCCTCAGATACCACCGGGCAAGTCCTTATTAGTACAGGACTGATGTTATCCTGCATGAATATACGTTATTGTTTCTTTTCTAAACGAACTGCGAAAGAGTTTTTTCATTTGTTTTGAAGACTTTGTACGTGATTATTTAACCACGGAGCTTTACGATGGACTAAAACACGGTTAGGTGAGTATTTTGTTTATGTCGATGGTATAGGCAAACGAGCGCACAGTCCTGATGGTAAGTGCAGGTCACTGCGGCCATGGACACCGAAATCCTTTGATCCACCATTAAGAAACCAAAGCATAAGATCTCGAATGCGTTGCCTACCCTGAGGCCTAAGATGGAATCCCTCTGTGCTAGAAATTTCACCGGCTGCCTTTGCGAAGATATCAAAAGATAAAAGCGAGAGAAGTATGTAAGACTCGCAGTAGATGGAAGGATGTGGTCTCTGCCTGACTCTATGGGAAAAAGGCGTTATATTATGCATGTATGTGTATGATATGAAGTGCCCACTGGGAGATCACGTAGCGTAGACTTAAAAACTTCTCGTGATAACAGAAGGCCTGTGACCTGTGAGACGTAATACAGTCGATGAAATAGAAGACTGAAAATGTCACGAGGTGAGACGTTAGAAAAACAGGTCTGGTCCCTGTAGCCGTAGCATCATCATCAGCATCATATTAAATTTGTAGCCATTTTGTAGCAGATTACCAAAGACATACTACGAAATACCCAATCAACCCGATGTGGGCATTTGTACTGACGCAAAAGAAAAAAAAACGTCTTCAAACTTCGACAGATTTGGGTTTGAAGGCGGTTTTTATAAGTTCGAAATTGACACCAAAATTATCTACGTGGTAGCAAATTTTGAGGAGTTCTCTCATTTTCTCATGGATCCCATCATCAGAACTGAACTTAATATGGGACCAACTTGGACGTACCACCTTTCGAACAAAAAAAATATCATAGAAATCGGTTATATTAATACATAAAAAAAAGATTCCGACGAATTGAGAACCTTCTCCTTTTTTGCAGTCGGTTAAAAAGCTAACAAATTCTTCTGGACATCCACCGTGTTTATAAATAACGTAAACAAGTAGGTACGTAGCACCATAGAAAGAGTAAGGTAAACCTAGAAGGACAACCTTCATACGAATCCGCGAACGCCCGAAATAAGTGTTAAATGCGATAATAGATGTCGCTGCCTAGGTAGCCTGCGTGAATATTTGAAGAGCTCCCTGGATATTGCTCACATACAGAGTTTTCCGATGCATTCGCAGTCTCACATACAACGCTGAATACTCATGAAATACTAGACTTCCAAGTAGGTAGTAATAGAAATAGAAAAATCTTTATTTTCGTGACTGTAACAATAAGTCTTAAGGCTATAACTTATGATCTAAGAGGAAGGAATGTTACAGTTAACCGAAAAAAGGAGTCCACTGAGCAGTGAAGTCGAGGCACAGGGACCTCGACGCTGATTTTCAGTGGCTCCATAAAATAAAAGAAATAAAGAAAGACAAATAAAAGTTACAATTGAACTGTAAATGGTACATATTCAAGCTTGTACTGGTGGTAGTGGTAATTGGGTACAATAACAAGAATGCGGTGCTAAGACTGAGTACGTTAATGTCAGTATTAATCAGAAAATGATAACAATGGGAACAGTTTTGCTAAGAGCTAAGAAAGGCTTTTATTTATAAAAATACTTGCAGTTTATTCCTGTGTAAAACATAACGGTGCAGTAATTACTAGGTAAAATCATCTAAAGAGACATGAAAAGAGTGAAGATAAAAATGCAATTAAATGATTATATAATTATAAATGTGAAAGTATTAAATTCGTTTTAGCTGTTTAATTGCAAAGTGAATAAGTGTTTTTTAAGGATTTTTTGAAAATATTTATTGTAGCTGATTTTCTAATCGGAGGAGGTAAATTGTACCAGCAGCGAGTGGCAACATACCGGAAGCTTCCACGAAAACTGGTCATTCTATGTCGCGGACAGAGAAGGCGAGGGGCTTGTCTCTCATGCATGTGTGAGAACGTTAGTTTGTCATACAGATATGATGGTTGTCTGCTGCAAGTCGCTGTTATTAGTTGACGTGACACCCACAACTATGGAGTATGGAGGAATGTGTCTTGGTAAGAAGCGCAATCTTATATGGCGAAACAGTTGAAAACGTGTCCAGCGGATTTAATAAGCAACTAAACAAAACATACTCTCCTCACAACCGATTTCGCCTCAGCAGCGCCATCTGAAGGCGCTACTGCAGACTATCCGCCTAGGTGGCTTGACTGGAGTGGCGACCGCAGCGCCCCCAATCTACCAGATTTCGTGTCCACTTTTGGAACTATAAAGATTACACTCCTTTACTTCAACCCTCCATGCCACAATAAAGTAGCCAATATTCAACTTATACTAAATCCCATAGAAATCAATGAGAGTTTACTAAAACAAGCTTCACAGTCACACAATCCATTTCGAATCAGACAAAAAACAAACGGGTTAACCGAACCCCGAAAAAAGTTAACAAAAATTAATTTTATCGTCGAGCGCGGCAAAAGCAAAGACAATCATTAAACTAGTGGGACATCTCTGACGTCCGTCAAACAGATGATTTATGTTCGGCCATTTTGTTCTTATTCCCGCCCTTTCGAGTTAGCGGCTCGCGTCTGTGGAGTTACGAATGTCTGTGGTGGTTTTAAATGTTTTAATTTATGGTCATTGTTCCTTGCTGTTTTTTTTATATTGATTTGAGACTGTATTTACTTAACAAAATCGTTATAATCTTTTTTTTATTTGTATGATACAGAGCACATTATTATTTTCTCAAAAGAAAGTAGGCAACAAGTATGTTCTCGTTTGAATTCGTAATAAATATGTAAATACCTGTCAAGATGTGAAATTAAACCTGTACCTAACCAAATAAAACTAAATAAGGTAATCTTTATTTTGTAACCGAAACCTATCCAATAACATAATTCAACGTAAACATTAAACACCGTAACAATACAAAGATCAAGAAAGTAAATATTGTTCGCTCCGAGCTTCGTACTCCGCGTCCATGTTTGTTTATTTTTTTTTCTCTCTCCACCCAGACATCTTTGATGTGTCCACGCCTATGTTCGTAATTTAAATTTATGACTGCGTTCTGGGAAGAACGGAACGCCAGCGCACCCGTGGAAAGCTAAAAAGGCGTAAGTGATACCGTATTTCGGCAACGCTTACTTTTTTTCAGAACCGCCTCCTTGAACGCACCTATCTGCGGTCTGTGTTGCTATATTGTAAAAGTAATTTTAATGTGGTAATTTCTCTCTGATCCATCGGATATCTCTATTTCATATTAATGTGTTGCCAGTCTCCTTTACTTTGGCCCTTTTGAAGTTTTGTAACTGGTGGAAATGTAATATTTGTAAATTACATCGGATTCGTTTGATGGTGTGACTTCGAAATGGTGTGAGCCGGCGGAAAATGAAAACATTTGAAACCAATAACATGTTTTATGTTTCCTGATGTAATGGAAACGACATGAAAGTTCGTCGGTTGTAAAACTTTCAATCGAAATGAACTTTGACTCTACTCTGAAATAACGGACTTCAATAGAGCGAAAGTATCTTATCTACTATATCTACATACTCACACTATGTTCAAGATACTTACCATTTCCTTCCTTTTAGTAATACTGTCAGCCAGCAATTTATCCGCTTCTGATTTAAAGTAAAGTGTTCATCCCTAGTTGTCTTACTTGGTAAACAAAATTCTAAGCTCAAAATGTTCGTTTTTGGGATAAAATAGGTTTATTAAATTAATGTACCAAATCATCCTGATTCAACATATTTGTATATGTGACATCCCTTCAGTGATATTTTCTCTGGGATTCCTCTACTTTGGATTTTGAGGCTATAATTTTCTTTACCAAATAAGAAAAGTATAAACAGACTTTACCTATAAAATTACCTATTATTATAGGTAAATAGGTACGTGGCCGTAGGTTTAGCCGTGGTGGCCTAGTGGTTCGACCTCGCCTCTCATGCAGACGGTCGGGAGTTCGATTCCGGCTCGCACCTCTAAGTTTAGGTACTCATGTGCTAAATTCAATTTGAATTTACCACTGAGCTTTTCGGTGAATGAAAACATCGTGAGAACCTGAACGCATCTGCGAGTAAGATGTGTGTGAAGTCCCCAATCCGCACTGGGCCCTCGTGGGGACTATAGCCCAAATCCTGAGGAGGCCTGTTTCCAGCAGTGGGAAGCAAATAGGCTGTAGTAGTAGGAGTACGAGTAGGTACGTAGTTTATACTTTAGCACATTTACTTCGATATTCAAATTCTTCTTCGAATTCGTTGCAGTTATTGAAGCAAAAGGAGGCGGCTAAGAAGATTAGGTAGGTACCTATATCAACTTTAAACCAAATCGGTATTCTTTCCCTTAGATATGTACTAAAGAAAACACGTCAAGCCCTGTGAATCGTCTTATATTACAACACATAAAAGCTGCGTCAAATCTTCAATACCGTCTAATAAAACATGAGATCACCGTTCTGTATGTTTGTCATTGACCTCCCGTCTCCGAAATGCTATTGTTAACCAATCACCGATAGGTGATAAAGTGTGTTCCTCTATACAATTTGGACCTTAAGCCATCGGGTTAGAGATGAGATTACTGTACTTTAGTAAGTGAGTTTAAATCCTTATTTTAATTGGCTAGAAGTTTTCAATGTTTATTGATATAAATTATGATTAAGGGGTTTTTTACTTGTCAGGAAATCTGATTTCGATATCAGATGAGTGTAAATTGAGATCAATTATTTTTAATAATGGCGTACCTATTAACGTATCACAATATGGATATAATTTCACCTATGTAGTAACAAGCAGAAGGGTGACTTAACCCTCTCTGATACAGACAGACATACGCTGAATACGCTATTATGTTACTATTACTTATAAGGAAAAAATGTTGGGATTTTTTTTTAACAATTTCTTAAATTTTTTGTAAGCATAATGTTAACCTCATTAATAAAAATTAAAAAAACTTTAAAAAACAAGCTTTTATTTCAATGCGCTAAAAATAATAAAATGAACTTTTCCTTAAAACTTTCTGTATCAATAAGTTGATAACGTCATTTCCTATGAAATGTATTATGATATAAAAGCTTGTCGCGAGATTTACCTGTGTTTTTCAAAATCAAATATGAGTAGGTACTTAGTTCTCGCGGTTTTAACAAAATCGGTAATCGGATAGCTACGGAACCATTCATATAAGCGAGTCTTGACTCGCTCTTGGTCGCCGGTTTTTTGTCGTGTTGGTAGTTCTGTAATGGCGACCGCATTTCCCTGCTCTTTTTTCACTCAAAATGTTAATGGCCAGTGTCATTCGCGACGAAAAAAAAAGTTACGCCACCGCTTAATGGGTAGTATAACTGGCACTAAAAAATGCCTTTTAATTTTTCAACGGCAATTTCGACATTTAAAAAACACCTTTTCGCTTGAAGCATGCCATATCGATGGTGGGTTCATATTTTGAATTCTTTTCGCAACCTTTGTACACTATTTTTTTTTTCTTTATTTTAGTACTTCACGTTTTTGTGCCAGTATTATATTTCCAGCTAGTGCATAACGTTTACCCCCGTCGCTAAACGGGTGGAAAGACACGGCGCAAAGGGCCGGGAGTGCACTCGAGGGCCCTTAGAATTATACAGGTGAACAGCTAGTGATGTGCCGACGGTGGAGACTAGATATCGACGGATGATTTTTGACGATAAAATGTAATATGGGTACCTACGCATGGTAACAGAGACTGTGCATGCTGTGAGTGCAAGATTCAGTCTTATTATTTTGTGGTTTGTCACTGACAAGAGTTTATTTGAAACAAATGTTCGGTAAAGTACCTAAAATAAAAATAAAAATACACTCGTGAAACCCAGCATGCATGCAAAGCGACAATTTGCTTATTATTTAGGTATTAATTGCTCATCACCCTTCATCCATCATCATGCCCTTTTCCCACATTATGTGCGGCCCACCGAACATGTTTTCTTTCTCCTTTCCTATTAGCCGTCACGTCAATGTCATCATCCTGTTAACGTACCTACTTTATACTTGGGTTTTTTCAAGGGCCGTCACCCAAGATGGACGTTGACGTTTGTTGAGTCTCTCCAATTTTATTTTATTAATCATTTACACCGTACATTTTTACCGTTAATTTACCTTTATTACCTAACAACTTGCAGGCCTGTGGCCCTTACTTTGATATTGGCGAAGTGTCCAAGACAGAAGCCATTAATTTATATAGAATAGAATACTTTATACTCGTATCATCTTCCATCCACATCTTTTTAGATCTACCTTACCTTTACCATCCACATTCATACCGAATACCGCTCTAGTAAGTAAATGGCTTCGCTTTCTTATCACATGGCAAAACCAGACTAACCTCTCGTCAACTTTTCTGTCTCATTTTTTTCAAGACATCGATACCACGTACCACGTTGCCCGCCCCTAGACCACTTGACTCGCGCCGAGCGCCGCGATTTTTTTTCTGCTTACACCGGTTAAAAAAGAAAAGGTCACGAGGTCACACGACGGCTTTCGGTTACCAGACCGCCGCTGATATGGGGCGGAACTTTGATTTTAACCTTTTCAAGATACGTTGATAAGGTTAAACCTTTGTCGCGTGTGTTTTGGTCGAATTTACAGTTTTGAAGTGAAGGTTACGCTCAAATATCAAGTAATTCATTCAGAAAATTGGCCACACAGCTTCGGACAAAATAGGAGATAGAACGCGCCGTAAGTAACTGTTTGTTGGGCCGCTTTGTTTTTTGCAATTTTGATATACCCAGTGTCACTCTCACAATAGACGAATCTAACGACACCTCGCATGCTAAAATCCATCCAGCCATTTAGGCTACAGAGCGTGCCAAAGAATTATACATACAGACACCCGAAAAACATGACCCTCCTTCTAGCGCAGTCGGGTAAACATCTAAAAACGCATCCAAAAACATCCTTGGAATTATTTTAATACAACGTTTACATGGAACCGCTTTGTCTATGGTCTCTGGTCACGCCTTCTGCATTCAAATCGCCGGGAACCGTTTCGGTTGAGATATATCATGTATAGACTCCCCCTTTTCACAGCAAGCACTTCCGTATCCGTAACCTTGACAGCTTGTGCAAATGTTACGAAAATTTTGACTTCAAAAAGGAGTAGCACCTGGTGGAAAATAGTTACAACACCAGTAGACGATATGGTCTTCCAATATCGTCTACTGGTGTTGTAACTATTTTCCGTCAGGTGCTACTCCTTTTGACTTGAACCCCGGTCTATCTATTATTTCGGTACAAAGGGAGATTTACAAACCGACAAATTACGAGTATACTTACTGGGTCAAGCAAAACGTCGTGACGATATCACTACATAGTATAAAACAAAGTCGCTTCCTGCTGTTTGTCCCTATGTATGCTTATGCTTAGATCTTTAAAACTACGCAACGTATTTTTTAATAGATAGAGTGATTCAAGAGAAAGGTTTTAGTATATAATTTACTATAGTTTAACACCATTGATCTATTATAAGTAAGGATTCATGATCAGCCGGAGAAAAATGGCCCCGTCAAAACGGGTGCCCGAACAGCTCGGGCACCCGTTTGACCTTCGTTATAAAGAGGCGTTATTAGCATATTGGAACGTATTTTCTAATGTTAGTTTGCTCCATATTTTTTGACATATTCTGTCAGGCACTGTTCGTCCATATGTTATGACTTAATAGGTCAATGTTTAACACTCAATTCCCGCAGGAACGCTATAACCGAATTCCACGCGGACGAAGTCGCTAGAAGCTAGTTTTTTTCATATTTGAGGCCATGATGCGCGCATTCCTGAATCCGATTGTGTAATTTTTCGACATTTGGAAATGTCTTTTCGTTAGCTCCAGTATAGGCTCCAGTTTCACTAAAAAAGCGATCCCCTTATATCTCGGAGTTATTTTATTTTATTATTTATTTATCTATTGAGAACAAATACAATTGAATGAATAAAAATAGTCCCACAAAACTGGAGTACAGTTTGACTGCGGGATCAGGAATATTAATCAATTATACATTAATATCTTAGCCATTAATTACTAGGCTATATAATAATATTAATATTATTTCGAGAGCTGTAAGGTGCAAAAAGAATTATTCGAGAAAGTCAAAAACGAAAAAAGTTACGACCGAAATAATGAAAAAAATCATTTTTCCGGATTTTTGATATTGACGCTCGATATTTCGGAAACGGAAATTTGAGAAATGTTCCTCTGGACAATTTAGTCAGCTACAATTTGAGCCTAAAACAAAGACGATCGGATTAAGGGTTTGCCCTGTAGCCTAACCTTTTTGAAAAAAGTCAAAAAGTCAGAACGACATTTTTCACATTTCTCAATTTCGTAGATTAATTTCCAATGTGCTC
This sequence comes from Aethes cnicana, assembly GCA_963971205.1. Classification (NCBI taxonomy): domain Eukaryota; kingdom Metazoa; phylum Arthropoda; class Insecta; order Lepidoptera; family Tortricidae; genus Aethes; species Aethes cnicana. Next base: position 3,705,980 of record OZ020301.1, on the reverse strand, counting down.
GATAGTCGTGTGAGCGCCGAAATCTGTGATTTTTTTTATTGATCATTATTACTCAAGCTATGAACTATTTAAGAAAAACATATGATGACGATGTATCGTTTTCGCTCAACATAAATTGTTTTTTTTATACCATGAGGAAAAGAAAGAAACCAATAAATAAACATTCTTAGAAGCGATAGCCGATACTGTGGTTCAAATATCGTCACTAGTTCACAACGTTTTGCCAATATATTGTATATGATTATTAGAAATACAATCGTAAAATGCTTATTAAATTCAATATTATCAGTATAAAAAATTTAAAGACACACATTTAGCTATTTGAAAAAGACTTCGTTTATTGGTATACGGGTGCACGTAACGATGGGTTTTATGTCTGAGCTTCGATATGTAGAGAACCTAATATCAGGGTTATGACCCCGACTGCACGCGACACACGATATTAGCCTTTATACATATGGGATTCTTTTTTTAAATTAAATTACCTACAGTTGACTCTGAAAATGTATACATTCGTCTCTTCCAAACTGCAATAAGTGAGAGGATATTTTTTGATTTTGGAATTCTGATAAGACATACTTAGGATAGGTTGATTCAAACCGTTCGTTAAAGTTAACGTTAACGTTAAATATTTTACTACTGGGACAAAATGACGGTTCTGTATGGAATGACAGCTCGGCGGCCATATTTAACGACCAAGAGTCCTTCAACTATCCTCAACCCACCCTTAGGGTGAGTTGATTCAAACCATCCGTTAAAGTTAACGTTAACGTTAAATATTTTACTATGGGACAAAATGACGTTCCTGTATGGAATGACAGCTCGGCGGCCATATTTAACGACAACGAGTCCGTCAACTATGCATGAATCAATTTACCCTTAATCGACGACGCGAAACCATAGAGGAATTAGTTTACTTTTTAATAAATACCTTACGACCGCAATACGCAACGTATCTCAAACGCATTCACACAATCACATGTAATTATTTAGGGTTGCCAGTAAAAAATTAGTCATTTTTAGGATTCCGTACCCAAAGGGTAAAACGGTATTACTAAAGCTCCGCTGTCCGTCTGTCACCAGGCTGTATCTCATGAACCGTGATAGGTAGTTAGACAGTTGGAATTTTCACAGGTGATGTATTTCTGTTGCCGCTATAACAACAAATAATAAAAAACAGAATGAAATATTTTTTTAAGGGGTTTTTATAGGTAAACTAGCTTCTGCCCGCGACTCCGCCCGCGTGGAATTCGGTTATCGCGTTCCTGCGGGAACTATACGTTTTTCCGGGATAAAAAGTAGCCTGTGTCCTTTCCCGGGACCCCAACTATCTCCATGCCAATTTCCATCTCAATCAGTCCAGCGGTTGAATCGTGAAGAGGTAACAGACAGACAGACAGAAAGACAGAGTTACTTTCGCATTTATAATACTAGTATGGATAGTACGGATCCCTTCGTGCGCGAGTCCGACTCGCACTTAGCCGGTTTTTTAAATCCGTTGAACTTTTCGACGATACATAACATATTTATATAGGAATTACAAAAACCGGCCAAGTGCGTGTCGGGCCACGCGCAAAGTATAGGGTTCCGAAGTTGCCCACAGTAGGTACCTTTCTAACACTTATTTAGTCTTAGCTAGCCTGGTATGACGTGCCCGCCCGACGCCCCTGCCGCTCGAGAAAAATCGTTGGTTTTTTAATCATTTCATAAGTCGACTAATGACTCGTAAATTTGTACTGCCTACTTAGCTGTGATAGTTTTCCTTTCAACTACGTTATATATGCCACAACCGTGATTTTTTTCAGCCATCCAAATACCACCATTTAGCTGGCAGGGGGGGGGGACACGTGACTCTAACAAAAAATAGCACTTTAAAGCTTAATATTTCACAAACGCATCACTTAATCGAAAAATGATTTTAACAAACCTACAATATTTTTTTAAGACCTATTCAACGATATGCCATACCATGGGATACGCAAGAAAAAAAATTTACATCCCCACTTTACCAGTAGGGGAGGTACCCTATAAAAAAAAATATTTCAAAATTTTATTGTACCACTTTATTAGCGTAACTAATATGTATATTCATGCCAAATTGCAGCTTTCTAGAACTAAGCATCTACGAGCAATAGTGCGGACAGACGGACGGACGGACGGACGGACGGACATGGCGAAACTATAAGGGTTCCTTGTGGACTTCGGAACCCTAAAAAGGACTAGCCCATACCAACGCTATTTCAAATCATTAATGTTTATTTCGCTTTTGAAGAGACTCTGATTTGGCAAGTCAAGTACCTAATTCACTGTAATATGAAGAAGAAAAAGAATATTTTATTTGCTTGAAATATGAATGCACCAATATAAATTTAAATAATTGAACACAAAGAGTAATTAGTTTCCGCCAGGTTTCGCTAATGTCCAAGATAAATAGGTAACCATTATTTCACCGGTCAGTTTACGAACGTCCCAAAGGGGGTTTCGGCTACTTTAAATACCAAAAAGGTGACCTTTTGAACGGCAAAACTGTATAATGTTACATAAACCCTGTTCATTCGAGCAACCGTATGACCGCATAGTTTAAAATAAAATAAGATAGTGGGTGATATTTATTTAAAGGTCACACCTCTCCAAGTCCCCAATTTACTTACAGATTATCAAAAGAAGAAAAATTATATACCTAAAAACGGCACTATGGCAATCTTCAACTTTTTTAGAAATAAGTTTAGTGTTGCCTGTGCTGAAAATCTAATTCCTTCAAACTAAACGTATAGAAGTGTTAATTTAGAAAATAACACTGAAAAAATATAAATGGAGTAATAAAAATAAAAAAGTAGATACATAAAATTGGTATTCGCGCCGCTGTCGGCAAATACTAAAATATTCGATTGCGAATTCGTGACTTGAAATGTTTGCATTTTGTACAACTGCAACGTAGAAAGCCAACAAAGTTACGATCATATTTTAGTGCTAATATAAAATGGAATATTATATAGAGAAGCCTAGTTTAGGCTAATATCGATATGTTCAACATTCGATACTGATATAGTATAGACTACGAAATATGGAAAACTTAGGTACTTATAGCTTCTTCTGCCCGCGTGGAATTACGTATTAGATTATCACTATCGCGTTCCCGCGTTTTTCCGTAAAAAGTAGCCTATGTCCTTTCCCGAGGCTCCAACTATCTCGGGTACCTATATAGGTACCAAATTTCACCTAAATCGGTCGAGCGGTTTAATTGTGAAGAGGTTACAGGCAGACAATCAGAATTACCTTCGCATTTATAATTAGCATGGGTAACTTGAAAGAATAACTTCAGTCGGCAGGCTATATTGTAAACCTCCTAAGCTTTGGTAAGTAGGTAAATAAGTCTAAAATTATATGCCGGTCACCTTCCACAGTCTGGTAAACACAAACCCTTTAGATTCCAACGTCAGCAACACCGAAGAACAAAGAGGTTGTCTCTATAAAACAGTTTAAAAGCAATTACGCATAATTTATTCTGGCAACATTATAAAATTGTTAATATTTCGTAGAATCTGGTAACAATAAAGATGATGTTCCAATATTTTGTGTAACAGAAAGTGTTTCTAGACGACTTTGCTCTGCAGAAATCTAGACGCGAAATGTGTTGAAATTTCTTATGGATGTTTTCTTTTTCGGATAACTTTACTTAGCTACTTACTAGTTTTTGCCTACGACTTTTTTTAAACAGATTTTTATACTAGTTTTATCTGTATTCATATTATTAGGGGTGACTTTTAAAAAGTCCTCTCTTAACTTAGACCTACCTATGCTTAGACTTAGACCCTATTACAATATAAAGTTTTAGCTTATATAGTTTTACGGCCAGGGTTGTCCGTCTGTGTCACAATAGCTACCTTTTATGAAACTCTGATCTGCCAGTAAGAGATAGACGCATGTGCGTGCATGTAATGGCTTCTAAAATGTTTATGGCGTATATTCTTTACGGCGCAATTTATGGTCTGAGCCGGCGTATTGTCGCAGTTATGTCCCATAACGACCTGGCCAAGTTTCAGATAGTTTTGGCTACTTGTATCGATCGCGGTACTTTGTATGGGGAATCTGACCATGCAGCTTGCAGACCTTAGAAGTGTTTGAATGAAATTAGTAATCAAAACCAGTGCTGGCGCAGCGGCATCTTCGGCTGAAGACTTCAAACGCCGCAAATATGCTACCCTGGGAAGCAGTTACATGTTTGTGGATTTTGGGGTCGAAACTATGGGGCCTTGGGGGCCCAGCGCACGTCGCCTTTTTAAGGATTTGTCCGCCCGCCTCATCGAGGCTTCTGGTGACCAAAGGGCTGGCCACTACTTCGCTCAGCGAATAAGCATTGCCATCCAGCGCGGCAATGTTGCCAGCCTTTTGGGAACCTTGCCGAGCGACACTGATCTGTGCCAATTTTTTTATTTATAAGTTATTTTTAGTTTTATATATTTTTTAAACAAATGGCATCCAAGTCAGCTTGCACTCAGCTTGCACTCTTGCAGTCAGCTTGTACAAAAACCTCTCCAAATAACTTCGATGACAGTGAGTATTCTGGTAACTTTTGCGGTTTGTTTGTTGCGATGGTGGTTCCGGTGGGCGACGAGTTTATTCCCCAATTAGAGTTTTCAGTAACACTGGTATACCTACCAATTCCCGATTTTACGGAAATGCATTTCGAGTGATTCGAGTATAATTAGGGGTCCCTAGGGTTTGCATAATTCCACGGTTCGGATTCGCGGTGGCGACAGATTTTAATTAACTTTTGTATTCAGGTCTGTTAATGAAACTTCGTAATTAACAACACAATATTCATGGACTATGACTAGCACGTCCTGGTTTTGCTCAGCGGAAGGGGGGAATCGATTTGGGCTTATTTGGACTTTGGGGGTCACAGGTCACATTCATGGTAAAATCATAGAGAAATTATACAAGAAGAGTGGCAGAGCCCATACTTTAGTGCGTGCTCCGAAACCCGGGTTAACACTAGATCGCCATCTAGCGTCCAGTGGCTGAACCCCGATTACCCAACCGCTTAGCAGTTGTTATCGCTACTTGAAGCTAGATGGCGAGCATATTTTATTGCTTAGCAGTTTACAACTTACAACCCGAAGTCTCTGTGTAATAGGAGGACTTCAAAAAAGAGTTCTAGGTATAATATTAGTTGGAAATTGTTTAGAAATACACTTTGCGTTCGACTCGCCGTCTAGCTTCAAGTAGCGGTAACAACTGCTAAACGGTCGGGTGATCGGGGTTCAGCCACTGGACGCTAGATGTCGATCTAGTGTTAACCCGGGTTTCGGAGCACGCACTAAAGTATGGGCTCTGCCACTCTTCTTGTATCATTTCTCTATGGTAAAATTTTGCCATTTTGATGCGCTAAATCTTTTCCTCTTCACATCGCCATGCTTTGAAATTATCTGCCTGCCAGTGTTCGCCATAAAAAAAGAACAAACATCTTCTGGGTGTGTTTCCATCAGATGTGATGATGATGAGGGTCAAACGCAAGCCTACTACTACTACAGACTATTTGCGTCCCACTGCTGGGCACAGGCCTCCTCTCATCACGAGACAGTTTGGTTTGGGCTATAGTCCCCACGCGGGCCCAGTGCGGATTTCACACACATCTTTGAATTACTTCGCAGATGCGTGCAGGTTTCCTCACGATGTTTTCCTTCACCGAAAATCTCAGTGGTAAATTCAAATTGAATTTCGCACATAAGTAAACTTAGAGGTGCGAGCCGGAATTGAACCCCCGACCTTCTGCACGAGAGGTGGTAGGTCGAACCACTAGGCCACTATGGCTTAGCATAAACGCAAGCCTATTTATAAAACAAGAACTTAAGATCACCAACGGAAAATGGACCAGGACAAGCAGCAAAACAAGAAACATAATAGGTAGGTATTTGTTTTTTCAAATTCCTAGTCCTAGAAACATTGGTCCCCTCCTCAATAGTATATATTTAAAGAGACCAATATCTTGAGCACAGAATATTTAATAGTAGGTACTACATACGGAATGGCCACGGAATCAACCGCCTGAATCTAGCCGGCACGCAACTCGCGCCCAATTCGCTCTTACCGTCATTTGTTTCATCCAGAGATGGAGAGTGGATCACTGGCCCGCGTAGTTTGTACACACATTTTTACAAAACTCAAAATTCAATCATTTATTCAGCAAATTGGCCACATAGGGGCACTTTTACACGTCAGAAAAAGAATTTACTAGCGCTTCCTAGACCCATTGCTTGAGAAGAAGCGCCGCAACAAACTCAAGCAGGCCTTTTTTCATAATTTACACATATGTAGTTATAAAATTTACATTACATGTATAAAATATACATATAGGTACGTACTAAAATTACATTGAAGTCCCTAACTTAAACTTAAATCTAAGATCTTAGAGATATGTATAGTCTCCAAGGGTCCAGAAAAAAAATATTATGGAGATGGCCTCCATTGTCAAATAAATATAAATTCCATAGATGTCGACAGTTTCAAAATGTCAATAAATAATGAAATACATCATGTATAAAAGAGTTCATTAATACATGTCAATAAGAACATGATGAGGTGTACAAGTGTACAAACGTCCTCGCACGCACACAGACGTCTTCGCACGCAAACATTGACACTTCATTCGAATTGTGTTCGAAATCGTGCTTTTATAGGCCCTGTCCGCCCTGTATCTTGAGTACGAATTCTATCAGAGATAAGGTAATTAATTACTTTTTCTATGCTCAGTCCAAATTTTATATGACCCCTTCGTGATGAAAGACTTTAGCTTCGCAGTGCAACGAAACAGAATGTAGCTTACATTCCTGCCTCCCCCCTCCTGCCTCTGATTACCTCATGCTTCTACCCCGTAACACCGTGCAAGAGTAATTTTATAATGGGATATACAGTCTACCATAATTGCGGCAATTTAGTTCAATCCCGGCCTTATTAGTGGTATAGTGTAACCTAGCCGTGTACTAACTTTAATCATACGGTAGGTACACTCTGGTAAAAGTTTCATGCAGGATTGTTAGAAAGTTTGGATCCTGAGATGGTTCTCCATTGAAATTTATACAGATACGGCCCTTAGAACGTCATCTGAGACAAACGTATCTTGATTTTGTTAAGGAAAGTTATAGTTATAGTAAGTCATCATCGCCTTTCCCATTATCCCACATTACGTGGGGTCGGTTCGGTACAACGTGTTCCTTTCTTCCATTTCTCTGTCTCTATCACCCGTCATCTCCGAATTCACACCCTATCTAATAAGTACCTAAGTAAATAAAACACGCTTGTTAAATCAAAACTTTAATATAAGCTGAATAGAAACAGAAACCATCGGCTTAAACCTAGTTTTAGGATCTACCTTGCTGCGCCCTAATAGGGTCCATGTCTGTACTGACTACTTATTTTCTAAGAGCTATGTAATGCCATGGTTGTCAAGGAATAATTGTTTACTTGCTGACTACTGATGCAGTAGGAATTTCAGGAAATCCTCTCACGGTGCTCCTCTATACTCCCCAAGGAACCTACATGACAAAATTGCCAAATTTTAACTCCTGACCAGTACTTTCAGCAGTGCGTTGATTTGATATCGATCAGGCAGTTTATATATCAAATTTAATTTAGAAGGTCAACGAGGACTATTTTTGGTGTGGTATTAATATACAACATATTCCAAAAATGCTTTTTAAATAAAATCTCCAAACTTTTGAAAAGAGACGGGCGATCGCTTATTCACTAAATTCAATCAAGGAAGTCTGACAAGGGCTTCGACGAATTTCCATTTAGTTCAATTTGCTCAATCCGCGTGTTGCCATCCCACGTTACACGTGGAACAAACAAATTAGAACATCAAAAAACGCCTCTTACAGGACTTTTGTCGCTTCGCTTCGAGGCATTATACAAATTAACAAATCCAACTTTATTATCTCAGAACGTCCTTAAACACTTACTTAATTCGTAGTCAAAAGGAAATTCTACACGTGGAAAATTGAAACTACAAAAGTAACTTCCATAAAGGAAATGGACTCCTCGGCGAAATTAACATCAAAGGTTGGAAAACGCGCTTCAGCCGTTGACAGCTTGACGTGGGTTATGACACTTATGACAGCGCGTTACTACTAGTGTTTTCCGAGCGTCTGTAATAATCAGAGGAACAAATGCATGAAGGTAAGTTAAGTAAAGGGAGGGACTACTTCTAGCATTACTAAAACAATGAGACTTAAGCTCAAAGTCGTTTTGCAACATTACGAAACGGTCTTATATTTTCCTGACCTCATTTTCCCTCTCTCTCTCACTCACTCGCTGAAATGCCGGATTTTGGTTACAGAGATATGTAGTTGCAGATACATATATACTTGCAAATACACTCAACAAGTACCAGATTTCATTGCGGTTGAGTTGAGTGTCATATGAAATTTTGATTGGCTATGAATTTGGAATTTCATGTATTTTACAAGGTCGAGTTGCTATAAATAATTTCGATTATTTTTGAGCATTTGCATGAATAAAGCGATGATTGTTATTATACACTCATCAGATGAAAACGGAATACTTTGTATGGAAAATCAAAGCCCGTTTTCATTGCTGTTAAGTGTAGATAACGAAGCAAAAATTATTATAGCTAGAGCTCCCAAAAAAAACAGAGCTCTACAATTTCATCGAATTTCCTACATCCGATCTCTACAAATCTCTTTCTTTCTACTAAAAATATACGTTACTTAGAATTTCAAACGTTAATCTGAATTAAATTCTAACTGCATTGAACAGAGAAGGGATCTGGCGTTAATGGATTCGGAACCTGATCCGCACTGAACTACTAATGCGTTTGTATTTATTCTTAATGCAGGTGAGCTTTCAGATTCTATGTATTATTAGCTAGACGTAGAAGTGAACTCAGAGCGTTTCTTTACAAGAAACAGACGACAATATACTTGGCTAGTCAAGCTAGATCAAATCCCATGAAAATACATAGGTAAGTATATTTTTTTACCCTGCGCCGGAGGTTTTTTGAGTGTATGTACCTATGTTTGTAAAATATATTTCTCTGGCACACTCTAGCCTAAGCGGATTTTAGCTAGTGAGGTGTCGTTAGATTCGTCTTCATTGTGAGAGTTTCGCTGCGTCTATCAAATGCTGGTTGCAGTCGTTTTTGTTGTTCTTTCAAAAATCGACTTGTATTGTTATTCTTTTATGCTCCCTTTGTTTAAACCACTTAATCGATTTAGATGGAATATAGTATGGTTTAAAGCCTGGTAAAAACAAAAATATGCAATATTATCAATTGACACTGGAAAAATACATGCATTTTATCACAAAAGTCAAAAGTCTTATACACAATAGAGATATCACTTGTAAAAACAAGTACTGAATGAAGGTTATCTTTTCAAAAGTATTTTAAGCAACAATTTGAATTGAGCAAGATTTTAACTAACTCAGTAACATATAATTTTAATTGTACAAAAGGCACTATGAAAACCTCACTTCTACACCTCCAAATTAGATAGAAAAACAAATTGACACTACCTATAGGAACATGAAATGCTATTTTTACAAGGACATAAATCATGTTTAATCTATCAAGTTCAGGCACAATGCAATAAAATACACAAGAATAACGTACATAGTGTTTATGACATTTAAATAACTAACAAATGAAAAACTTGAACAAAAGGCGCACTCACATCCAGTTTTCATTCAGCAATTCAAAAAATTCGATGAATTATCATTTATCAACAGTTACATTTGTCTTAGATCTGACATTCAATAGATCATCCACATACAGCGTTTCTGATACGAATCTAGATAAAAAATGAAAAATAATGTATAAATCTACATAATTAGGCCCCAAAACATCATAAATGATGATATAAAACAGCTCGAAGAAAACATGAACCTATATTACTTTACAACTCAGTGTTAATATTGTTAAGGTAGAGACTGTAACACGCACCATTTTAGAAAAGACTAACAGGTATGTGGGTTGTTTCCAAATACATGAAATATTTAGCCTCAAATTCAATTTTTTACTCTCAAGTGATACGTCAAATAAAAGCAACTGCCATGCGAAGCTTTGTGTTCTCCCTTAACACATGCAATTAGTCAGACCAGCGGATTCTTCTCAGCAATTTTTAACTTCTAAGCTTCTAACATAACTTCTAGAATCTTGCAGTTTTCAAAATAATCTCATTCTTCTTCCAATGCCATATTCTACCTACAAAACAATAGTGTTAGTAAAATGTTAATGCAAAATAGTAATAATTGGTGTCATAGACAAGTTAACCTACTTTTTTAATCAAAGGGTTGGACTCTTTTTTTTATTAGCAACACAATTTGCATTGCATGTTTATGCAAATTGTGTTGAGTTTATATTTCTTTAAACATGTTTTGAGAACATTGAAAGAACAAAAACAGAAAAAAAAACAAATGTAAATAGTTCATTGTCTCAAAGTACAAGGAAACTGAAAAAATCAAAGAAATGAGTAATTTAATATTTAATTTATTCAATTATACAAATGTGAGCATCAAATTACTCATTTTCAAAGGGCAAAGGTCTATGAAAGGTTCTTTACAAAGGGCACAGTTTAATCTGTGTGGAATGTAATTCAATATGCAGCATTTAAAACCTGTTCACCTATTCAGGTTCTTAGGCAGGTCCTTCTACTTATTCTCGGTAGGCTAAGCTAAAAATAACTCATTCACGGTAGGGCTGTAAAACATTTAAAAAAGTCAATTCAATAGTTTCATTATGAATTTGACACTACAAAAAAACCCAATGGTGTTTACAGATTAAAAAACGAGGGCCCTCTTTTTCCGCGTCGAAATGTCAAAGCACAATAGGTAGAAAGATGTTACTTTCCGATAAAAATTATATTCACGCGTTTTGATACATTTTTGGACATGACATTTCGTGTTTTATGACAATGGCGTTATTCATTTTATAAACAAGCACGAAGCTCGACGATTACTTCTGTTTTATATCGTTGAATGGTGGCTACGTAAACTGAAATGACATAATTTCTGAAATATTAAACACAACTGATAAGAAAAATAACAGATAAATGACCATTGTGAATCGTAGATATATTTTAAAACAAAAAGACATACACTTTATCAATGCACGACAATATAGTAAAATAAAACGGTGTTTTGTTTACTAACCTGTAATAGATGGCTTGGAAACTTAAACGCACAAAATCGCCAGTACCAACATCACATAAACACAGACACTTGAGTCTAAACACAGTTAAAAACTTTAGTATTGCAATAAACCGGTGTGATATTGACCCGTTCCTTTATGAAACCATAGGGAAAATATGCATTTTTTATGAACTTATATCGATTGTACGCTTCGCCCTTCCGCGATCCCAAGCTGGCGTACAGTCAAACGATCAGGATCGTTTATGTAACAATATAACCACAAGCACCTTCGTAATTTCATTAATAACACCTAAAAATCGATGCCACAACACAGTTCACTACAATTCGAACAGAAGACTGCGGCGGCGTGTGAAATTCATTTATTTTACTACATAATAGTCGTTTATTATGACGCGTCGTCACTCTCGCACATCCTATAAGGATTTAACGTAGTTCCTGAACATTTTAAAGCTATTTAAAACGGTTGCCGATGTCATTTTTCTGTGATATTGTATCAAACAATAAAACCGGTGAGGGCACACGCGCGACGTCCTTACGCCACACTGGTTACCGATGACACTGAAATTGAGATAGATGTCGCACTATTCGCCGCCATTATAGAAAATGGCGACCGACACCAGCCGTCAAAAATTCACAAAGGAAATCCAACCTTAACACATAGAAATAAGACACTAATTGCTCTACCGAGTAAGAGTCATTATAGAAGTTTTCGATTGTATAATGCGACTAATTTAAAAACACCTCAACCACTTCTAAAGCTTGTTACGTGAGATGTACTTCCAGAGTAATCCTATAATTGTTATCCATCTCCCTTGCTCTGAGAGTGATGACGAATGAAAAACAGAGATGCGTATATTTTAAGTACGCGTGCGCGAAGCTCGGCCAATTTGTTTCTTCGATAAATTTTGTAAGGCATGTTGATCTTAAGCGCGTTGTAATAAGAGATATGGCTGATGTGCTAAGGAACATTGTTTTAATTAGTAATATCGCTGTAATTAATCAAATTATTTTTATTGTTCAATGGCGAAGTGAACAGACGTTTCCGTATGAAATCTTTGATTAAGGGTGAAAGAAAAATCTTAGAAAGCTAAGTTTACACGTCTCTATAGTAAGGAAGGTAATAGTACATTACAGACCTAGGGTGGTGAATTCGTAAATGTCCCAGATCTCAGGTTTCTGTGGCCCAAACCGAAGGTGAGGGCTATAAATATGCGATCTGGGGCTTTACGAATTACCCCCCGTGGTTTGTCAAAAGTTTTACATCTTGCCTTGGCCAAGGAGTGAGATTTTCTCCCCGCATAGCGGGCAGAAAATCCCACTTTATGGCCAAGGGTGATGTAAATATTACTTAAATAGATTTATGCACAAATATAATATTTTGGTGTAAGAAACCGGCTAAAGCACCCACTTGCTTAAATTAAACGGCTCTATAATTTACTTACTTATATCTTCTAATCTAAATATATAAAACTCAAAGCTGACTGACTGACTGACATAGTGATCTATCAACGCACAGCCCAAACCACTGGACGGATCGGGCTGAAATTTGGCATGCAGGTAGATGTTATGACGTAGGCATCCGCTAAGAAAGGATTTCCCGAAATTCCCACCGGAAAAACGGGATTTTTCATTTTAATATTTCTGCGCATACGAAGTTGCGGGGAAAAGCTAGTAGGTATATAAAATTATCGTGTCACATTGTTTGTAACTAAACTCCCCCGAAACGGCTCGACCGATTCTTATGAAATTTGGAGTGTATGTTCAGTAGGTCTGAGAATAGGACGTAAGCTATTTTTCATACCCAAAAAAAAGTTCTATGGTGGTACGAAGTCCGCGGGGTCAGCTAGTATACGATAAAATTTGGTATTTAAGGGTTTACAGGGGTGAATTTAACTTAACTAGCTAGGTCTCGTATCTGGAAAAAAATCATTCTAGCTATTTTCGTGTTGCCAACTCTAAGGACCAAGGACCAATGCCTGTATGCTGGTATTGTCACCGGCTCTCTTGCCCTCTTGAGCCCCATTTACATACAGCCGAAGTGAGCAGGGAAGTGGGCAAGAACATGATACTTCTCATGCCACTGCCATTGCCACTCGCGCCGCCCGGCGCTCCCCAAAAGAACGATTTTTGTGCGGAAGTCAAAGGACCGGCAGCGCTAGCGGCAGTGCGTGTCCACATTCAGCTCCATCGCTCGTACTCGCCGAGAGGAGAAAGAGTATCTTGTTTGGCCATAATAGGAGCAACTTTGTTCGATAAGTATTCAAAATCGAAGAAAGACATGCGTACAAAATTTCCGAATTCACCAGAATGATTGAAACAACGAACATAATTATGTATCGCAAATATACACAGCGCGGACGCTGCCATTATTTCGACGTCTGCCATTGCCGAAACTCAAAGCGAGGTGAATAGTAGGGCAGTATGTGAACACACACTCGTCTCGATCCTGCTGCAGCATTATTTAGGGAATTATTTCCGGCAACGCGGCAGGGGCTGAATGTGAATGAGGTATAAGACACAACAGGCGACTAGTGAGAGCACTGCTGTTTAGCGGCAGGTTAGCGGGTAAGATGATGGAAGCAATCCTCAAGAACAAGTGAGATTGAAGTATAGTCGCTATTTTAAGACATCTCGGTTTTCCCTCCTCCTTGACCGAACGGAAAATCGAAGGTATTGGCAGCGTGCACGACGATAGCGCAAACTAGCGGATGTGAAGTCAGCGGCGCAATATGCAACTATACTCTTTGGTCGACGGACTACGGACCATCTAATAAGTGAATTACCACTGTGACGAAAATTTGTGGCGAAAGGGCTTTTGTGTCTCTTCATCAAACTTTATGACGAGAGATAAAGACAAAAGAAGCCTCGGATCGGATGACAATACTCGCTCCAGATATGTGTACTTAATGCAATGCAAATAAATACGCAACAGTGACAGTTCACTCCACTGGTGTCCGCTAGAGTTTGGTCAGAGTTGTCAGGTTTTCATATTTGGATATGTCACACACACGCTGCGATCGTTTTCGTCTCCCCACCATGATACATAATATACTTCGCCAGGTATGGCAATCCGGTATTCGCACGTCATTCGCACTGCTGAGTGTTGCAAGTGGTGTATTAAAATAATCCCCTACCCCCAAGTATCCTGTGTTTTTCGTTAAATTATTACGTTCATTTCATTTGTCTTTAACTTGTCTTATTTTGTGTTCTTAAACAAGTAAATGACAATTGTAATGCGCAAATTATTTTGCATTATAACGGCAGAACATCCTTCATTTTTGTTTTATTGCAATAAAGTGGCAACTCGACTTTGACGTAAGGGTGACACGTCACCCGGATCGGTAGACCTTGTTTTCTTAGACCATGCTCTCCACTGTCTTTGCACACAGCGAATAATAGTAAGTACATGCTTTTCATGTACAGGAGGCCTGGAGGCCTGTTAAGACAGTACCAGTTTCGTTTTTTTCCACCGTGAACATCCGGCCCCGGGCGATCCTTTGTTCTGAGACTTGGAATCATTTTTTTCCGCTACGTCGGTTAATTGCTTATCCCAGCGGACTTTTCGTATGTTGTTCAGAATTAAAAGGGAAGCCAGTTATTCGCCTATTAGGTTTATGATGAAAGGAAAGGTAGTTATTTAAATTGTATATCTAAATACTAGCATCCCAGCGCGACTTCGTCTACGTGATCATTTCACCTTTTAAGGGATGACTTCGAGATGAAAACTGGTCTTTAATAGGTATGTATGTACTATGTAGGTACTCTATATCCTATGCAAGGATGTTTCCCTACCTTTCATCGGGTTGGTTAAGCGGTTTAAGCGTATTCACACTGAGCTTTGAAAGAAAACAGTTAGGAAACTTGCACGCATCTCTTAAAAGGCTCCATTTGAAATGGGAACTGTACTATATTATATTAAGCCCTACCTAATCTGTGATTAAGCACAGAAACAGTGCCGGATTAGCCCAAAAGCAAATTAAGCAATTGCTTAGGGCATCACGTCTTGGGAGGCAGGAAAAACGGCAAAACAGCATAAAAAAAATGATTTACTTCGTAAAATAAGTAGCTAAAAAAATAACTTGGTATGGAAATCCGTGGTGATACGAAGTTCACCGGGCCGACTAATAATATAAACCTGGGATTATGCTCATTTGAGAACCTGTCAAAAAGGCTATGCCATCTCTAATTAGCTGCTAGTGCCATCTCTTGGCACATTTTTCAACTTTATTTCCCTCCACGGGAGACAACGAAACGAAAGTAATGTAGTGTATCTATTCGCCACTAGATGGTGCAAAATTACTCATATAGTTTTGTTTTTGACTAAAAACCCAAGTAAAAGCTGCAAAAACATGATCGAAACGCCCTATGCGTTCTGTGAATGTTGTGCACTAAATTATTTAAGCCTATTGAAGCGTTATTTCCCCCATTTTTGGGTAATACAATGTCACCAGCGCTTTGCTGGTTGTTCGTTATTGTTTGTGAACACGCAAAGAGGGGCCTTTCATGGGCCTTTGATGTACTTGCATTATTAACGTGAAATATGTTAGGTTACTTGCATTAGGTAAGGTGATCCCATTAATATTGTAGCAGTAGGTATCCCCTAGCAGTTTTAGGTAGTTTTATTTATTTTCGGAAGATCCTTGGGCACTCGCTTAGGGTCCTTGATGGCTATTCATTTGGGGAATTTCTTTAGTACTTAGCCACTAAGATAAATAACAATTTTAATCTATAAATTAACTCTGCAAGTATTTAGAAGAGGAAGTAGCAGAAAAATATTTTATTGGGGTAAGTCGAAACTTGGCTTGGGCTTGGGTGATATTTAAATTTATAATTTTGTCTTGTCGTTATTGGTAATAATTTCATATACAATTACTATTCGCAGCTCGCCTTTGTACATGTGTCTCTTCTCTGTATTGAAAATTGTATTTGTGTGTTTTTATTCTGTTACTGTTCACAATAAAGTGTTACTTACTTACTTACTATTAGTAAACTAAGAACTAAACTATTTTTCTATTTTTAATCCTACGTATTCGTATTGGTTCAGCAGACTTTCAGTTGGGAATTCTTAGCTAACCATATTTTTTTGATACTTCATGGCAGTTTGTTTGTGTGCCTTAGTCTGCAGAAAAATTAAATTAAAAAAAGCCAAAAATACTGTGTTGCCAGCACAGTATTTTTGGTTATATTTAGCTACTTTTATTTATTTTACAAGCTTTTTTGCTAGCAAAATAGGTTTCAAATGTCACCGTAATCTTTTACTTATTAAAAATATAATCCATGACTTATGCTTTTTGAATTCAAAACAAGACAATTGTACTTTTAATGTTGAGAACATCATTTAATTTTGAACTTGACTTCTTGTTTCAACGTGTTGAAAATCCATAAAAATTAGAAAAAAGATTAGACTGTATCATGTATATGTAGATTGATTGTTTATGCTATTAAGATTAAATGTATAGTTTGAAATTTTTCCTCATATTCGCCACTTATCAGTTTAGTAATGGGCAGCACCGAACTGTCAACTTGACGTTTGTGACATTTCTAACTTCAGTGGTTTGTCTGACTTGTAAACATTAAAATTTCTTTATTAGATTACGCTATTATTGACTTGATAAAATGGAAAAAGTGCCACCAAAGCCAAAGAAGCAAAGAAACACTAGTAAAGAAGAGTTACTAAAGTTGGACAAAAACGTACAGCCCAAATATTTTGTAGTTTTAAAACATAACCTCTGTGATGGTGTGTTTTTATATTAAAATGAGTTTGTTTGCAGGATTTAGTGGATAGAATATTGCAATTAGAAGCCCATAACGTGCAGTTAAAGAATATAATCAGTAAAAACTTATCAGGAGATGATGGGAGCGAAAATGTGCGGAAAAAACCGTTTGACTTTAGCAAGTTAGTATTATGGTTTTTACTGAATAGTTACGTAAAATAGTAATTATAATGGTTTTGTTTACTTATAAAAATTTATTGAAGTACCATTTGTTCACATAGTTACGTTTATCCAAGTTTCCTTTTGATATAATACTAATTTAATACTAATCCAACCCCATTTCGTGACCCCTTAGGGGATGAATTCTCAATCAACCCTTTATTTTTGCTAACTCTATATTGTATGAGAAGTCGAACTACAAAGTTTCATGTTCCTAGCTCCTATGGTTTAGAGTTTAGACTTGGTCGTAAATTTGCAGTCTTGTTCGCTCTAGGCCATACTACGAACTAGCCTCCCCATTCTCAGCTTTCATATTTTAATCGGTGTGCATTTTTTGAAACAATAGGGATGACAGGGTGAAGAAATCGAAATTCTAATTAGTCCGTCAGTCAGGTAATAAAAAAATATTAGACACATATTTTTTGTTTTATCAAATTAACAAAGAATGACTAGGTTAAAACGCATTAAAGTTGGAGAGTGGGGGCTAACTACGTCACCGTTAGGTATAAATCGTAGCTTACCGTGACGACACGCGACATTTCAACTCAGTATATCTCCGTATAAGTTTGATTACGTGAAAAAAGAAAAAACGTGTCCAATACTTTTCAATAATCTTCCTGATAGACTAAGGAAAACAAAGTGGTTGTCATCCCTATTAGACAGTTATTTCTATCTTTCACAGGCTTAAGCCTACTCGGCCTTTGGCCAAATTAACCACCTTTCTAGGCTGTATAGTTTTTAATTTCATTATTTTCTAAACTATCAATTTCAGTTGCAACTTCCGTCGTGTTCTCCTCCGTATCCTGTACTTCGGCTGGGACTATCAAGGTCTTGCCGTGCAGGAGGATACAACGAAAACCATCGAGCACCATCTATTCCACTCCTTGAAGAAAGCCTGCCTTATAGAGAGTCGGGAGACATCACAGTACCATAGGTGCGGACGGACGGATAAAGGTGTCAGCTCTTTCGGACAGGTTCGTCAAGGTTTCCAGGATCTCCATCCTCATTTGGTTGAGTTCCCCATGAGTGGAACAAAGCGATGCGCTAATTCTTTTCTTGTTCGCACTGCAAACTTTGGAATTCCGTCCCTGCGTTTATGTTTCCCAGTTCCTACAATCTTGGTGTATTCAAGTCTAGAGTGAATAGGTATCTTCTGGGTAAGCGTGTTGCTGGCCTGTAGCCTGTAGCGTCCCAATATTGGGCTCAGGGTCTCCACTTGTAAAAAGTTTTTTAATTTCTTTTTATTTATGAGTTACCTATTTGACAATCATAAATCAGAATACAATCTAGTCTTAAAGACTAATAAGTATTTTTAGTTTAACCTAAACTATTTAAGAAAATAATACTAAGAAACGTGTTCGTCTCTTATTGTTAAAAGTAGGCAAGGAATACTGTTGTAAGCTCAATGCCAGTGTGCACTCTATAAGGGCAAAAATACACTGTCCACTGCAGAACACACAATTAAAATAGTTTATGTTACTTAACAGATGTGTGCTGTTTTTCGTAAAACCATATAGAAAGTAAGGTAAAACTGGAATGGCAACTTTTATACAGATCAGCGTACACCCAAAATGTACAGGCGATATCTATGAACGCATTTTACACCCAAAATGAGTGTAAAATGCGTTCATAGATATCGCCTGTATAGCCTAGGTAGCCTGTATGGAAATTGAAAGCGCTCCCTGGATATTGCTCACATGCAGAGCTTTTCCGATGTACGCAGCTAACACAGCAATGTAACGAGATGTCAGTCTATATAATGGGCCTATCGCGTGTGAATTTGCCACTAGAGGCGCTAGTGTCGCGTGAGGTCCAATAACATTCACTTTTCACTGGTTTTGGCGGGCTTCGTGACATAAATTATAATTTCTTTAATTTACCTGTTGAAAAGTGAATTCCTTCGTGCAATTATCGCAAATATGGATTATTTGGCGAAAAGCGTGAATGCTTTGAAAGCGGTTTTTTTTCCGAACAAAAAGGAACTGCACAACATTGCGGCATAGCTACTCGATATTATGATAGTTATTTATAATGAATAAACTTAATGAGATTCAAGATTTTAAAACTTTGTTTCGGCGCCGATCCTATAAAGTCGCCTTTGACAGCTATACCTCTGGACCTTAGTCAACAGGTGGCGCCAACTGGTGAGCAAAGAAACGATAGCCCCCATTAACTTGTCTCTGGTAAAACAAAAGACTTGTAAGGGTGCAGAACTTTCACCAAATCTAGACGCAACCTAAGTTGAAATCTTATACTTTAAACGCGCTAATCTTGCATATTTCTCTGTTTATTTAAAAATACTAGAAATACTAGTTATTTTTAGTTCTAGTTTAAAATTTTATTTCTAATTCAATTATTTTATTTTTAAGTCGCCGAATTTGTAATAAAAGTTGTAGAAATACTTAAATTGAGAACAACTGGGATACAGGCATTTATCAGTTGATCAACTGCCTGTCTGTCAATATAATATAATATAATATAATAATATTTATTTATCCAAGCGATCTCAGGCTCTAGCGATTTGGACGAAATTTGGCATATATAGGTTTCATATCTGAGAAAAATCGGTTTTGACTATTTTCACCCGCGCAAAGCCTTGTTGCCCAGGTACTAAGATATTAAAACGTAGAAACATCAAATTACTGAACTAGAATGAATCTCGAATTGATTCTCCTTGAATTTTCAGGTCATCTCGATATCGCTCAGAAGTAACTCATCACCGGATGAAACTGACATATCGAAGGAGATATCATACTGCAAGATTCTGAACAGGCTCCTGCCAAAAGACATTAGGGCTGTGGCATGGATGCCCATTCCAACGGACAAACCTGAGTACAGTGCAAGGTATCAGCAACCTATTTACGTCCCACTGCTGGGAACTGCACTCCTCTACTAACCCATGGGGACTATAGCCCGAACCCTCTTGGCTTGAACTATAGTCCCCAACACGGGTCCAGTTTGAATGTGGGGCTTCACATACATAATTACTTATCATTTGCGTGTATGTTTCCTAATGATGTTCACCTTCACACTCGAAAAGCATAACTCTCCTTCTGGTGCAGTCGTGTAAAAAACAAAAACTTCACATTACCTTTTTCCTAAATTGGATTGGGCTAAATATTATTATGATAAAACCAAACTATTATTATTATATCGTGATGAGAGGAGGCCTGTGCCCAGTAGTGGGACGCAAATAGGCTGTAGTAGTAATATTATTAATTATTATATGTTTCAAGGGCTATTGGCTATTTTTTGAACTTTTCTTTCTATGTACAGACACGCCGGGTTCTGCTCTTTTATTATAGTATAGATAGATAGATAGAAGATATAACATTTTAGTTAGGAATATGTAATGTGGGATGATGGGTATGGAGATAATGATTTTATTACATTTCCTTCACAGATTTGAATGCACAAAACGCCAATACAAGTACTACTTCCCGCTAGCGTCGCTAGATGTCGCTGCTATGCGCGAAGCTTGCTCGCTATTGGTCGGTTCGCACGACTTCCGGCATCTTTGCAAGATGGACGTCGGAAATGGCGTCACTGAGTTCGTTAGGGATATTTTCAAAGCGGAGATTCTACCTGTGGATGAAGAGAGAGAAAGTCGTAAGTATATCCATGCCAAATTTCATCTCAATCGCGCTGGACCGAACTTGCACTCTAAATTGTACAATCTTACTACAGAATTTCTAAAAGTGCACCACAATAATAGTACATTACTACAGAGGCCGGGAAGAAGGAAGTTGTAGGCCGAGTATTGTATAGTTCGGATAGTTACGAGGCCGACAACTTCCGTTCCCCGCCGATGTATGTATAGTGCTTTTCTCAAACATGCAATGAAATAAATAAATAAAATAATATTTTATATATAATATATTTTGTCTTTTTTACATAAATAAAACTGCGCTACCTATGTAGCAAATATGGTTCATGTTTTTTTAAAGCTGTATTGGCAGAATGTCATAGCGAACCATAGAGTAAATATTGCTTGTAGCTTTTTAAATGGCGGAATGCCAAGATTCTGTGTCACAAATATATCAAAAGGAAATTTTAAAAAAGTGAGTGAAATTTCATTATAGACCAATTTGTCTAGCCGCGCCTGAAACGTGATACTTCCCAGGCTAATAAGAAGAACATAATATCAACATTTCATTGCATGTTTGAGAAAAGTAAGTTTTCATTATCAAAAAAATCCCTACAAATTGACTAATCGTGCAACTAAAATACATTAAATCGAACTTTATTTGTTTCTCTGTTTTAATGAAAAACATGTTGCCGCCTGCACGTTTTTTATAATCCGCCGTATTACTAATGTACGGTAATCGCCTAGCCGTTTTCGAAAACAGGGTCGTTTTGATAACAGTTAATAGGTAGGTTAGGTTCGTTAGTTATCTACATACGCCCCAAGGGCAAACCGCCCAGGAATAGGGGCCCCGCGTAGCGGGGACCCGTCGACTTGGCAGCAAATTGTGAAATCGCTTAGTGAAAAAAAATCTATCCCGAAAACGGCCCCCCGTTCTGACCCTCCTAAGAATAGTTTCTGAACTGTGTTACAATTCAGTGTGCCATTTAGTGCATGTTAAGTACTTAATAATTTTTTTGTGTACTTAATTATATAAAGATGACTGATTAAATTTGGTTTTATTTAGAATAAACGATGTTCCTAAAAGTAAATTAGGTGATAGTTTCTTTAAAAAAGTTTCAATATTTTTGTTGTACTATAAGGAATTGTTTTGTTAGATACTATTTTGATATAAAAGTTCTGCAAATATCATTAAACAGTATATTTAATTTGATTTATTTAGTGTGCAGGTCAGTATTTTTGGTTTGACTTTGAAATATTTTGTTCGAAAAAAGGGAATATACAGATATCGATTTAGGCCCGGTTCCTATATCCACGAAACGCCTCGTTTTGCCTACGGACGGTTGATTTTTGACATTTGTTCCAAAGAGAATCTGTCAAATTTTAACCGTCCGTAGGCAAAACGAGGCGTTGTTTGGATATAGGAACCGGGCGTTAAATACATGCCAATTTTTTCCAGCTTACACGATGTATTACCTCCACATAGAAGGCAATGCTTTCCTCTGGCATCAAATACGATGTATTATGGCTGTGTTACTACTAATCGGGCAAGGTAAGGAGCCCCCCGAAACAATCAGTGAGCTATTGGACGTAGGGAAACATTCCAGGTTAGTATTATCAGAGATAATCCATATTATAATTTATTATTCACTAGCTTCTGCTCGAGATTTCTCCCGCGTGGAGTTCGGTTATCGCGCTCCCGCGGGAACTGTGCGGTTTTCCGGGATGAAAAGTAGCCTATGTCCTTTCCCGGGACCCCAACTATGTCCATGCCAAATTTCATCTAACTCGGTCCAGCGGTTGAAGCGTGAAGAGTTAACAGATAGACAGACAGAGTTACTTTCGCATTTATAATATTAATGTGGATTATATTTATTATCTTAACTCCTCCGAAACGGCTTGACCTATTCTTATGAAATTTGGTATGTATGTCCAGTAGGTCTGAGAATAGGACGTAAGCTATTTTTCATAACCACCCCCAAAAAAAAACTAAAGCGGTACGAAGTCCGCGGGGTCAGCTAGTATTTATTATATAATATTATAAATGCGAAAGTAACTCTGTCTCGTCTGTAACCTCTTCAGGCTTAAACGGCTAGACCGATTGAGATAAAATTTGGCACGGAGATACTTGGGTTTCCGAGAAAGGACATAGGCTACTTTTTATCCCGGAAAACGCATAGTTCCCGCGGGAACGCGATAACCGAATTCCATGCGGGCGAAGTCGCGGGCAGAACCTAGTTATCCTTACTATCCTTACTAATATTATAAAGGCGAAAGTTTGTTTGGATGGATGTATGGATGGATGTTTGTTCCTCTTTCACGCAAAAACTACTAAACGGATTTTAATGAAACTTTACAGTAATGTAGCTTATAGATCAGAATAACACATAGGCTACTTTTTATCCTGGAAAAACGTATAGTTCCCGCGGGAACGCGATAACCGAATTCCACGCGGGCGAAGTCGCGGGCAGAAGCTAGTAATATTATAAATGCGAAAGTAACTCTGTCTGTCTGTCTGTTACCTCTTCAGGCTTAAACGGCTGGATCGATTTCAATAAAATTTGGTATGGAGATACTTGGGGTCCCGAGAAAAGATATAGGCTACTTTTTATCCCGGAAAACGCATAGTTCCCGCGGGAACGCTATTACCGAATTCCACGCGGGCGAAGTCGCGGGCAGAAGCTAGTTTTTAATAATTATTTTATTTATTTATTTATTTAAACTGCATTGCACATACAAAATGTATACAATTGGCGGACTTAATACCTAAAGGCATTCTCTACCAGTCAACCATAAGGCCAAACAGAAAGAAAAATGAGTAGGTGCATCAATATCAGAAAGAAACTACAGAAATACAAGGAAGATAACAAAAAATTTCAAAAGATGATAAATTTACACAAACATACATAAAAAATATGTTATTGTTATCAGTATTTTGCATCGTTTTACAGGAGACCCCAGTACAGTATGGCGTTAGACGCCCCCCTAAATTTATTCCACTGCAGCTACGACTTAGAAGAAACGTCCAAATGGATCTACGACCATGATGAACTACGAGTGGTCATATCTCAATTACAAGGAGAATGGACTTTACACAATGTTAAGTAAGTCCAGATCGATTTACGAAATTCAATTCAATTCAATTCAATCATTTATTCAGCAAATTGGCCACATAGCGGCACTTTTACACGTCAGAAAAAGAATTTACCAGCGCTTCCTAGACCCAGTGCTTGAGAAGAAGCGCCGCAACAAACTCAAGCAGAAGGCCTTTTTTCAAAATTTACAAAACTTACATTACATGTATAAAATATACATATAGGTACGTACTAAAGTTACATTGAAGAGATGTATAGACTCCAAGGGTCCAGAAAAAAAATATATGGAGATGGCCTCCATTGTCAAATAAATATAAATTCCATAGATGTCGACAGTCTCAAAATGTCAATAAATAATGAAATACATCATGTATAAAAGAGTTCATTAATACATGTCAATAAGAACATGATGAGGTCTCTCGCTTAAAATGTTTGACTTAGTCATATATTTAAAGCTAATGATTATTTTTAAACGTCCTTGCAAGCATGAACAGACCGGACCCCACAGACAGCGCCCGTTCACGAGCGTGACGCGTATCATATACGCGAAAGCGGGCGCTAATGGGTTGAACGAGTGTATGATAATAACTAGCTTCTTCGAAGACTTCGCCCACGTGGAATTCGCTTATCGCGTTCCCGCGGGACCTATGAGTTTTTCCGGGATAAAAAGTAGCCTATGTCCTTTCCAACTATCTCCGTAACAAATTTCATCCAAATCGGTCCAGCGGTTGAAGCGTGATGAGGTAACAGACAGGCAGAGTTACTTTCGCATTTATAATATTCGTATGAATATGTGTACATCACAAAATGATTAAATACAGGTTGATTCAATGGTAAAATATTGGTACTACTACTACTTACTACAGCCTATTTGCGTCCCACTGCTGGGCACAGGCCTCCTCTCATCACGAGAGGGTTTGGGCTATAGTCCCCACGCGGGCTCAGTGTGGATTGGGGACTTCACACTCATCCTTGAAATTCAAATTAATTTACCACTGATTTTTTCGGTGAATGAAAAAATCGTGTGGAAACCTTCACGCCTCTGCGAAGTAATTCAAGGATGTGTGTGAAGTCTCCAAGGGCCCGCGTGGGGACTATAGCACAAACCCTCTCGTGATGAGAGGAGGCCTGTGCCCAGCAATGAGCAGTAAATTTCCATCAGGTGACCTATGTGAACGTTTGCAATAAAAAAATCATACTTTTCAGATCAACAATGATCCAAGACGCATTACGTCAGCTGGAGAGAGAGTATGACAATCTAAAGAGCGAGACGGAAGATGCGTTAGAAAGAGACGGCATCACTTCCCATGCCGATTGCTTATTACAGGGGGTGAAACCTAAGGTGTATGTACCTTTGTTGAAGAGAGAAATGTGTTGTAAGTATAATATGCAAAAACAAGGAAACTGTATAGACGGACAATGCGCGTGACCGTCAAGATAGCGTACACCGTAACGATATCCAGGATCTGATTATGCAAATAAATAGTACCCAAATAGTACCTACGGAATATCTAGGTTAACGCATTCACTGCCACCGACGCATATATGCGTTTTGCTGACTTTCCCGCAGTGCCTTGAACGCACATGTGCATTGCAATGTTCCCTTAATGACACATGTGGCACCTGGCGAAAGTTCGTAAAAAGAAGTGGCAGTGAATGCCTTAAAAAATAGTACCCTTAAACTTTTCGAATTATAAGGCCTGTTCACGGTGTACGCCAGCTTGACGCTCGGTAGCGTACACCGTGAACAGGCCTTATAATCCGAAAAGTTCAAGGGTACTATTTTTTAAGGCATTCACTGCCACTTCTTTTCAAGGTTCAAGGTGCGTGGATCTTCGTGGATCTCCGTTAAATGTTGGGATATTTCGGCTTCTATTATAGATAGAGTGGTGAAGTTTGACGGTCGTAGGGTACCATTTGGGTACTATTTTTTGAGCTATAAATCAATCCCGAGAACCAAGCTGTTCCAGAGATCCACGCGGTGTACGCCAGCTGGACGCTCGGTAGCGTACACCGTGAACAGGCCTTATATTTCGAAAAGTTCAAGGGTACTATTTTTTTAACCCAGATATTCCGTAGGTACTATTTGGGTACTATTTATTTGCATAATCAGATCCTGGATATCGTTACGGTGTACGCTATCTTGACGGTCACCAATGTTCTTGCATTGCGGCGTACATCTGAAAAGTTCTGTACGTGAGCAATATCATAGAAGAAGTAAGCCCCATTTTGCACCAAGCCGCTAACGCCGGGTTAGCCTCTTAACCCCCATCAAATTAATACAAACAAATCCGTGTTAAGCGGTTAACCAGAGGTTAGCAGCTTGCTGCAATTGGGGCTAAGGTAAATGGACAAGAAATCTGCATAATTTGGCCACTAGGGGCGCTGCGATCCTTGACCCAAACCATCTGTCAATTACATAGAGAAATATTTGTTGTTATTGGTTTTACTTAAATTATTAAAAAATGCCGCGCTGTGCAGTTCCAGGATGCAATGAGAACGGACGACACGTATTTCCGAAAGACTTGGTATGTATCTGGGGCGGGTATAATTGCATTGGGATGTCTTCATTTTCATCACAAATAACTGAACCAAAATTAAAATTGCGGTCAATATTTAACAATTTTAAACAAATCTACTTAAAATTGTCAACAAAAAAACCCGTAAAAATTTGACAGCTACAGTATTTGGGTTTTGGTTTGGGTCAAGCGTTTGCAGCGCCATCTGAGTCGAGCTTTGCGTATTCTTGTCCATTAGAATGACAATCTCCAAACAAATCAGCGTACGCCCGAAATAAGTGTTAAATGCGATAATAGATGTCGCTGCCTAGGTAGCCTGCATACAAATTTTAACTCCATGAGCAACATCTAGATGGCGCTGTACAGGCGGAGTATGAAAATTTTACGCTCCCTGGCTATTTCCGATGTATGCCGTAAAGTAAGGAGATTGACTATTATCGCATTTCACACTTTCCGGGCGTACGCTTATTTGTATGAAGGTCGTCATTCTAGGTTTACCTTACCGTTTCTATGATACTGATCCTACTTAATCATCATCATCATCATGTCAGTCGATAGACGTCCACTGCTGGACATAGGCCTCCCCCAAGGCGCGCCACTCAGACCGGTCCTGTGCCACTCGCATCCACCGTGTTCCCGCGACCTTTACAAGGTCGTCACTCCTCCACATCTTGTTGGAGGCCTACCGACAGCTCGTCTCCCGGTTCGCGGACGCCACTCCTGAACTTTCCGGCCCCATCGGCAGTCAGTGATGGATGATCCTACTTAATAAAAGTTTTCTTTTCCAGCCAGCTTAGAAGACCGAATAGAATATTACAAGAAGAAAAGGAAACTCTAAATCCGCAACTGAGAGAAGACGATCAACTGTTAAGACGAATTTAGTACTAATAATGGTTAATCAAACAACAATTTTATCGTATAATAAAAATTTATACAGTTTTTAAGGCTGTTTCTTTCTTGGTGTCTCAATCACATAACTATTACTCATATTCATATTACTCATAATAAGTCTGTAGAAGAAGTCTTGTCTGAAACTTGAAAATGAAAAGAAACTATCAAGTCGAGGGGACTATATAAACGATACTGAACACAAAATAACGATTATTGGAAAAAATGGGATTTAACTCGAAAACTACCGGACGGATTGCAACAAAATTTGGTATGGGGGTAGTTTATAACACTGGTCAACATATAGGCTACTTTTTATCCCGGAAAAACGCATAGTTCGCGCGGGAATGCTATTTTTGAATTCCGCGCGGACGAAGTCGCGGGCAGAAGCTAATAAGTATTATTTTAGTATAAGGTATTGAATCGAACGTGATAATTTTTTAACCGACTAAAATAAAAAAAGTTATCAATTCAATACATAGAGGCATATGAAATATTATTGGATTGGAACTGCATGACTTTCACATATGAAAACTTATTTGGACTTCCAAATGTAAGCAAATAAAAAATTGCTTACATTTAATTCAACTTGGGGAACAGTACAAATGGCATCAAGATCAGTTCGGTGTTTTTTAAGAAATAGAGTGATGCGCGTTGTTCTCGCCGCTCTAGCAATAACATTGAAAAGAGCTGATGGAAACATCAGCGCCATCTCTCGTCAAGTAGCAGAACCTTTGAATGACAGTTTCAATTAGGTACCGCGAATTTCAAATCTCGTCGAACTCATTTACAACGTTTATGAAGTTATTTTGCAACAAAATTGCAAAGAAAGAACCGTCGTGAGAATTAACGAAGTCTATTGTATTTTTAATTCTGTACGATATAGCACACGCCGTGTTTAGAATTGAATAAAATTAACACATTAATCATTTAATACCATTGAATAGAACACCGGTTGAGTACACGCGAATCCGTACTTCAGACACATTTAGCCATTATTAGCGGTCCTACTTTTGATTAACATTCCTAATTATGACACTTTGACTAATAAGCACAAAAGGATTATGCAGTTGACGCAATCGACCTCACAGATTGAATTTGTATCCGTAATCGAGGCTGTAATTATTCTGGCATTGTAAGTGAATTGAACAGTATCGATTCGTTCGTCCGAACCGGCTAGGTGGTAGGCCACTCTACTATCCCGCGCTTTGAGAACAGTAAACAGTATTAGAAGGCCGCTTCGGGCGGGCAGCGGTCTTTCGCGCGAACTTACACAATATTCAACGAAGTAATTAAAAATCGACTCGTGCCAGGCTCTGATGATAATTTCCATATCTATTGTCTTGAAAAAAAAAAAACTATTAACCGACTAAATTAATTTGACGTCTGTCAACACTCATCTGCATGATTAAACGTGAGCGTTTTTATAGTTGGTTAATAATTGTTTGACAGTCCAATGAAAATATTTATGTCAAAAGTTTTCTGTTGTTATTTTTTAGTTCATGTTCAGAGTTTTCATGTTAAAATTGTAGCTATTCAGTTGTGAAACTAAGTGAAAACTGGACACCAATGTGTTTCGCAAACGTGGATAAGGTGTGTGTTTAATCCGTGTTACAATGTTCATTAAAAATGATGTTTTATTTATGCTTCACCTAAGCCCAGCCCAGCCGTTTTTATGCACTGAAGATTTCCGCATTTCTTAACATAATAACGCTTGCGTTCGTGAACGAAGTTAGACTATGTGCGTTTTAGATTAACCTCAAATATTATCAGCCAGTTTTATTTTGATTCGTGTTAGAAAATGATTATATATTTTATTCATTTCAAAGTGCAGTAAAGTGAAGTTTGACTTACAAGAAAGCTTTCCTGGGGTAAATTCCAACAGTGTCTGTTTGAAATAAAATTAACAGTCACTTAGAAAGTTTTGAAGAAAGTTCAAATTAAATAAAACTTAAAAGTTTTTCACAAACCTTAAATGTAAATTGTCTTCTACACTTCAGTTCCAACTGAGTTTAAAAGCTTATGCACATGATTTACAGCTTCAAATATAGTAGTTTATGAAGTGTATTTGACTCTATTAATAAAATTCCAATTGCTTTGATTGAAGAATTAGATTTAAAAATGACAGGAGGCTATATTTGGCCGCTGCACAATCAAAGGGTTTAGTCGGTCAAAGTTGATTTTGTTCATTGTAGTATCTGATATATTCATTCATGACAACTGATTGTTAAATTTGATTTTTAAAACACTGATAAGGCCGTTGTGTACACCTTACTCACAATCTATGTAAACAAATCTTGCAATATAAATTTCACTGTCTTTTAGTTATTCTAGCTAGTAAATTCTTTTCTGACGTGTAAAAGTGCCCCTATGTGGCCAATTTGCTGAATAAATTATTGAATTTTGAATTGTTTTAAGCCATGGTGGCCTAGTGGTTCGACCCACCGATAAACAAATCTTGCAATATAAATTTCACTGTCTTATAGTTATTGTTATAAGCCATGGTGGCCTAGTGGTTTGACCCACCGCCTCTCATATAGAGGGTCGGGGGTTCGATTCTGGCTTGCACCTCTAAGTTTACTTATGTGCGAAATTCAATTTGAACTAGCCACTGTGCTTTTCGGTGAAGGAAAACATTGTGAGGAAACCTGCACGCATCTGAGAATTAATTCAAAGTTGTGTGTGAAGTCCCCAATCTGCACTGAGCCCGCGTGGGGACTATAACCCAAACTCTCTCGTGATGAGAGGAGGCCTGTGCCTAGCCAGCAGTGGGACGCAAATAGGTTGTAGTAGTAGTAGTAGTAAAAGTATAGTTATTGTATCATGATGAAATTTGGCAAGTATAATGAAGATTGGATGACAATACAATAATATGGTACCACTGAGTTGATCTGATGCTGGAGCTTGGAGGTGGATATGGAAATGCTAAAGCATTGTTTTATTTTTTGAATTACCTATAGGTACTACTGCATATAGGTACAACAATATAACATAATAATAACTCTTTCTTTGTTTCAGATATGCCACACAAAAATATCTACAATTAATTCAGAAATTAATTTAGATTTTACCATAATGTGAACTGTGCACACATAGTGTTTAGTCTAGTAAATTTATTAAAAAAAACATTAAAAAAAACATAAACAATGTGATAGCGAAGTAGTTTAATTTCTAAGGCCAGTACTAGGTTTAGATTTTCATTAACATGGTGCTTGACAAGAATGGATTGATATTATTAGGTAAGTAATAATCATCTATATATTTTGATGAGATGTGCTGAATCAACTAATTACAGGGAATACAGATCAGTCCAATGCGATGACTTTCATTGAACCTCGCCCCTCTTCTGCTCTCCCCCAATTTTTTTTTTTATGCCATAGGTATAGGCAAACGAGCGTACAGCCCACCAATGGTAAGTCGTCACCGCGGCCATCGACACCGAAATCCTATGATACCCATGAAGAAACCGTAAGATCTCGAATGCGTTGCCTATCCTGAGTCCTAAGATGGAATGCCTCTGTGCTAGAAATTTCACCGGCTGTCTTAACCCCCTACCGGAATACAACAGTGCGAGCACTGCTATTTGGCGGCAGGTTAGCGGGAAAGACGGCGGTACCACCCAGGATGGACCTAGCACCAGTCCCTACCACTAGCAATGTGATTGGTTGATTACTGCCCGTCTCCGCTATGCTCCATTTGGCTCTGCTGCACTCCGTACTGATGGATCCAATGTCAATTTTCAGGGGAACTTTATTTTGAAAGCACCTTGCTGAGTCATGTTCATGATTAAATTGTTGGACCAATTTTAATGAAATTTGGTAAGGATGGGCCCAAAGTAGAATTGAAGGTTGTTTTATCTCCTGGACATCATCCTACAGTGATGTGGTGCTTACATGCTCACCTCCTTCCATTTGAAACTTTCTGACAGCTATAACTGTCTCTAAATTCAAAATTACTGATTTTTCCAAAAAGGATTATTCCAAATTTGCGATGCTCAGAACGCACGCGCACAGTTTGGCTCTTTATTATAGATCCTTGATGCGTGCAGGTTTCCTCACGATGTTTTTCTTCACCGAAAAGCACAGTGGCTAATTCAAATTGAATTTCGCACATAAGTAAACTTAGAGGTGCGAGCCGGAATCGAACCCCCGACCCTCTGCATGAGAGGCGGTAGGTCGAACCACTAGGCCACCACGGCTTCAAAGTCCCCAATCCGTACTGGGCCCGCGTGGGGACTATAGCCCAAACCCTCTCGTGATGAGAGGAGGCCTGTGCCCAGCAGTGGGACGCAAATAGGCTGTAGTAGTAGTAGTATAGATCCTTATGTATACTTTTCGTCCCTCGTATTAAAACATGTATTTCTATTGTCAACAGGTGCCTTTACTTTTTATTATAATAAATATCAGAAGCAAAGTAATCAATTTGATTGGGCCTTACTACAGCATGTTACATACGGTATAAAAAAATATTGTGTGACATGTCCCATTTTGAACCTTGAAGTACTATAGGTCCAAATTTCAAAAACCATTTTCTTTCCCCAGACCGTATGCCCATATGACGGGAGAGGGGTCCAGAACAACGGCGCTTGATGGTTTTTATGGTGAGTGACTATTCTTCAAGGTCGCAGGAATACGGTGGACGCGAGTGGCACAAGACCGGTCGGACGGGTCGGCCATGACTTCGCGTGACAGAGGCAGGGTCGAGCATTTTACAAACACAGTAGAGATCTTCTACTATCTGAAGTCCCGCGCCTTCACATTTCAAAACGCTTCAATTTCTTTATTATTGTTTAATAAGCACCACCAACACTCTCAACGCATAGTTGATGGCTGTCTCAGCACGCACACATGTGTTGAGAGTGTTGGTGGTGCTTTTTAAATACATTGTAGCGTTTTGAAATGTGATGGCGCGGGACTTTAGATAGTAGAAGATCTCTAGCGCCAGAAACGCCCGCCGCTGTTGTGGGCTGTGAGTGCAAGGGCGGATCCAAGGGGGGTCATGGGGGTCATGCCCCCCCCCCTCGACAGAACTAGGTCTACTGCTATTATTTATTTTTAACCCCTGACGCGAAATAGGTGGGGGGGGTTTGTATGACGTGACCCCCCCCCCCCCCTCAGTCTCAAACTGGATCCGCCCTTGCGTGAGTGGTGAGCCTTAGTAAAGGCGTCCAACAGTGGGCCGTAAATAGGTTGTGGTTGATGTGGGTCTACTTCTAGAGCTATTTAAATAATAATAATAATAATAAATTTTATTTCGGGCATCTAGGCCCATATTACATATACCTTAAAGTCGACTTATAAAAGTACAGTCGAGGCCATTAATTTGTTTTGGCTTTCGCACTTTATTCCATTGCACATTCCAATAACAGAATTTACAGAATACTTCTACAGTTGACATTTCTGAATTTTTTTTTTTGTTAATTCAGTTTCGTGTATAATAAGTCGTCTCTACTTCATCGCGAGAGTGTTTGGGCTAGTCCCCACGCGAGCCCTGTGCGGATTGGGGACTTTCTTTCTTGAAACACTCTGCAGATGAGTGCAGGTTTCCACACGATGTTTTACTTCACCACGCTGCTCAATGGTTCTAAATTGTAATTGGTTCTCGCACAGAAGTAAACTTCAGATTTGCGAACTGGGTATAGATAGTAGTACAGTTTAACAAATGTGTTACTTTTTATCCCTATATTAACATCGCTGCACACTACTCTAGTATTGAAATAATTTAAAAATCAATAGCTTGTTACAGTTTCAAGCATTGATCTATTATAAGTAAGGATTCACAATCAGCCGGAGAAAAATGGCCCGTCAAAACGGGTGCCCGAACAACTCGTGCACCCGTTTGGCGCTCAG
Organism: Aethes cnicana; assembly: GCA_963971205.1. Classification (NCBI taxonomy): domain Eukaryota; kingdom Metazoa; phylum Arthropoda; class Insecta; order Lepidoptera; family Tortricidae; genus Aethes; species Aethes cnicana. Next base: position 3,672,941 of record OZ020301.1, on the reverse strand, counting down.
TAAATTTGAAACTTAAGTCTTATAGTGTTAGGTTTACTTTTGTATAAAATATTTATCTTGACACATGTTATAAAGAGACGTTATTAGCACATTGGAACGTATTTTCTAATGTCAGTTTGCTCCATATATTTTGACATATTCTGTTAGGAACTGTTCGTCCATATGTGATTACTTATTAATGGTTTATTTCATTGATCTATTATAAGTAAGGATTTACAATCAGTCGGTTTGTTTCAAGTCTACAAAAGTGGTTTTTAGGGTTCCGAAGTCCACAAGGAACCCTTATAGTTTCGCCATGTCCGTCCGTCCGTCCGTCTGTCCGCACTATTGCTCGGAGATGCTTAAGTCTAGAGAGCTGTAATTTGGCATGAATATGCATATTAGTTACGCTGACAAAGTGGTAATAAAATTTTGAACTATATTTTTTTATAGGGTACCTCCCCTACTCGTAAAGTGGGGATGTAATTTTTTTTTCTTGCGTACCCCATGGTGCGGCATATCGTTTTATAGGTCTTAAAAAAACATTGTGGGTTTGTTAAAACCATTTTTTGGTTAAGTGATGCGTTTGTGAAATATTAAGCTTTAAAGTGCTATTTTTTGTTAGAGTCACGTGTCCCCCCCCCCCTGCCAGCTAAATGGTGGTATTTGGATGGCTGAAAAAAATCACGGTTGTGGCATATATAACGTAGTTGAAAGGAAAACTATCAGAGCTTAGTAGGCTGTACAAACTTACGAGTAATAGTCGACCAACTTATAATGATGATTTTTCTCGAGCGGCAGGGGCGTCGGGCGGGCACGTCATACCACAGGCTAGCTAGATGCTAATAAGTCTTAGAAAGGTACTGTGGGCATCCTCAACTTCGGAATCCTATAATTTGCGCGTGGCCCGACACGCACTTGGCCGGTTTTTATTCATAAATTGCCGTTTTTGCTTGGATGATTTCTTTATAAGACTGTCTGAGACCTTAGCACAGATTTCGATTCATTCTATCGGCTGTGCCACACCTGTCTGTTAATACAAATGGCCTGAACCGCTTTAGATGTGGTATGTAGCTAGTTCGAGTCTCGGGGACATAGGTTAATTTTGTCCCGGAAAAGCGCGCAGTTTTCGCGGGAACGTATGCATAGAAGAATTAAACGCATACTTAGTACCGAATTCCAAACAGACGGAGCCGCGTCGCGGGCAGACACTAGTATAGTTATCCACACTTCCATAATAATCCATAGTTCCTGTTTGTTTGTTTGTCTTTCCTTCACGTCCCAACGACGGGACCGATTTGGATGAAATTTGGTATAGAGATAGCTTGAGACCCTGGGAATAACAAAACCTTTTATCCCGACATTTCCACGGGTATGGGTTTTCCCCGGGTCAAATCAGTTTTTCAATACTGCTATACTACTTCAGCCTATTTGCATCCCACTGCTGGGCACAGGCCTCCTCTCATCACGAGAGGTCTGGGCTATAGTCCCCACGCGGGCCCAGTGCGGGTTGGGGTGTTCACACACATCTTTGAATTACTTCGCAGATGCGTGCAGGTTTCCGCACGATGTTTTCCTTCACCTGAAAGCTCAGTGGTAGATTCAGATTGAATTTCTCACATAAGTAAACTTGAGGTGCGAGCCGGAATCGAACCGCCGACCCTCTGCATGAGAGGCGGTAGGTCGAACCACTAGGCCATGCTATAATTATAACCATCTATATGTATAGTATCATCGGGTACACAAATTCTAAGACTACGCGGGACGAAGTCGCGGGAAAACGGCTAGTAAACTAATATTAAGTGAAAGTGTGTTTGTTTGTTTGTCCTTCCTTCACGTCGAAACGACTCGAACAATTTAAATGTTTTTTTTTTTATGAAGATAGTTCGAGACCGTGGGAATAAGATAGGAACTTTATATCCTTGAAGCCGTGGTGGTCTAGTGATTCGACCTACCGCCTCTCATGCCGAGGGTCGGGGGTTCGATTCCGGCTCGCGCCTCTAAGTTTACTTAAGTATGTGCGAAATTCAATTTGAATTTACCACTGAGCTTTTCGGCGAAGGAAAACGTTTGAGGAAACCTGCACGAATCTGCGAAGTAATTCAAAGATGTGTGTGAAGTACCCAATCCGCACTGGGCCCGAGTGGGGACTATAGCCCAACCCTCTCGTGATGAGAGGCCTGTGCTCAGCAGTGGGTCGTAAATAGGCTGTAGTAGTAGTAGGCTTGCGTTTAACCCTCATCATCATCACATCTGATGGAAACACACCCAGAAGATGTTAGGTAAATATTTAATTATACAGACTAACCTAAACCGAAAGCGGCCATCTTTTTTCTGCTGTGACCTACCATTTTGACCTTCACCCAATGCGCACTTGCGCCGGCGCATCGCCTTGGTAGCGCCACGCCGGTAACTATAATCTAACGATGTTATTCACTTAGATATCTAGTACCTATTTTTAAACCGCCTTCGCGTCCGCTTAGTTACAATAGGTATCCATACTAATATTATAAATGCGAAAGTAACTCTGTCTGTCTGTTACCTCTTCACGCTTCAACCGCTGGACCGATTTTCATCGAAATTTCATCGAAATCGGTCCAGCAGTTGCCGTGTAGAGGTAACAGACAGAGTTACTTTTTCGCATTTATAATATTAGTATGGATTGATTTGATACCTACATAAAAAAAACCGGCCAAGTGCGTGTCGGGCCACGCGCAAAGTATAGGGTTCCGAAGTTGACGATGCCCACAGTACCTTTCTAAGACTTATTAGCATCTAGCTAGCCTGTGGTATGAATGACGTGCCCGCCCGACGCCCTGCCGCTCGAGAAAAATCATCATCATAAGTTGGTCGACTATTACTCGAAAGTTTTTACAGCCTACTTAGCTGTGATAGTTTTCCTTTCAACTACGTTATATATGCCACAACCGTGATTTTTTTCAGCCATCCAAATACCACCATTTAGCTGGCAGGGGGGGGGGGGGGGGGGACACGTGACCCTAACAAAAAATAGCACTTTAAAGCTTAATATTTCACAAACGCATCACTTAATCAAAAAATGGTTTTAACAAACCCACAATATTTTTTCAAGACCTATTCAACGATATGCCGCACCATGGATACACAAGAAAAAAAAATTACATCCCCACTTTACGAGTAAGGGAGGTAGCCTATAAAAAAAAAATATTTCAACATTTTATTGTACCACTTTGTCAGCGTAACTAATATGCATATTCATGCCAATTACAGCTTTCTAGAACTAACCATCTCCGAGCAATAGTGCGCACAGACGGACGGACGGACGGACATGGCGAAACTATAAGGGTTCCTTGTGGACTTCGGAACCCTAAAAAGCTTCTCACTTTCAACCACTCGTATGGTCGTTATTCAGCGACTGAACCAGTTTCGATGCGATAAATCAGCATCCGACGGGTGCGTAAATCAAATACCCCAATCGACGCAGTGAAAGAGCAAAATGTTAAGTTCCCACGGTCCAGTTACGGCCTTCTACTTATGCGATATGGGTCGCAGACGCATCCGAAGCCCGATCGAAAGTGTATCGTCGTGCTAACGGCATATGACGCAATTTAGAACGCGTCGATGGAACTGAAGAAAGTCGAAACTGTTGGTGATTTTGAGAATGTACGATTCTGAAATGCCTAGTAGGTACATTTTGATGCAAGTGAAAAATATTTGTTATTTTATCAGGAGTCCGCGTGGAATTCTGTTATCGCGTTCCCGCGGCAACAATGCGTTTTTCCGGGATAAAAAGTAGCCTATGTCCTTTGCCAGGACCCCCACTATCTCCATGCCAAATTTCATGTAAATCGGTCAAGCGGTTGAAGCGTGAAGATGTAACAGACAGAGTTACTTTCGCATTTATAATATTAACTAGCTTCTTCCCGCGACTTCGCCCGCGTGGAATTCGGTTTTCGCGCTCCCGCGGGAACTATGCGTTTTTTCGGGATTAAAAGTAACCTATGTCCATTCCCGGGACCCTAACTATTTGCATACCAAATGTCATCGCAATCGGTCCAGCGGTTGAAGCGTGAAGAGGTAACAGACAGACAGACAGACAGAGTTACTTTCGCATTTATAATATTAGTATGGATAATACGGATTTCTTCCGAACATTCAAGCGCCTGCATAAATTGGAATAGCAAACATTATAATACACGTATTGCTACTACTGCCTTAAGTGCATAACTTATCGTGATATCCTGGATTTCATCCCGTTAAGGGTAGAAATCCGGGATAAAAACTATCCTATGTCCTTCCTCGGGTCTCTAACTATATCTATACCAAAATTTAAGTCAATCGGTCAAGCCGTTTTAGCGTGAAGAGGTAACAGACAGACAGACAGACAGACAGACAGAGTTACTTTCGCATTTATAATATTAATATGGATATGGATAGTAAGGATTATAATGTAAAGAATTTGTTGCAGGATGAAAAAGTGGGCGCGGGGCGTCTCGAAGACGCCGTGCTGCCCGGTACGATGGAGGTAAGGAACTGCGTCCCACTGCTGGGCACAGGCCTTGTTTTTTTTATGTAATTGGTAGTTAAACGCGCACACAGACCACCTGATGGTAAGCGGTCCCAGCGTGCCGTGGCCACAGAAATCTTAAGCATAATAACATCTCGAATGCGTTGCCTATATTATCCATATCACATCTCTATGAGTAATTTCACTGGCTGCCTTAACCCCCTACCGGAACACAACAGTGCGAGCACTGCTGTTTGGCGGCAGGTTAGCTGGTAAGACGGTGGTACCAACCCGGACGGACGTAGCACCAGGTCCTTACCGCCCCAAGACATCAAGAGACATTTCAATTATAGAACAGTTAGCTTCTTGAAATTCGGTTATAGAGTTCCTGCAAGGAACTTTACTTTCTTTCGGGATAAAAAGTAGCCTTCGTTCTTCTCCGGGACACTGTCTCCGTACCAAATTTTATCGAAATCGGTCCAGTGGTTTAAGCGTGAAGAGGTATAAGACAGACAGACTGACAGAGTTAAGTTCGCTTTATAATATTAGTAGGATTTGGTAGCTATGGAGTTAGTTTGAGATAGGATTAAAAAATCGGTGATTTTTCGGTACGTACCGAACCGATTGTGATAGTGACAACATTTGCTAGTTTTGTTATAAATACCCTATAGCTATAACCCAACATAGGACACACTATATGTGAGGCAATAATAGTTTATGTAACTGCTACATAATAAATGTCCTTAAAATACGAGTGGGGTTTTATGAAACGAGCCGTTAGGCGAGTTTCATATTAATATCGCACGAGTGTTTTAAGGCCTAATTATGTACAGTTGCATGCATACACAACTTTATCTACACTAATTTTATAAATCTTCTAACATGCTTCAAAATCTGTCCACAATGGCGGCAATTAAGTAAGTGTTTCGCATTCGATTTTTAAAAAGCATAGACTAAATTTTAGACATTTGAATTTGGAACAAACTTTTGATCTGTCTGACTGAAGAATATAGGCGGGCATTGCTGTTCGAAATTTGAACGTCATTACAGCATCGAATTCGATTTTGTAATAGGTACCTAGTACATTACAGACCTAGGGTGGTGAATTCGTAAATGTCCCAGATCGCAGGTTTCTGTGGCCTGAACCGAAGGTGAGGGCCATAAATATGCGATCTGGGGCTTTACGAATTACCGCCCGTGGTTTGTCAAAAGTTTTACGTCTTGTCTTGGACGAGAAGTGAGATTTTCTCTCCGCGTAGCGGGCAGAAAATCCCACTTTACGGCCAAGGGTGATGTAAAATGAATTTTACTGTATCACCACAAATAGGAAATTGGCATTGAAAGAACACGCTGTCATAACGGAGGTCATTACTACCGATTTTTGAACGCATCATAGAGGATTTATGATATTAGTGTAGATAAACTATTTTCCAAATGCGGTCAGCTTAAGTATTTATCTCCCAGGATACCTAAATTTAAATTATTAATCCACGAAAACTCCCATACATCACGGACCAGACCAATCTCATCTCTAAATCTAGACTTACGCAAGACCTAACAGATTTGAATACGGCCCTCTCTATAATGGGCCCATTGATTTGTCACTTAGTGGATCAGTTCCTTCCAATGGTGTCTAAAGGAAAGTGTTCGCCTTATATGATTTTGATTTGAACGATTTATGTAAGGAAATTTTAATTGCATTGAATAGTCTCCGTTTCAATGTTTGGTGTGACGTCGTGTCGTGATTACTTCGTATAAGGTTTTAATATAAATTTATTATTAATATCCATATTAATTATTATAAATGCGAAAGTAACTCTGTCTGTCTGTCTGTTACCTCTTCACGCTTCAACCGCTGGACCGATTGAGATTAAATTTGGCATGGAGATAGTTGGGGTCCCGGGAAAGGACATAGGCTACTTTTTATCCCTGAGAAACGCATAGTTCCCGCGGGAGCGCGATAACCGAATTCCACGCGGGCGAAGTCGCGGGCAGAAGCTAGTTAATATTATAAATGCGAAAATAACTCTGTCTGTTACCTCTTCACGCTTCAACCGCTGGACCGATTGAGATGAAATTTGGCATGGAGATAGTTAGGGTCCCGGGGAAGGACATAGGCTACTTTTTATCCCTGAGAAACGCATAGTTCCCGCGGGAACGCGACAACCGAATTTCACGCGGGCGTAATCGCGGGTAGAAGCTAGTATGTATATAAAACTCTTCAGTTACAGACTGACAGCCCGTTAACACGGAGACATCCGATTTTTTGCAGGACCGGTTTTTACAGGATCCGATTTAGTAGCAACATTTCAATGCACGCGTTCACACAAGCATCCGGTTTTTTGCAGCTTGTTAGCGTGCATTGAAATAGGTACTGTTGCCACTAAATCGGATCCTGCAAAAAACCGGTCCTGCAAAAAATCGGATGTGTCCGTGTGAACGGGTTAGATTGACTGACTGAAGTAACGTACCTACTGCCAAAACCACTGGTTGTAAAAAGCTGAAATTTAACATCATTTTATTAACACGCTTTTATTAGGTCGACCTGTATGTACGAGGGGCGTTCAAAATATTCTCGGTATTGATATCTTATAACCTCTTTTTGAATTTGTTTTGTTACTGGCTGGTAAGGTTCATTCTTTGACATTAAATAAAAGTATAATTCAAACCGAGATGTTCTTTTGTTTTTCTGCAATTTCTGAACAAACACGAACACAATGAGTGAATTAACAATGTTAACGAAATTAGAACATCGTTCCGTAATAAAATTCTTGACGAAACAGGGTAAAAACCAAAAAACCATAAAAGAGGAAATGGATTGTGTTTACCGTGAGTCTGCTCCTTCTTTATCTACAATTCAAAAGTGGTCAAGCGAATTCAAACGTGGCAGGGAGAGTATTGAAGATGACCCTAGACCTGGCCGGCCTGTAGTAGCTACTTTACAAGAAAATATTGATCAGGTGGAAAACCTTATATTGGAAGATGGTCGAGTGAAGATAAAATCAATAGCTCAAGTAACCAATCTTTCTATTGGTACCGTACATGACATTATCCATGACCATCTTAATATGTCAAAGGTCAGTGCAAGATGGGTTCCGCGAATGCTGACTCGACTTCAAAAAGATGTGCGTGCAGCTTGCTGTTCCGATTTTATTGACCTGTGTGGTGAAAATCCTGATGAGGTGCTGCAAAAGATAGTTACTGGAGATGAAACCTGGGTTCATCATTATGACCCAGAGAGTAAACAGGAGTCCATGCAGTGGCACATTAAGGGTTCAGCTCATCCCAAGAAGTTCAAGGTCGTCCCTTCCGTTGGCAAGGTCATGGCAACAATATTTTGGGATTGTGAAGGAGTATTGTTGATCGATTATAAAGAAAAAGGTGTAAATATCACGGGACAGTACTACGCGAATATTCTACATCAATTAAGGGACGCAATAAAAGAAAAAAGGCGAGGAAAGTTGTCTAAAGGTATTCTGCTTCTGCATGACAACGCCCCTGTCCATACTGCTCATATTGCCAAGGCAGCTATTGCTGAATGTGGGTTCGGAACTATAACTCATCCACCGTATAGTCCGGACTTAGCCCCCAGCGACTTCTTTTTGTTCCCCAATCTCAAAAAGGATCTGCGTGGAAATCGATTTTTTGACGATGAGGCGTTGAAGGCGGCAGTAGAGGAGCACATTTATACCAAGGATAAAAAATATTTTTATGAGGGATTAAAAAAAAAAATTGATCGATCTTTTAAGTGTATTAACATAGGGGGGGAGTATATTGAAAAATAAAAAATATCAAACTGTTCATACTTGTTTGTTTTCATTCCAATACCGAGAATATTTTGAACGCCCCTCGTAACTCTGTAATGGAATCTTGCAAGTTAAATTTGACCCACTTTCCGATTTCCGATTGAGCTGAAATTTTGCACGAATATGTAAATCGCGTGACAATGCAATATTATGATGAGGTGGAGCTGATCTGATGATGGCGCTAGAAGGTGGCCATAGGAACTCCGTAATAAAACTACATAAACCTATCGAATTTGGGCTCGTTTGATTCGTCTTGAAGGGTAGATGAAGGATTTACAAAGAAAAGTACAGTCAGCAATAAAAGCGTGTCCCAAAAATTTAATTTTTGAAAAAACTTATTACATGAAGAATTGCGAACCTTAAGTGGCAGTGGGTGGGGCATATTGCTCGCAGGACTGATGGCCGATGGGGCCGGAAAGTTCTCGAGTGGCGTCCGCGAACCGGGAGACGAGCTGTCGGTAGGCCTCCAACAAGATGGAGCGACGACCTCGTGAAGATCGCGGGAACGCGGTGGATGCGAGTGGCACAGGACCGGTCTGAGTGGCGCGCCTTGGGGGAGGCCTATGTCCAGCAGTGGACGACTTTCGGCTGAAATGATGATGATGATGATGACAACTTATGCTGCAACGAACAGCTTTTAGCCATTTTTTTAAGTGTTACCTGAACGTAGTTTGGGTGTGTCTTTACGTGCTAAACGTAATGCAGAGGTATAATTGCAAGCAAGCATATATGACTACCAAACGCATGCAATTCCGGCCGAGGTGCGACTTACAGCGGAAATTACTAGTTATGTATTTAAATTTCACGTTAAAAACCTAAGTAGGTACTTAGTTAATCAACTAGCTATTTCACCGAGCGAGCTGAGACCGTTTCAACTTACTACTACTACTACTACTACTACTGCAGCCTATTTGCGTCCCACTGCTGGGCACAGGCCTCCTCTCATCACGAAAGGGTTTGGGCTATAGTCCCCACGCGGGCCCAGTGCGGATTGGGAACTTCACACACATCTTTGAATTACTTCAAAGAAAATTCTTCGTTTCAACTCGGTCAACATGATTTTGTATGTCCGTATTTTGGATGTTCCCTCTACAGGTTGGTTTCGTTAATTATTTGAGGCCGTTCCTGACCCAGCACCGTCAAATTGCTCGTTTAAGATCATACTCTTCTAAGAAATGTTAAAAGTTAAAAATTTGAAAAAAACATATGTTATATTTGATTATATCACCCTTACATTGACAGCTTTCGTTACACGTTTTACGAAACTTCGCTCGATACAATTTAATTCCAAAGTAACCTCTTAAGTCGGACCTTTAATCCAACTTTACTCCAGTTTATTATATCAAACAGTGTAAAACTAAATATAACGGAAAAAATATCCATATTATATGCATACATTGACAGCTTTATAAATGCCATGTTTTTAGACGGTATTTTTATAGAAATTAAAACGCGTTAAATACTAACTAAATCGGGCGTTCTGTGCGTAGCGCTTTCTCTTTCACTCGTTGCACGAGTGACGGTGACGGTTGCACTGGGTATAGGAACGGCCTTATCTAGCTTCTGCCCGCGGCTTCGTCCGCGTGGAATTCGGTAACAGCGTTCCCGCGGTAACTATGCGTTTTTCCGGGATAAAAAGAAGTCTATAATCTATCCCCATATCAAATTTTGTGGCAATCCGATCACTAGTTTTCGAGTCAAACCCGGACAGACAACATATTATAAACTTTTTTTTTTCCGTGTTTAAGTATTGTAGTCCCCTCGACTTGATTGATTTTTTCAAGTTACTTTTTATAGACTTGTTATTAGTATCTGTAGTGGCCTAGTGGTTCGACCTACCGCCTCTCATACAGAGGGTCGGGGGTTCGATTCCGGCTCGCACCTCTAAGTTTACTTATGTGCGAAATTCAATTTGAATTTACCACTGAGCTTTTCGGTGAAGGAAAACATCGTGAGGAAACCTGCACGCATCTGCGAAGTAATTCAAAGATGTGTGTGAAGTCCCCAATCCGCACTGGGCCCGCGTGGGGACTATAGCCCAAACCCTCTCGTGATGAGAGGAGGCCTGTGCCCAGCAGTGGGGCGTAAATAGGCTGTAGTAGTACTAGTATTAGTATCTAGTCATTGCGGCGTCTCGCGCCCCCTGGATTTTGCTCATGTGATTTCAAATTTTCATACAGGCTACCTAGACGTCTATAATATATAATAATTATAACATTTGCCTTTAACACTAGTTTCGGGCGTACGCTGATTTCTGTGAAGGTTGTCCTATTGTCATTATAGCACAGAATATTTAATAGTACTACATACAGAATGGCCACGGAATCACCCGCCTGAATATAGCCGGCGCGCGACTCGCGCCCAACTCGCCCTTACCGTCATTTGTTTCATCCGGAGATGGAGAGTGGATCGTTGGCCCGTGTACTGTTACACACACATTTACAAGTGTACAGACGTCCTCGCACGCAAACATTGACACTTCATTCGAATTGTGTTCGAAATCGTGCTTTTATAGGCCGTGTCCGCCGTGTAGTTATAGATAGGTATACCTTGCTTTTGCCATGGTATATACTATTACTATAGTATAGCATAGATTTCTCGCTTGACACAGTCGCGTGCGCATCATGGCAGATTCTCGCAACGTCCGCCGCGCCGGTTGCGCAAGCGCACCGGCCACGCCCAGCCGCGGCCCTTCTAATCTAACATCCATGACTCGAGTATAAACATTCATGCTCGTCACGCAAACTTCTCCCCTAGCGGGATTCGAACCCGCGACCGTCGGAACAGCGGGCAGGGTCACTATATACCAACTGAGCCAAACCTGTCGTCGAAGTCGAAGACTAGTCTCTTTCAAGGACGCGACGAGACGCGCGGGGCGTTGAGCGGAGCGACAAGCGACAAAATTAAACATGCGTAGATATATTACAGTGTTTATGGAGTAGCTTTGTCTGCCGCGAATTATATACGGGGTCAAGCAAAGCGTTATGACGATATTTTACCCACAGTATTTATTAATTTAAATTTAAACTTTATTGCACATAAAGAAAACTTAGTGTAAGAAAGGCGGGCTTATTTAGTATCAGCTATCGATTATAACCATGTTTTTTTAGGATTTGTTTTTTTTTTCGAGTTGGTAAAAAATAAAAAAAAGTATGGGATTGATGGTGAGAGCAATACCTGAATCCAATAAATACTATTTTATTTTTTTATCTACTCCAAAAAAAAAACTTAAAAAACATGTTGATTGCTGAGTAAAAACCTGTGGAAGTGAGTAGCGCAGGACCGGTCTGAGTTGCGAGCCTTCGTGGTGTGCTATATCCTATCTTCTGACTTATTTCGACTGAAATGAGCTAGAGTGGAACACTCATAACCCTTCTTTTGCTTTGGTAGTCGGGTAAAACGTTAGCTTAATGTGCGACTTGGATTTGAACCCTCGACCTTCTGCATGAGAGGTGGTAGTGGTAGGTTACTAAATAGGCATTCGTAGTATGGTTAAGTAAATAAATCGATTTCCATAAAAATGAAAATAAATTGAATGCATACGAACTTTTGATGTATCCAGTGTCACTCTCACAATCAAGACGAATCTAACGACACCTCAAGGTAAAATCCTTCAAGCCGTTTAGGCTACAGAGCGTGCCAAAGAAATATACACTCATAGGTACACAGACTTTTATTTGAAGTCTGTTAAAACCACAACCACCAACAATAGCCTATTTGCGTCCCACTGTTGGGCACAGGCCTCCTCTCATCACGAGAGGGTTTGGGCTATAGTCCCCACGCGGGCCCAGGGCGGTTTGGGGATTTCGCGCACATCCTTGAATTACTTCGCAGACGAGTGCAAGTTTCCTCACAATGTTTTCCTTCACCGAAAATCTCAGTAAATTCAAATTGAATTTCGCAGATAAATAATTTCAGAGGTGCGAACCGGATTCGAACCCCCGTCCTTCTGCATGAGAGGCGGTAGGTCAAATCACTAGGCTACCACGGCTTCTGTTAAAACACAGATATATACATGGTGGGTCAGAAAATATGGCAAATAATTAACCCACAGTATCGGCTATCAATTCTAAGTATATTGTATATGTCTTTAATTTTTTTCGAGTTGGTTAAAAATATATATTTTGTATAGGATGCAGGCGTCGCTCACACAACCAATCCCATAGACAATTTTTTTTACCAACTCAAAAAAAATTAAAGACCTATACAATATATTTAGAATCGATAGCCGATACTGTGGGTTAATTATTTGCCATATTTTCTGACCCACCGTGTATATAACAGCTCGTCGAACCGGGAGACGAGCTGTCGGGAGGCCTCCAACAAGATGGAGCGACGACCTCGTGAAGGTCGCGGGAAACCGGTGGAAGCAAGTAGCACAGGACCGGTCTGAGGGCGAGCCTTGGGGGAGGCCTATGTCCAACAGTGGACGTCTTTTGGCTGAAATGATGATGATGATGATGTGTATATAAAACAGATGTGTTGCAGTGTTCTCCGCCCGGGCGTGGCGCGTTACGACACCCGATGCGCAGTAGGCATGGTTGCATTATAGACGTTCACGTTCTTACGATACAATCATACAGTATGCGCACGCTCCGTTTTTGCTATCATTTTAGAAGCTGTGTAGGGTATATATACAGGTATATAAAGATATCCATACCTAGTATCCATGCTAATATTATAAACGCGAAAGTAACTCTGCCTGTCTGTTACTTCTCCACGCTAAAACAGCTGGACTGATTATGGTATGGAAAAAGACAATTTTTTATCCCGGAAAACAGCCTATTTGCGTCCCTGCGTGAGAGGGTTTGGGCTGTAGTCCCCACGCCAGCCCAGTACGGATTTGGGACTTCACACACATCTTTGAATTAATTCGCAGATGCGTGCAGGTTTCATCGCGATGTTTTCCTTCACCGAAAAGCTCAGTGGTTAATTCGAAATTGAATTTCGCACATGAGTAAGCTTAGAGGTGCGAGCCGGAATCGAACCCCCGACCCCCTGCATGAGAGGCGGTAGGTCGAACCACTAGGCCACCACGGCTTCCTTCATAAAACTGTCAAATAAAATCGATAGCATTAATTATTGACGTACCTAGATCAATTTCGCCCGGGGCTACTCATTATTTCATAGATCTTATTTCCATACAACTATAGTGACAGATAGGTCCAGAGAGTTCCGTATAAGGAGCTTGCCTTGTAAAATGTTCAGCTCTGATTTATACTGGGTTTTGAAAGCCCTCCTTATTTAGTTGAAATAATAACATTGCTGGATTGAGATGCCATTCCATAATGTGTCAACAGTATTGCATTATTTTTTACTAAAAATAAAAAATGACTTTATATAGACAAACCAACAGCAGTCCTTGAACTTGCATTGTTGTGTTCCGGTAAGGGGGTAAGGCCGCAGTAGAACTGGGGTCACCGACATAGCCCGAAGAATTGCGAACCTTAAGTGGCAGTGGGCGGGGCACATTGCTCGCAGGACTAATGGCCGATGGGGCCGGAAAGTCCTGGAGTGGCGTCCGCGAACCGGTAGACGAGCTGTCGGTAGGCCTCCAACAAGATGTATTTAAGTATGTTTAAGTATTACTTTTTGTGTTTGTTTCTTCTGCACATCTTAGTACAGAGCACCGCCTACCAACCTAGTTTGTTGTTCTTCATCTCCACTATCCAAAGGTTGTCTGGTAGAGATCGCTATTAAGCGATAAGACCGCCTGCTGTATGCCATACCTTTTGTGTATTTACATTATGTCTGCTGTTCCTTGATTGTGTGGTGTTCAATAAAGTATATTGTATCGTATTAAATGTCGTAACACAGCGATACTTCTTTGTCAGTTTGCGATTATATTTATACATACAGTATGATACTTGAATATATCCGTAGTAGAAGTAGACCCTAGTCATCTACATAGCCCGAAGAATTGCGAACCTTAAGTGGCAGTGGGCGGGGCACATTGCTCGCAGGACTGATGGCCGATGGGGCCGGAAAGTTCTCGAGTGGCGTCCGCGAACCGGGAGACGAGCTGTCGGTAGGCCTCCAACAATATGGAGTTACGACCTTGTAAAGGTCGCGGAAAGGCGATGGATGCGAGTAGCACAGGACCGGTCTGAGTGGCGAGCTTTGGGGGAGGCCTATGTTCAGCAGTGAACGTCTTTCGGCTGAAATGATGATGATGATGATACTTTTTGGTTGATAGTCATCTAGGGATCTGGCCCCACCTAGCTCACACGTCTAAAAAACTTTTTTTTTTAATTTAATTTTAGCATCGTCAAGTTTTGACGCGCTGTATCGATTTAAGGATACATTTTCTACGTGTTCTCTATACGAAAATCTCAAGGTTTACCCTAATGTTTTTTTGTTCTAGGCCTCCGGGCCTCCAGTGCAAATGGAGCCGGTGGATTTGAGCGTGAAGCGACGGCCCCCCACGCCCAAACGAAGAGACCGACCATTCGGTGAGTACCTAACTTACTATATTCAGACGAGGCCTATCAAACTTTGGAATATTCTATATAAAAGCGTATTAAAAAAACCGGCCAAGTGCGTGTCGGGCCACGCGCAAAGTATAGGGTTCCGAAGTTGACGATGCCCACAGTACCTTTCTAAGACTTATTACCATCTAACCAGCCTGTGGTATGACGTGCCCGCCCGACGCCCCTGCCGCTCGAGAAAAATCATTGGTTTTTTAATCATTTCATAAGTTGGTCGACTATGACTCGTAAGTTTGTACAGCCTACTTAGCTGTGATAGTTTTCCTTTCAACTACGTTATATATGCCATAACCGGGATTTTTTTCAGCCATCCAAATACCACCATTTAGCTGGCAGGGGGGGGGGGGGACACGTGACTCTAACAAAAAATAGCACTTTAAAGCTTAATATTTCACAAACGCATCACTTAATCAAAAAATGGTTTTAACAAACCCACAATATTTTTTTAATACCTATTCAATGATATGCCGCACCATGGGGTACGCAAGAAAAAAAATTACATCCCCACTTTACGAGTAGGGGAGGTACCCTATAAAAAAATATATTTCAAAATTTTATTGTACCACTTTGTCAGCGTAACTAATATGTATATTCATGCCAAATTACAGCTTTCTAGAACTAAGCATCTCCGAGCAATAGTGCGGACAGACGGACGGACGGACGGACATGGCGAAACTATAAGGGTTCCTTGTGGACTTCGGAACCCTAAAAAGGCCTTCTGCTGAGTTTTGTTGCGGCGCTTCTTCTCAAGCAATGGGTCTTGGCGCTGGTAAATTCATTTCTGTTAAATTCATTTAAAAGTGACGTGTAAAAGTGCCCAGATTTGGCCTATTTGCTGAATAAATATTTTTATTTTGATCAACTTTAGTTACCAAAGCGGTAAGAGAGTCGGTGGGATTACTAGCAGGATAGAGGCATTCCCCTTAGTCTTTTTATATCAATCTGCTGCTACTGCTAGTGTTAGGGCCTGGTGCTAGGTCCGTCCGGGGAGGTGCCACCGTCTTTCCCCACTAACCTGCCGCCAAATAGCAGTGCTTTCACTGTTGTGTTCCGGTAGGGGGTTAAGGCAGCCGGTGAAATTTCTGGCACAGAAGCATTCCATCTTAGGCCTCAGGGTACGCAACGCATTCGAGATCTTATAGTTCCTTAATGGGGGATCAAAGGATTTCGGTGTCCATGGGCCGCAGTGACCACTTACCATCATCAGGTGGGCTACCTATACCATCGACATAAAAAAAAACTTGCCCCACGGGGCTAGCATCGCATTTTCAATCGTGTGATTCCTTATTTCACACAACACAGACCGCTTACCATCAGGCGGCCAGTGTGCTACTAATTAGGTCTAAACACAAGTGAAAGTTTACCTTTAAAACCTATCGCTGCATCGTATGTAAAATCCCAAAGCTCGCTCCGTGAACACGTAAGAGTTACTGTTACACCCCGGTGTACAAATTTAGAGCGCATTAATTTGGTGCCTAGGTCTTGTTAGTGCATAAATCATGTTCTGGTACGTGTTGGTTTTGTAGGAGCTATAAATCGTGCCTTCGATACTAACGTTAGTTGGGTTTAGTTATATTAAAATGACGGATTGTCGATGTATTACTATAATAATGAACAAGAAATCTGCATAATTTGGCCACTAGGGGCGCTGCGATCGCTTGACCCAAACCATCTGTCAATTTCATAGAGAAATATTTTTTGTTATTGGTTTAACTTAAATTATTAAAAAATGCCGCGCTGTGCATGTCAATATTTAACAATTTTAAGGTGATAACTCACGGTTTTATGTAGCCTCTACGATAATAGATGGCGCGGGTGGTAGATATTGTAATTTTCAGGATTTACGCAAAATTCCAAGCCCAAAGGTACACTTTGATGGACTATGCGATTGAAGGGATATATTATACATCTCAATTTCACATAATTATCCGTACATCACCTTTCATTTAGGAAAAAAGACGACCAGTCTGCCGAGAATGAACTCACGCACACATACAGAGGTAGTGAAACGTAGTTTAAACCAAGGCTTAATTTCGCCGAGAATTATAGAGCTTCTCTGGCGCTGTGGTTTTTGTGATTTCTTTTTATGAAGTATAAATCGTGGAAGTCGTGGGTTCGATCCTCACTTTTTCAACTTTTTGTATTTTTTTTTTCGTTTTTCTATAATAAATATTTGTAAAGGGGAAAAATAAAACTAGTGAAACTTTTGATATATTTTACTTGACATTATAGAAATATTTTTAATCTAGATATGATTATTTATTTCTACTACTATTTTTAATCAAAGGATAAAAATCCGTGTGGATTTCGTTACATTATCCTCCTCCTCCGGCACATACTTCTTGTGACGGTCTTCCATGTGCAGCGATCTTCGCCCTGGTGCATCGCCGCATTTACCGGCGGCACCTGTTCGGCCTCCTCTCTCTGGGTCTTTTCCCTTCAGCATTAGTCTCTCCAACTTGTCGGATTTCCACGAGTTATGTGACTGAAGGTAAGCCTAGTGGTTCGACCCACCGCCTTTCATGCAGAGGGTCGGGGGTTCGATTTCGGCTCGCACCTGTAAGTTTACTTATGTGCGAAATTCAATTTGAATTTACCACTGAGCTATTCGGTCAAGGAAAACATCGTGAGGAAACCTGCACACATCTGCGAAGTAATTCAAAGATGTGTGTGAAGTCCCCAATCCGCACTGGGCCCGCATGGGGACTTCAGCCCAAACCCTCTCGTAATGAGAGGCCTGTGCCCAGCAGTGGGCCGTGAAAAGGCTGTGTAGTAGTAGTAGTAGATGTGACCGAAGTATTTGACGATTCGGCTTAGACGAACCATGGACGGATATTGTTGGTCGAGCTTGAGTTCTTTGAGCACCGAGATGTTGGTGCGATGAGCTGTCCAAGGTATAGTATATAATATTATCAACTAAATAGTTGTTACTTTACAAATTCCTAATATTTTGTTATTTTATCAAAATATCTAAACACCTACACGACTGACAGAGTACCTACCTACCTATGATGAGAATGAACATTTGTACTCATGTCATGGATCTTTATTTGCATATGTATTTACACACTTCTCTTTATAAGTATTTATATCGTTGTCTAGTACCCCTAGATCAATAGTGTTGAATTCCAAATATTATTCATTTTATCTTCATCTTTTTATCTTATCTCAGTAAGTATATTGCCACACAGCCACACGAAAATAAAATTGCTACACATTTCTGACAAGTTTATTAAAATAGGTATAACAAAATATATCACAATTTTACACATGATAAGGTTGGTTCTGATTAGCAGTGATTGGTTTCACAATGTCTCTTCGTTGTTGCTCACAGGCCGCAGGTAAATGTAATCTTTCTCTTCGAGAAAGCTTACTTTGTCCCTCCTAGGAAGACAGATCCAAGGCATTCCAGAAGATGTTTGATCTGAAATAGAGACAAAAGTTTACTCGATCACACTCTACGGATAATAATAATAAATCTGGCTATTCAGTTTTTTTAGAGTATCTGTCTGAGATGATATGACAGCGGGTTGTATTGCCGCATTCAATCCTAATGATTAAAAAAATAGCGGTTATCTATATATATATAAAACAAGAAACTGACTGACTGACTGACTGATTGATCAACGCAGAGCCGAAACTACTGGTTGTAGAGAGCTGAAATTTGGAGTGCAAGTTCCTTAGGGAACGTAGGGGAGCACTAAGAGAGGATTTCCGGGATTAAAAGTGACCTATAATCTTCCCCGGGGCTCAACCATTTCCAAACCAAATTTCATCAATATCGGTTCAGCGGCTGAAACATGAAGTGGTAACAGACAGACGGAGTTACTTTCGCATTTATAATATCAGAAGGTATTTGGCATGAAGGGCAGGGACATGGCTACTACCGAGTCGAACGGACGCACTTCACTACCGAAACACAACCGAGACTAGATAGAGATGTTCTACTATCTAAAGTCCCGCGCCTTCACATTTCAAAACTGCATTTTTTCATTATTATTTAAAAAGTACCACCAACACTCTCAACGCACAGTTGATGGCTGTCTCAGCACGCACACATGTGTTGAGAGTGTTGGTGGTGCTTTTTAAATAAATTGCAGCGTTTTGAAATGTGAAGGCGCGGGACTTTAGATACTAGAAGATCTCTACTATAAAAGCTTTGATCACTTTTATTTTTTCACTGATAACACGTTGTGCGTTCGCAAAGTAATTATGGGAATTGGTCTCGCCTGGGTTGACGCGGGCGTCTGGGCAGTCGGCGCGGGCGAAGACTGCGGCGCCGCAGTCGCCGCGGGCGCGCAGGGCGCCTTGCTACCGCACGGCGCGCTTGAAGGCTCGGTTTCCTCTCCTTCTCAAAGTCTTCCCTCCGTACTCTTTTCCTTATCTTATTAGATTAGAAAGGAGGGCGTAAGTCATGTCCAATTGCGCTCTTTCTGAGATATCATTCTCCGGGAGTCTCACTATAAACATGTCAGTGTTTTGACTGTCTTGCGGCGTCGAAAATATAATATACCTATACGATGTGACGGGCGGCGACCTCCGTAAGCACTAATAAGGTTTCTACCGACTCCTGTGGCTTTGCAGCCGGAAAGAGTGCCCTGGCCCTCGGCCATGCATGTTACCGGCGTCGAAATATTTCTTTCAGTGCTTCAGTCTGCGACCGTTGAAGCGATTCTATTAGCGCGAACACTCGCTGGAATACAACAACAAAGTTGTCACGCACGGTGGAGTCTTGGCGGATGTAAAATGAGAACACGGTGTGCGGCGAAGCCCTAATCACAAGTGATCGTGAATTCTTCTCAAAAATGTAGCGTGTGCGTTGTGATGGCTCAAAGTTGGCGACTGACTGGCGGCTGGAGTGGCTGGCGCGCGCGGCGCGGGGGCATAGGGTCGGCCGGTAGGAGAGAGCGGGACAGGGCTATTGAGACGCGCGTCTATTCCGCGAATCGGAATGGCAACCGCGCAATGATTTTTATACTTACGAAGTATTATATATGTCTATGCAACCGCGTAATAGTCCGTTTTCTATTGGGAAACAGGTCGAAATTTTGAGTACAGCAATGCCATTTGGTAGGAATGTTATACACGTTGACCTAAGTCCAAAACGCCCGGTAGCCACTTTGAACTCCGCGGCTGGTGGGGGGAGGGGGGGTTAAAGTACAGAGCTCCCGGCGCTCAGAAAAAAAATCCTGGCGGATTAGTTTGGGTTGTTTAGTCAAGTTTGGTGTCGTTTTCAGATAACTAGATGATGCCCGATTCATTCCTCATACCAATTTTTTAGGGTTCCGTAGCAAAATATGACGCAATACTTAAAATAATAAACTTTTAGTAGTAGCGAAATGCAAACAAACCCTCATATTTTCATATTTTTGTATGAAATTTGATTTGTAAAAAATACAGTCTGAAAGCCCATTTAATGCAGAATCTAAAAACATTAACAGTAAGTATATCTTTTATAATTTTCAATGTAAAATAAAATATTGAATGTACTGCGACGGTCGTCAGCGCAGCGTAGGGGAGGGTAACAAGACCTGAAAAACTGTCAATTTCAACGCAAAAAGCTTTCATAATATCAAGAAATTAAAGTGCTTACAATAATATCATACATGTAATAGATATTCTCTTAATTATTATTAATTAAAACAAATGTATTTTTCTCTCTTTACCTGATTTTCTTCTTTTTAATATTATACTAGCGGCGCCCTGCGGTATTACCCGCTATTAAGAAGTAGCCTATGTATTAATCCAGGGCTTCAGTTGCCTCCATACCGAATTTCACCTCGCTTCACGTCACTCCTGCGCACGCGGGATTTTTAAACCTGTGGCTAACTAGTCAAGTGGCATTCAATGTTGCTATTTATATGATAAAAAAATGAATTGGTGGGTTTTCTGGCCCCGTTTTGGCGGTCACAAACCTGACATGTCAGGTGGCAACAGTTTTCGGTACCACTATATAAATTTAGTTTTTAATATGAAATATTATTAATTTTATTACGATATTCATTCCTGTGACGAGCAAACTAATGTAGATTATGGACGCCATCAATTGACTTCATGTTTCCCAATACTTTTTTAATTATTCAACTTTAAAAAAGTCGACATTGGGGTGGGACACGTCAAAAAGTGCTACCCGAGCGGCTTTAAAAAATCATAATAATTACATTTAGCATAATTCACTTGAATTTAGGGATGAAATCTATAATTTAAGGAATATAGTTTATATAGATGCCATTCGAATATTCACAAACAAATATATTTGGCAGTAATAAAATATTGAAGTAGTGGGACACTGTCAAAACCAGGGGGTACAAGTTTCAGTGAAAATGCCCATATAGTAACAAAACTGACAGGAATTGACTACCATGTCAGCTAAGTTCCTTGTTTATTTAAAAACTAAGGATATTTCAGGGGGACCGTGTTAAATT
Organism: Aethes cnicana; assembly: GCA_963971205.1. Taxonomy (NCBI): domain Eukaryota; kingdom Metazoa; phylum Arthropoda; class Insecta; order Lepidoptera; family Tortricidae; genus Aethes; species Aethes cnicana. The sequence goes on along the minus strand of OZ020301.1, from coordinate 3,651,757 downwards.
TCATAAATTTTAAGGTATACTCTTTATTCTGGCTAAAAAAATTAAGAAATTAACTACTTTAAAAATAAAACCTGAATTTTCATCGTGGTACACTTTTGAGTGAAAATGCTCACCTAGTCGGGGAGAGTCGTAATTTCTTATAAGAATCGCGATGCAAGTAAGTACCTGAATCAGGTGTATCATCGTTGTTGAAATTCATATTGTTTGATTGATTTATCAATATAGTCCGTTTTCTATTGGGAAACAGGTCGAAATTTTGAGTACAGCAATGCCATTTGGTAGGAATGGTGTACAAGTTGACTTAAGTCCAAAACACCCGGTAGCCACTTTGAACTCCGCGACTGGAGGGGAGGAGGGGGGGTTAAAGTACAGAGCTCCCGGCGCTCGGAAAAAAAATCCTGGCGGATTAGTTTGGACTTTTGAGTCAAGTTTGGTGTCGTTTTCAGGTAACTAGATGATGCCCAATTCATTCCTTATACCAGTTTTTTAGGCTTCCGTAGCAAAATATGACGCAATATATAAAATAATAAACTTTTAGTAGTAGTGAAATGCAAACAAACCCTCATATTTTCATATTTTTGTATGAAATTTGGCTTATAAAAAAATACTGTCTGAAAGCCCATTTAATGCAGAATCTAAGAACATAAACAGTAAGTATAAATTTTACAATTTTCAATGTAAAATAAAACATTGAATGTACTGCGACGGTCATCAGCGCAGCGTAGTGGACGGTAACAAGACCCGAAAAACTGACAAAGTCAACGCAAAAAGCTTTCATAATATCAATAAATTAAAGTGCTTACAATAATATCACACTTGTAATTAATATTCTCTTAATTATTATGAATTAAAACAAATGTGTTTTTCTCTCTTTACCTGATTTTCTTCTTTTTAATATTATACTAGCGGCGCCCTGCGGTATTACCCGCTGTTAAGAAGTAGCCTATGTATTACTCAAGGGTTTCAGCTGCCTCCATACCGAATTTTATCAAAATTGGTCCAGCCTCTTGAGCGTGAAGAAGTAAAAAAAAAACACACGAACTTTCGCCTTTATTAAATTATCAATTTCTTGACCAGATTTATAATAACAAAATAGCTTCTGCCCGCGACTTCGCGAATTTGGTTATCGCTTTCCCGCGGGAACTACGCGTTTTTCCGGGATGAAAAGTAGCCTATGTCCTTTGGGGACCCGAACTATCTCCATGCCAAATTAATATGGATATGGATTTTATATTACAAAAAAAGTGCCTAAAGAAGACGCGATGCAAAATATTTCTTGCCGATATGAATGGGTTTGGCAGAAAGAAGAAGAAACTTGGGTGCCACTGTGGACCCAAAGCCCTCCGGCTGCTCAAGAATGCCTAGAATTAAAAAGATGTCGGTGCGTGAAATCTTGAAGTTCCAGGTGCAATGTTTCAAACGCCAGCTCAAATGTACTGAGATATGTAATTGTGGAGGTGGTTGTAAGTAAAACTAATTCACAAAACGTTCTATTATTATTTTTCTTTACTTTTAATAATGTTGCCTGACTACGAAGTCAGGCAACATTATCTGAATTCGTTTATAAATTGAAGATGATTAAAAATGACACTAAAGTAATAAAGGCGAAAGTTCGTGTGTTTTTTTTAAAAAAACACATTTGTTTTAATTCATAATAATTAAGAGAATATTTATAACAAGTGTGATATTATTGTAAGCACTTTAATTTATTGATATTATAAAAGCTTTTTGCGTTGACATTGACAGTTTTTCGGGTCTTGTTACCGCCCACTACGCTGCGCTGACGACCGTCGCAGTACATTCAATATTTTATTTTTCATTGAAAATTGTAAAGTATATACTTACTGTTTATGTTTTTAGATTCTGCATTAAATGGGCTTTCAGACAGTATTTTTTTATAAACCAAATTTCATGCAAAAATATGAAAATATGAGGGTTTGTTTGCATTTCGCTACTAATAAAAGTTTATTATTTTAAGTATTGCGTCATATTTTGCTAGGGAACCCTAAAAACTGGTATGAGGAATGAATTGGGCATCATCTAGTTACCTGAAAACGACACCAAACTTGACTCAAAAGTCCAAACGAATCCGACAGGATTTTTTTTCCGAACGCCGGGAGCTCTGTACTTTAACCCCCCCTCCCCCCCACCAGTCGAGGAGTTCAAAGTGGCTACCGGGCGTTTTGGACTAAGGTCAATGTGTATAACATTCCTACCAAATGGCATTGCTGTACTCAAAATTTCGACCTCTCCATACAAGCATTCCCAATAGAAAACGGACTAATAGTAATACCCTATAGGTACGCGCAAAGTATAGAGTTCCGTTTACCTACCACCTACATAAAAAATATTCATTCTCTCAATTCTAGTAAAATAGGTATGTACTAATTAGGTATACCTATCCAGGAAAATAACAAACACCTCTAAAATATTCCGAATTCATATTCCACTTGTATCATTGTTTGTACCTACTACCAATCTCCAACAACGAGAATACGAATGTCGATCACCCGCTCCTATACTTACCGTTCGGCCGACTCGACGGCTGTACGCGACGCGGGCTATCGGACGTCTCGACGGCGGCGGCAGTAGGTACAGCGCAGGTACAGCTACTGCGAAAGCAAGTCACAGGCGACCGAGCGTCTTTTTGTCACAATTTTATTACAGCCAAAAGAGACTGTGATATCCATCCATACTATATTATAAACATTTATAAATAATGACCCTATAGGTTGGCCGGGTGAATGAACTTCGTATCACCCGAAGGTGATTCCCATACAAAGTTATATTTCTTTTTTTTAGCTGTTCCTGTAGACGTTTCCCGGTAAAAAGTACAAATAGTACATTATTGCAGACGCCGCTAAGGAGCGCATTGCCGGACGCCTTCTTAGTAGGTACGAGTCCGGCAATGCTGTTGCGGCCGAGGTCTATAGGTACAATGCTTTTCTCAAACTGTGAGGAAATACTACTCGTCGTCGTCACCATCATCATCACATCACCATCTCCATCATCATCACATCACTATCTCCATCATCATCACATCACCATCTCCATCATCATCACATCACTATCTCCATCATCATCATCACCACCACCATCAATACCATCACCATCATCACGGTATAGCAAAACACAACTTAGAAGGCGCGCGGATTCAGGCCAAAGAACACCAAAGAATATACAACTGAGGCATTGATGAAAATAGCACGTAGCATTTGCGGGCAAATGCGGGACATTACATTACATTACGTAGGTACATATGATTATAACCACAACAAAATGTCAATGTCTCTTTTTGTTTTTTTTTTTAATTCCTAATTGAGTTCCGTTTTGCACGCCGGTCGAAACATCAATGTGTAAATCTAAATGTAGTGGGTAAATAATAATAAATCATTAGTTTATTTCGCTTGTACCTACTCGTACCTACGATTTATATGTATAACTGACATTGTAGCTAGTATCTAAAGTTTAGATACTAGCTACGTACCGTAGATTCTAAACATTATTCAGGACCCAAAACAATTTAATTTTGTAAAATGCCACTTTTCAAATCACAATTTGTATAATCTGGATACCTACTATTATTATTACGCATACGCATATGATCGGTAATTTCATGGTAATTTCACAGCTTATATGTTCTAAAAGCCGTGGTGTGGCCTAGTGGTTCGAGCCACCGCCTCTCATGCCGAGGGTCGGGGGTTCGATTCCGGCTCGCACCTCTAAGTTTACTTACGTGCGAAATTCAATTTGAATTTACTATGAGCTTTTCGGCGACGGAAAACATCATGAGGAAACCTGCACGCATCTGCGAAGTAATGCAAAGATGTGTGTGAAGTCCCCAATCCGCACTGGGCCCGCGTGGGGACTATTATAGCCCAAACCCTCTCATAATGAGGGGAGGCCTGTGCCCAGCAGTGGGACGCAAATAGACTGTAGTAGTAGATTATATGTACTCGTCACCATAACTGTTACAGCGAGCGTGTAGACAGTGCGGGTTTTCTACGCTCGAGTGGTCTACTATCTGGTCAATTTATTTTTGATTTTTGTTTTTTACCTACAGCAAAAATCAATTTTTATAGACTAACTAGCTGACCCAGCGGACTTCGTACCGCCATAGTTTTCTTTTTGGGTGGGTATGAAAAATAGCTTACGTCCTATTCTCAGCCCTACTGAACATACACACCAAATTTCATAAGAATCGGTCGAGCCCTTTCGGAGGAGTTTGGTTACAAACACTGTGGCACGAGAATTTTATATATAGGTACTATCTATAGGTACTATATAAGAGATAAAATGTCCTAAGCAGAGCTCGATCGCCCAGGCCAGGTAGAGATCTTCACTATCTAAAGTCCCGCGCCATCACGTTTCAAAACGCTTCAATATACCACCAACACTCTCAACACATGTGCTGAGACAGCCATCAACTATGCGTTGAGAGTGTTGGTGGTGCTTTTTAAATAATAATAAAAAAATTGAAGCGTTTTGAGATGTGAAGGCGTGGGACTTTAGATAGTAGAAGATCTCTACCTACTTCTTATTATAAGTAGCTATTTTTATTTCTTACATAAATGAATAAAATACTTATAAGAGATAGGTATGATTTATTTCTTCTAGCAGTCTTCTGACATGTCACCGCTCATTACATTTTTTATATCTGATCATTATAAACAACAAAATACTTGTATAGGTACTTACTTACCTATTTCGTTCAATGATTTTCCAACTCATAAAAAGCGATTTACGCGATCAACTATGTAACGGCGGGTTAACGCCATCTTGTGAGCATTCTGGAAATTAATAGGAATCGGACGGACACTAGCACTAGCAGATCAGCTGTTCATAGACCACGACGCCATATTGGCCTGATGCTTACAGTGTAAACGTTCTCTCACACAAGCTTGGTTCGACCGAAATTTTATTGGTTTTGAAATGCTTATAATTATTTTATTCTTTGATTTTTTGCGGTGTTTTTGATCTATGCGCGCTCGGGAAATAATGTAATATTTTATTAGAACGATAAAAGAAACTAAAAGCAGTCGTAGTCGAAGATTACGTGAGCAGTTTTTTGTATGGGGTTCAGCCGTGACGATTCACCTTAACCAAATCTACTTAAAATTGTCAACAAAAAAACCCTGTAAAAATTTGACAGCTACAGTGTTTGGGTTTTGGTTTGGGTCAAGCGTTTGCAGCGCCATCTGAGTCGAGCTTTGCGTATTCTTGTCCAAACTTGTACCTACCTACTCGCGAGGCCTGCGACTTCGTGCGCGTAGTACGTACTACTACTACAGCCTATTTGCGTCCCACTGCTAGGCACAGGCCTCCTCTCATCACGAGAGGGTTTGGGCTATAGTCCCCACGCGGGCCCAGTGCGGATCGGGGACTTCACACACATCTGGTGGTACGTACAAATAATTTAAAAAAAATAAATAAATAATAGAACTGATTTCAAACTCCGACAGCCTGTGAAATTGGTGTCAAGTTCACTATAAGATAGTCATAGCTTCGGGGCGATTCACTTGACACCGACTTCAGTTCTGCTTGTAATGATACCGTGTCCAACTGTATGTGAAATTAAATAATAAATAAATAAAAATAAATAAATAAATATCTTGGAACATTTCACACATATTGACCTAGCCCCAAACTAAGCAAAGCTTGTTCTATGGGTGCTAGACAACGATATAAATACTTATATAGAGAAATACATACATATATAAATACTAAACATCCATGACTCGAGTACAAACATTCGTGTTCATCACACAAAGTTTGCCCCGAGCGGGACTCGAACCCGCGACCATCGGAACAGAAGGCAGGGTCACTACCAACTAGACCAATCCGGCCGTCAAATGAATAGAAAATGGGTGCCAACAGCTAACAGATTCTTCTTTTATACCCTGTGCCAGAAGGAGGGCTATGTTTTGCGAGTGTATGTAGATATATTTCTTTCACACGCTCTGCAGCCTAAACTGCTTGATGGATGTTAGCCTTGTGAGATGTCGGTAGATCGCATTGGTGATGCCTCTGTCTGTTGTTACAAATGTCTATAGACGACGGTACTCGCTCACCATCAGGTGGGTCGTTTGCATGTTTTTCGTTTTATGTATATCATAAAAAAATGCAATGCACTACATTTTCTAAGTAAATTGTTTTGTTTGAATTGTAAACACGAACATTTAACTAGATTTACGGTACTGTTGCTCAGTTTTAGTGCCTCCTAATAAAGACAGCCTGGAGGTAATTTCTAGGCCTTATTATGTACTATAGACAACTAGCTGTTACAACTTTGCTCGCGTGTTTTTCTATTAAATTTGATCCCATGGAAATATTTTGTTGGGATCAAAAGTTCCCCTATAAGTTGAAAATCGGTACGATCTATCCCTATTCTAGTGTCAAATTTTGTGCCTATCCGTCAATTAATTCTTTTGTTTAAAGATGCGATTTTTCTACAATAATTACTTATTCACATTATATCCATATCCATACTAATATTATAAATGCGAAAGTAACTCTGTCTGTCTGTTATCTCTTCACGCTTCAACCGCTGGATCGATTGAGTTGAAATTTGGCATGAAGATAGTTGGAGTCCCGAGGAAGGACGTCGAACTACTAGGCCACCACGGCTTCTAATTAATTAATAGTTACATTATAAATGTTTGGATGTTTGTTGCTCAGTCACGACAAGCGGCGTGACCAATTAGGCATAGGTACAGGGCCTATATTCTCGAAGTCTTAAATAAGGATCTCGCTGTTCCCTATAGAATCGCTCACGCGACAAGTTGAACTTTAAGTCTAGCTGCTTAAAGTTCACGCGACGCGTGAGCGATTCTTTAGGGAACATCGAGATCCCTATTTAAAGACTTCGAATATAGGCCCAGGTAGTTTAACATCTGGATTAAAATATAGATAGGTACATAGGCTACTTATTATCGCAGAAATCCCGGGAATATCCTCTAAAAATCACGGAAAGTTATAAAAAGTGATCCCTAAATGCGACTATCCAGTATCTATAAATCTCGAGAATTCCCAGAAGTCCCAGAAACCCCCAAAATCCCGGAAAAAGTTAATAAAATGGGGAAAATTTAATTTAGTAGGTATTTAATTCCCTGCAGGCGGAAGTCGTGACTAAAAGCTCGTATAAAATAAAAGGAGGACGGGGGGGGGGTCACACACACACACACACGCACTCTTTTTACCACGATTTTTGCCATTTACGGAGTCCTGAAAACCGGATACCACAACCATCACAATAATTAGCAATTGCGCTAAAGCAATATAAGCCTATTAGCCAGTGTTTTAAGTGCTATAATTGTAATAAAACTGGACCCTCCATAACCACTGTTACTTTTAACTGTTCTGACATTTAACCTTAACAGTAGACGGTTGAAAAACAGTACGGCAATCGGACCTTGAATTAGTTCCGGGTGAAGGTGTTGTAGATACATAGATGTATTTTGAAGAGGATTTCGATGTTTGAGGCCTCACTTTACTTTTTAGCCGACTTCAAAAAAGGAGGAGGTTCTCAATTCGTCGGAATCTTTTATTTTATTTTGTTATGTTTGTTCACCAAAAATAAATTGTAAACGTGAACCGATTTCGATGATTCTTTTTTGTTCCAAAAGTTGGTCCCATATTGCGCATGCGCAGGCGGGCCGCGCGCGTCCCGGGCCAGCCCCAACGCCATCCTGAGCATGATAGGGGACAGACTGGACAACCCCTATCTACTTCACTGTTGTGGACTACATGACCCACTAGGTTAAGTTTCTCTTTTGTATACTAACTACTACTACTACAGCCTATTTGCCACCCACTGCTGGGCACAGGCCTCCTCTCATCACGAGAGGGTTTGGGCTATAGTCCCCACGCGGGCCCAGTGCGGATTGGGGACTTCACACACATCTTTGAATTACTTCGCAGATGCGTGCAGGTTTCCTCACGATATTTTCCTTCACCGAAAAGCACAGTGGTTAATTCAAATTGAATTTCACTAATCGCTCTGTAATCTATACTACTAATAATATGTATGTAGAAGAAGTCGTGGTGGCCTAGTGGTTCGACCTACCGCCTCTCATGCAGAGGGTCGGGGGTTCGATTCCGGCTCGCACCTCTAAGTTTTCTTATGTGCGAAATTCAATTTGAATTAACCACTGTGCTTTACGGTGAAGGAAAACATCGTGAGGAAACCTGCACGCATCAGCGAAGTAATTCAAAGATGTGTGTGAAGTCCCCAATCCGCACTGGGCCCGCGTGGGGACTATAGCCCAAAACCCTCTCGTGATGAGAGGAGGCCTGTGCCCAGCAGTGGGACGTAAATAGGCTGTAGTAGTAGTAGTAGTAGTAGTAGAAGAAGTCGCGTCTGAAACTTGAAAATTAAAAGAAACTATCAAGTCCAGGGGACTATATAATTAATTCAAAGATGTGTGTGAAGCCCCCAATCCGCACTGGGCCGGCGTGGTGACTATAGCCCAAACCCTCTCGTGATGAGAGGAGGCCTGTGCCCAGCAGTGGGACGCAAATAGGCTGTAGTAGTAGTAGATTACAGAGCTCCATAAAGTAAATAAGATATACGGTTATTACCACTCTTCGGGCACCAGTTAAATTGAAACCAGGCCTTAAGTCATACCTAACGAACTGAACAATAGTTGTCAAAGCGCAAGTCAATAATTATATGTTTAGAATGTAATACAGCTAAATGGGAAATCATAATGAGGGAACGTTTTGTACTTACGTTTGTTTGTGTAATTTATACGTTGTTTGGTAACGTTGAATGCTTTTAGTCTAGCATTGAGATATTTTGTTGGAACCTATTGTTATTGTGTACGGGAAAGCCATTATAATTGTAATTTATAATCCTGCTTTCATTTGGTCGATCGGTTCGGAAGGGCGGTGTCCAGATTTGGAGCTGCTGCCCCTCATAAGAACGAGACTGTTGACTCTGAAATTCATTTTTATTTTACAATGGAGGTTGTCTCCATTACACTTTTTTGGGCCCTTGGAGACTATACATCTCCAAGAACTTAGATTTAATTTTGTAGGGAAAAAGTATTTTTTTTTAAAGAATGTATGGTGAACTTTTGAAAAAAGCTTTCTGCTGAGTTTGTTTGGTTGTCTTGTTATCAGCAATGGGTTAGCAAGCGCTGGTAGATTCATTTTTATTTTCTGGCGTGTGTAAGTGACGAATGTGGGCAATTTGCCGACTAAATGATTGAATTGAATTGTTGTCAAATCACTAGACTGCCGGTTGGCTTTACAGTGAATGAACATATAGAATAGATTTAAGGAAACACGCGTCTGTAATGTTCACGAATCCCTAATAAGCATTGGGCCTGCCTGAAGACTATAAGCCCAAGCTTTCTCGTGATGAGTTTAGGCCTGTTAACAGCAGCGAGACGTAAAGTGGTGTTGTTATCTATATTTTGTGCTAATGGTGGATGGGGCCAAAAAGATCTCAATGGCGTTCACGAACCGAACAAACCTCTACCAATAGACAAGAAATATGCATAATTTGGCCACTAGGAGTGCTGCAATCGCTTGACCCAAACCATCTGTCAATTACATAAAGAAATATTTGTTGTTATTGGTTTTACTTAAATTATTAAAAAATGCCGCGCTGTGTGTGCTGTTCCAGGATGCAATGAGAACGGACGACACGTATTTCCGAAAGACTTGGCATGTATCTGGGGAAGATATAATGGGCATTGGGATGTCTTCATTTTCATCACAAATAACTGAACCAAAATTAAAATATCGGTCAATATTTAACAATTTTAAACAAATTTACTTAAAAATTTCAACCAAAAAATCCGTATAAATTTGACAGCTGCAGTGTTTGGGTTTTGGTTTGGATCAAGCGTTTGCAGCGCCATCTAAGTCGAGCTTTGCGTATTCTTGTCCATTCTTTCTCTGTTCAACATGATGAAGGTAAGAATTCGATCGATCCATGGCATGCGTGGAAGCGAGTAGCACAGGACCGGTCTGAGTGGCGAGCTTTGGGGGAGGCCTATAGTCCAGCAGTGGAAGTCTTTCGGCTGATGATCATGGCATGTGTGCGCTCAAAGTCGGGCAATGGAGATGGCTATGCTTGGTCGGATGTTGGTCGGGCTTTCTCTGCGTGTTAGAATCAGAAATGATGAGATCACGACAGTGCAGTGGGTCGAGCACAGGACTGATGGTTGATGGAGCCAAAAATTACTCGAATGGCTTCCGCGTACCGGGTTACGAGCTGCGGGTAGGCCTCCAACATGACGGTGCGATGACCGGGAAGGTCCCGGGAGTCTGGTGGATGCGTAAAGCGCAAAACCGGTCTGTGTTTTTGAAATTTTGCAGAAAATTATGATGACGATGTGCCGGTGGCGACATAGAGGGACCTCTTTTGAATTCATGATCATCATGCTTTTTAGTTTTTTCTTAAAACTAGTAATGTCATGCAGTTAAGCGACTAGGGAGTAATAAAGAAAACTTTACGCGCAACAAAACTAAAAAGAGTAAAAAGCATTGATCTATTATAAGTAAGTAAGGATTCACAATCAGCCGGAGAAAAATAGCCCCGTCAAAACGGGTGCCCGAACAGCTCGGGCACCCGTTTGGCCTTCGTTATAAAGAGGCGTTATTAGCATATTGGAACGTATTTTCTAATGTCAGTTTGCTCCATATATTTTGACATATTCTGTTAGGCACTGTTCGTCTTTTTGTTATTACTTATTATAGGTAAGAAGCCATTTTCACTCAACGTTTCGTAGTAAATTTTCATTTATATTTACATACTTTTGTCGTAGACATCAATCAGTTTTCACTCTGCCTATTTTAAAGGTAGTAAACTTAAACTACAGTCGCTGTACAATACGTTACAGTCTTTATCTATGCATGGATCGATAAATTTTGATTTACTATCGAACGTGCGTAGGTACTCACATTCAATTTACACGCGGAAGCCGATAGATGGCGGTGCTAGATATGGCTCAACTATAAAGTGGAGTAACTAAGATGCGTATCACTCTGGTAGGGTATGGTGTGATATTGTTCTGGAATTTCTATTTGATAGATTTTGTTTGAGTTGGTTCCTGCGTTTCTTCACTCAAACAATGGGTCTAGGAACATGCGTAGATTATGAAATCAAGGCTTGTTTCCATAGGGTTAGGTAGAGACCATTTTCCTTCCATGTCTAATCTAATATAGGCCGCGTTGGCCCCAGAGACAATGTAAGACTGTCAAAATCCTTACATTACGGCGTACATCGGAAACAGCCAGGGAGCTTCAAATTTTCATGCTCCGTCTGTACAGCGCCATCTAGATGTAGCTCATGGAGTTCAAATTTGTATCCAGACTACCTAGGCAGCGACATCTATTATCGCATTTAACACTTATTTCGGGTGTACGCTGCATGATTTTATTTTATTTATTTATTTACTGAAAATTAATAAATCTTACAGAAATAAAAAACTTAAAACTAAATCATTTTCCCGCAAAACTACTTGTATGCAGTTTGTCTGCAGGCATGAATACAGATAGAGTCTTCAGTTTGACATTCCTTAATTTTAATATTACCTATTTACCACTATTATTAAATGTTATATATTATTATTACACAATATATTATTATTATTATATTATTTTAGCTATTTATAACTTAGATAACAGATACTTTTAAGTTTATTTTTAAATCTAATTTTATTCGGTTCCTGTCGGATATCTTCAGGCAAAGTGTTTAAAAAGTATGGTAGGCGCTTTTTTTAAGGTTCTGTCCCCATAGTAATTACATACCCTTAATTTTTTGTTTTTTTTTGTTTGAAGGTTGTCATTCTAAGTTTACCTACCTTACTTCTTCTATATGGTTGTCCCATTTCCGTCATGTTTGCTGTCTGTCTGTCGTCTTGGATATCTGAACAAGTAAGGTCAGAGTAAGGGCACCAAGATTTGGTAAGTGCACCTACCATAAATATATCGATAACTTGAAATATTACTCAATTAGCTTCTGCCCGCCACTTCGTCTGCGCCCGCGATTCGTTTGTGCCCGCGGAAACACTCCTGTACTGAATCCCACGCGCACGAAGTCATGTGCAGAAGCTATTGGTCAATAAAATACTTTTCTTACCAAAGAATACTGGATATAAAGTTCATTTGCTATGCCGACAGTTTCACAAACGCACGCTTCACGACTTAAACAAAAACGTCGTAAGTGACTCTCGATTCTATAGGACATACGGCGTTTTAGAACGCAAGTTTTAAGTACTATAGTTATATGCAGAAACGCTGTTTGCTACAGTGACTACCGAATAGTATAAATTCACGCGTAATTGCAGGGTAAAGTGTGAGAATCAATATGGTTTTGTGGTCCAAGTCTAAAGCGATCACCCGCGACATTACGTTTAGTGAAATGATACAAGAACAGTGGCAGAGCCCATACTGTAGCGCGTGCTCCGAAACCCGGGTTAACACTAGACCGACATCTAGCGTCCAGTGGCTGAACCGCGATTGCCCGACCGTTTAGCAGTTGCTCCGCTACTTGAAGCTAGATGGCGAGCCGAACGCAAAGTATATTTCTAAACAATTTGCAACTAATATTATAACTAGAACTCTTTTTTTAATCCTGTTATTACACATAGAGTTCGGGTTGTAAGTTGTAAATTGTTAAGCAATAAAATATGGTTTGCGTTCGGCTCACCGTCTAGCTTCAAGTAGCGGTAGCAACTGCTAAACGGTCGGGTAATCGGGGTTCAGCCACTGGACGCTAGTTGTCGATCTAGTGTTTACCTGGGTTTCGGAGCACGCACTACAGTATGGGCTCTGCCACTCTTCTTGTATCATTTCTCTATGGGTTGCCCATCGGTTTGCAGTAGCTCGCATAAGGTTCAATATCGATTACCTAGAAAAACTGCTTCACGCACCTCGCTCTTTGACAGTCGTAATCCTCATCGCAAACGGATGGCCAAACGTAATGCTGCTACAGCTTAAACATCACAGTTTAAATTTATTTAGGTTGAACCTGCGGTTTTTTTGCACATGACGCAATATACTCACTGAAAAGATCTCCTTTCCCGGGACTCCAAATATTTCCATACCAAATTTCATCTAAATCGGTCCAGCGGTTGAATCGTGAAGTGGTAACAGACAGACAGAGCTACCTTCGCATTTATAATTACTAGAATCTATGGATTAGCTTTTATACTTTTGTTCTGATCCAAACGTCAAAAAAGCTGCCCGCTTCAGCTCAACGCGTGGATCACCTCCTCCAATCAGCATAGCGAATCGGAACGGCCGATAGGCGCAGACCCTATAAACTGCGAACTGGTCACAATTAAGATACAATCTATTGTCATAGATATAGCCAAGGGAAAGCGCGAATATAGATAGACCGCTCGATTCGAGAGCAGCTTACGATCGCTTCGGTGTCTAAGATTGTATCAAATGTGATTTAAATAAAAGTTCACATTTCCTTGAAACGATGGGTGCAGAGTGCAGAGTTTTACGATCATATAAACAATATCGCTATTTAGCGCTAACACCGCGCCTACTGTATGCCATTCTTTTTTTACTTAGTCCTCGGGTAGGCAACTCCATAGACAGCGCATCATTTGATTTCGAAAAAGTGGCCTATGGCCTATGGGCCACAGTGACCGCTTACCATCTGGTGAACTGTGTCAACCATAGCCTAGAAAAAAAACCCATCCATACTAATATCCATGCTAATATTATTAAATCTGAAAGTGTGTTTGTCCTTTAGTTCACGTCGCAACGAGTGGACCGATTTGGATGAGGTATGGATAGATAGTTTGAGACCCGGGCTATAACATAGGACACTTTTTATCCCGATATTTCCACGGGAACGGGTTTTCCACGGGTCAAACCAATTTTTCAATACTTCTATAACAATAACTGTCTATATGTAGGTACTAGCTGACCCAGCGGACTTCGTATCGCCTTAGATTTTTTTTGGGGTGGGTATGAAAAATAGCTTACTGAAAATACACACCAAATTTCATAAGAATCGGTCGAGCCGTTTCGGAGGAGTTTGGTTACAAACGCTGTGACACAAGAATTTTATATATTAGACTAGCTGACCCCGCGGACTTCGTACAGCCTTAGATTTTTTTTTTAGCTATGAACTATAGCTTACGTCCTATTCTCTGACCTACTGAACATACACACCAAATTTCATAAGAATCGTTCGAGCCGTTTCGGAGGAGTTTGGTTACAAACACTGTGGACACGAGAATTTTATATATTAGATAGTATCATCGGGTACGTAAATTCTAAGTCTACGGGGACGAAGTTCGCGGGCATCGGATAGTAGGTATGTATATATTTTCAATGGCAACGTAACGATAAACGTATAATAAACAATAGGTTACGTAAGATTTCTGATCTTCTAATGCTAAGCAAATAGCGACGGCCCGCGGTAACATCTCTCAACTTGTAACTCGGAACATGCGGGAATGGTCCACATTACACGAACCATACACGGCCTGTGCTGTTTCATACAAATTGCACCTTATAAATATCGCATTCAAACTAGCCATGCTCCACACGTCGGCCGTTAGAAAGTAACACTTACACTTTATATCCCCATAACTTTGGGATCCAGGTACTCCAGGTAGGGCTGCCAATTGGTTAAATTCAAATCTCATTGGCCTAATAAGTAATAACGTATGGACGAACAGTGCCTAACAGAGTCAAAATATATGGAGCGAACTGTCATTAGAAAATTTTAAATAAAAAAATAGAACCGACTTCAAACTCCGACAGCCTGTGTAGTTGGTGTCAAGTTCACTATAAGATAGTCATAGCTTTGGGGTGGTTCACTTGACACCGACTTCACAGGCTGACGGAGTTTGAAGTCGGTTCTATTTTTTAATTTAAATTTTTTTTTTCGGCTATAATTTCCAAACATTTGTACGACGGGACGTAAGTTTCACTGTAGTCTTTGAAATTGATGCCAAAATCAATCAATACACATGCTAACAAATTTCGAGGAGTTCCTTCGTTTTGTCATGGATCCCATCATCAGAACTAAACCAAATTATTAAAAGGGTTCAAGTTGGAGGTAATCCTTTCAATTAAAAAAAGAATCATCGAAATCGGTTCACAATTGACTAAGATATGCGTGGTCATACATAAAAAAAAATACGCGTCGAATTGAGACCCTCCTCCTTTTCTTTTTCCTCGGTTGAAAATACGTTCCAATATGCTAATAACGCCTCTTTATAACGAAGGCCAAACGGGTGCCCGAGTTGTTCGAGCACCCGTTTTGACGGGGCCATTTTTCTCCGGCTGATTATGAATCCTTACTTATAGAATAGAATAGAAATAAATTTAACTTATAATAAAGATCCAGAGAGGGCTGCCAAGCGGTTCAATACGAAGACTCATACATAGGGCTAATCGTGGTAAAAAATGCACTGACGACACCTACCTTTTCGTATAGGTACCTACTGTGTTTTTAGGTTTCCGAACCTCAAGAGGTAAAAACGGAACCCTTATAGGATCACTCGTGTGTCTGTCCGTCCGTCTGTCACGGTCGATTTTCTCCGAAACTACTGGACCGATGAAGTTGAAATTTGGTACGTATATGTAAGTTTGTGACCCAAAGACGGACGTGTAACGAAAATAAATGAATTTTAAATATAGACCCTATTTTTGGGGGTTAAATTTGAAATAATATTAATGAAGTTTTTCAAACTATATCGTGTGACATATCAAATGAATGTACTTCTTACGAGGATCTCAATTTTTATTTATCTCTTTTTTGGTCAATACTTTTCGAGTTATTTAAGAAAATAGGTGAAAAATTACCATTCCCCGCCCCTTATCTCCGACACCACTGGACTTAACATTTTGGAAAAAATACGGAGGATAGTTATTGATATAGATTACAGGAAAATTATTAAGAAGTCCATGGTATTTGAAATCTATCATATAAAAGAGCTTATCCTGTGAAACGGTTTAAAAATGACGTCATTGAAAATAATCAAGGGTCGGAACCCACTCCACGCGAGTTTAACTCGCTTCTTGGTCGTTTTTTTTTCTTTGTAACTGCAACCACCAAAGAAGAGTCCCCTAGCCAACCCTACAGTACGATTTGAATATCCCCTATCACAGCCCGTTACCTTTCTAACGAAGCTACCGCACTAGTCTAGTAAGGCTTGTTCGCGTCCTTAATTAGGCTGTACATGGCATATCTAAAACGGTGTTACGCAAGCTTGAAGATTACACGATTCTCGTGTTCTCTTAAATATTTGCGTATTCCGCAATTTCTAAGCACAAGAACATTTGGACTCTGCGTTCTTTCGAACCCGTTGAAGCCGTGGTGGGCCTAGTGGTTCGACCTACCGCCTCTCATGCAGAGGGTCGGGGGTTCGATTCCGGCTCGCACCTTTACTTATGTGCGAAGTAAGAAGTAATACATCGTGAGGAAACCTGCACACATCTGCGAAGTAATTCAAACATGCGTGTGAAGTCCCCAATCCGCACTGGGCCCGCGTGGGGACTATAGCCCAAACCCTCTCGTGATGAGAAGAGGACTGTCCCAGCAGTGGGATGCAAATAGGCTGTAGTAGTAGTAGGCTTCTATATACGGGAATAGCACAGGATACTTTTAATCCCGATATTTCCACGGGAACGGGTTTTCTAGGGGTCAAACCAGTTTTTTCATATACATCTATAACTATGTATATGTATACTATACTATCATCGGGTACCCACAGAAATAATAAGTCTACTCGCGACGAAGTCGCGGGAAACGGATAGTCTTTCCTAAATTCTTGACCACCCAAGTTGTCAAATTAAGCCCCCACATTCACCGAAGTTCCAATGGGATTAATCGATTTGTAGATTTTTTTCCTATCTTTTTCATCGATAAAATATCATCACGTTTCAACCATATTCGTTTGTACACTTTATCCCGGGACACACTGTGAGTAGGATATTGAAATGGACGAGCTGCAATTGGACCGATAGTGAATGTTGGGCTTTACCGTGCGCAGGAGTGTAAACTAGAACCACGTTCGTACCAGATTCTCACGCGCGTGCGTATGGTAATGTAACGGAGGTCTATGTAAGGCGTATAGTGTATAGCACGACCCAATAGGGATGACGATAAGTTGAAGAAATCGAAATTCTAATTAGTCCGTCAGTCAGGTAATAAAAAAATATTAGACACGTATTTTTTGTTTTATCAAATTAACAAAGAATGACTAAGTTAAAACGCATTAAAGGTGGAGAGTGGGGGCTAACTACGTCACCGTTAGGTATAAATCGTACCTAACCGTGACGTCACGCGACATTTCAACTCAATATATCTCCGTATAAGTTTGATTACGTGAAAAAAGAAAACATACGTGTCCAATACTTTTCAATAATCTTCCTGATAGACTAAGGAAAAAAGTTGTCGTCATCTCTATTAATATGGCGCTCTTATTCAGCAATAATAGCGTCCGTCCGTCCATGGCGTAAGTGCTTCGCCGGGCGCCTTATTAATTTCGTCGCGCTATACCACAGTGGGAAAACATCGTGAGGTAACTTGCATGAATCTGCGAAGCCATGCATTGCATAAATGTGAAATTTTGTCCAGCTTCGCGTTAGCTGCTATAACAACTTTTCTAAAAATATAAAAACCACCAATAGTAGATATCATGGAAAAAGTAAGGTAAACTCATAAATCTCATAATACAATAATAATTATACTTCGCCAGGTATGGCAGTCCGGTATTCTGTAGTAGTGTGGGTGTCACCCGAACGTCATTCGCACTGCTGTGTGTTGCAAGTGGTGTATTAAAATAATCCCCGGCCCCCATGTATCCTGTGAGTGTTTCGTTAAATTATTACGTTCATTTGTTTTTAACTTGTCCCATTTTGTGTGCTCAAACAAGTAAATGACAATTGTAATGCGCAAATAATTTATTTTGCATTAGGTATAACGGCAGAGAATGTTTCTTTCATTTTTGTTTCATTGCAATAAAGTGGCAACACGACTTTGACGTACCGGTGACACGCCACCCGGATCCGCAGACCTTGTTTTCTTAGACCATGGGTTAACTAAACTTGGAATATAAGTAACCTTCATACAAGCATACACCCGAAATAAGTGTTAAATGCGATAATAGATGTCGCTGCCTAGGTAGCCTGTATGAAAATTTTAATCGCCCCCTGGATATTGCTCGCATACAGAGCTTTTCAGAAAGAAAGAAAGAAACATTTATTTGCAACATCACACATACATGCTTACATAATAATAAAATAAGAGATGAAAAAAAAAACAAATAAAGAAACAAGCAGTTGAAATTACAAAAAGATGGTGGCCAAAAAGGATGGTAGTAGACTCAGCGATAACGCTGTTTTTCAGTCTCCAACCACTAATCTAAACGTAGACTAACTTAAACTTAAGAATACTTATCCTAGAGGCTTCCCGTTGAAAATTACAATAAAAAGAGAAATAGACGAGAAGAAGTGATAGTTGCGAAACGGTCTCAACTCAGCATATGTTGGCCTGGCTCCAGAGTCAAGCCAACGCTGGTCTTCCGCTGAGACCGCTCGGTGAAAAGACACAGACGGTGATACATTAAAATACAAACTCCTAAATAGATAAACCCAGACACTTCAGATGTACCCCATAATGTAAGGATTGTCAGTCTATTTTGTAAACCTTGTCCCTGGTGGTATTGAATCTTCTAATATATAAAATTCTCGTGTCACATCTTTTGTAACCAAACTCCTCCGAAACGGCTCGACCGAATCTTATAAAATTTGGAGTGTATGTTCAGTAGGTCTGAGAATAGGACGTAAGCTATTTTTCATACCCAAAAAATAACTTCTAAGGCGGTACGAAAGCCGCTGGGTCAGTTAGTTTTCCTATAATATTCTACTCTAACGGTCGGGTTAGGTATTCGCCACACTATGTACGTTCAAAGCGTAATTTCCATCAATGCCACAACTCACAACGCTCATTATAATAGAGCTACTGGATGTGACCAACTTATCCATACTAATAAGTCTGTAGAAGTCAGGTGACCGTATGTATGTACACCCAGGCCAAAAGTATGAAAACGAAGTTGTTTTTATACCTACACTCAACAGCAATAAAAACGGGTGATTTTTGTATTGGATTTTTCATGTAAAGTGACCCGTTTTCGTTGCTGTTGAGTTTATAATGTTAATATTGTTATTATTATTGTGTATTGGTTGGTAACGCAAAACTTACTTAAGGCAGCCCCAAAAAATTAAAACTACACCCAAAGAAAATATTAAAATATCCGAATATATTGTAAAAGGTAAAAAAAACAATTCGAAGTCGCGGGCAGAAGCTAGTGAGTGTCCTATTAGTATAAGGAGATACTGATCCATCTAAATGAACCAGTATCACAGAATATTGAATAGTACTACATAAAGAATGGCCACGGAATCACCCGCCTGAATCTAGCCGGCGGCAACTCGCGCCCAACTCGCCCTTAGGCACCGTTATTTGTTTCATCCGGAGATGAAGAGTGAATCATTGGCCTGCGTACTGGTACACACACATTTACAAGTGTACAGACGTCCTCGCACGCACACAGACGTCCGCGCACGCAAACATTGACACTTCATTCGAATAGACAAGAAATCTGCATAATTTGGCTACTAGGAGCGCTGCAATCGCTTGACCCAAACCATCTGTCAATTACATAGAGAAATATTTGTTGTTATTGGTTTTACTTAAATTATTAAAAAATGCCGCGCTGTGCAGTTCCAGGATGCAATGTGAACGGACGACGCGTATTTCCGAAAGACTTGGTATGTATCTGGGGCAGGTATAATTGCATTGGGATGTCTTCATTTTCATCACAAATAACTGAACCAAAATTAAAATTGCGGTCAATATTTAACAATTTTAAAGAAATCTACTTAAAATTTTCAACATAAAAACCCGTAAAAATTTGACAGCTGCAGTGTTTGGGTTTTGGTTTGGGTCAAGCGTTTGCAGCGCCATCTAAGTCGAGCTTTGCGTATTCTTGTCCATTGTGTTCGAAATCGTGCTTTTATAGGCCGCGTCCGCCGTGTCCCAATAGGTATGTAATTTACTATGTTTTGGTGTAGATTTAGGATAATGTCAATTTAGTATCGTATCTAGTGATCTACAGCGTACATTAGAAAGGATGTGGCTCGCAGTGACAATACTCGGCCGTTCACTTTGAAACGGCCCCTAGAAACCGACGCGTTTTGTACTTTAAGGTGTTTGTATGTTTCTACAATATTTGTAGGACGCACAGTTACCACCAGAACTTCCAGCGGAAAGATCAAGGCAAATACTGAATTCAAAACTGAACATTAAAAAATAACCGGCCAAGAGCACGTCGGATTCGCTTATATGAAGGGTTCCGTAGCAACGGAAATTATTTCAATATGATCCCATGTCTCACAAACGTCGCGTTTCAAATTTTTGTTAAATTCTATTTCTCATTTTTTTAATTTTTCATTCTAAGTTTCAAAAGTTAGAGGGGTGGGGGACACTTTTATACCACTTTAGGAGCGAATATCTCAATAATAAAACTTATTTAGGAAACTACATATCATTAAAGGCCTATCCAATGATACACCACACGGCTATGTGCCCTCTGAAATTATTATTTTCATCCCTCAGTTGCAATACTTGCAAATTCCAACTGTAAAGGAGGAAGTTAGATGGTATAAATAAATAAAATACAAGCTTCTTCTAATTGATCTTGGTTTTATTTCTCTAAAAGCACACAGTACACATTATTCATTATCCGCCATGACAGCTGAGAGAGAGAGAGAGAGAGAACTTTTTATTTAATGTTAGAAAGAGACACAAGACTATTTACTTATGACATTGTACCTATATTAACAAAGTTGATCGTTACATAAAGCTGTATAGACAAAGGATTGATAAACACCATAACCTAAAAGCTCCAAACCTAAGCAACCCTCTTCAAGAAAGACGACTGAAAAGAAAAGGAAGCACATATGGGACAACATAATTCTATAAAATTAAACATATAGGCAAGCCATCGCTGTAAGGGAAAGCCTAAATTCGCCACAACCCTTCAAAAAACAGCTCATGTACCCTGAGACCGATCGCAAGTTGAAACCTCACAAAAAAAAACCCTCAGTTGCACGCATGGGTTACCATCATTGATAAAAATATATATAACGCATTGACTTGAGAACCTCTGTTTTTTCGTCGGCTGGCTAAAATGGCTGTAAAATACGGACGGACGGACGCACAGACAGGATATATGACGAAATTAAAAGGGTCCCGTTTATCGCCATTTGGCTAGGGAACCCTAAGGAAATATATACGGAACTCAGGCCAAGCCCCGTTCGCGCTTGTCCGTTTTTTACCGCCCACGAATTAGGTCTTTTTGCGCGCTCGAGGAATGCGCGCGCACGTAAATTGCGCCGGTAAATGGTTAATGACAGCCTCTTATATGGTTAAAAGGTAAAACCTAGCCTTTTTGCGAACCGCCTCGTCTATCGATTGACGAGTTGGTTTTTGCGTAATTGGCCGAGCCGGTACAATACGGTGTTTTATTAAAATAGTATAGTAAAAAATACCTAAATAATAATAAAATAGAATAGATACAAATGCACTTTGTGACGATTTTGCACGTGAATCGAAATGACTTTTTTTTTAGTAGAAATCGAACGGAGTCGCGTTAAAAACGAAAAACGCACTCGTCCAGAAATGCTAAACTTTTCGCGATTACTTTTTGATCGACTGTACCTATAACAAGTAAAAATAACTATGCATGTAAAAGTAAATCATACCTAACTAATTGTGCCTGTGATTTTGCTCGCTTTTTTCGCTTTTAATCCATGACAGCAAGAAACATAACCGCATTATTATTATTATAAGCAAGCATTTAGAAGCCGTGGTGGCCTAGTGGTTCGATCTACCGCCTCTCATGCAGAGGGTCGGCGGTTCGATTCCGGCTCGCACCTCTAAGTTTACTTATGTGCGAAATTCATTGAATTCACCACTGAGCTTTTCGGTGAAGGAAAACATCGTGAGGAAACCTGCACGCATCTGCGAAGTAATTCAAAGATGTGTGTGAAGTTCCCAATCCGCACTGGGCCCGCGTGGGGACTATTAGCCCAAGCCCTCTCGTGACGAGAGGAGGCCTGTGCCCAGCAGTGGGACGCGAATAGGCTGTAGTAGTAGTAGTAGTAAGCAAGCATTTGACCACGATCTCACCTGATGGTAAGTGACGACGCGGTCGAGGGTGATACATGCTTACTTAGATAGTACCTGTTCACTCTCGACTTGAAAAGATCCAAGTTATAACTATCGGGGAAGAGACCGGCCGGCAGAGAATTCCACTCCTTAGCTGTTCACAATTCGCATGATGAAGCATGAACCGAAGCGCTTCGGACTGAAGTCGATGGGGCTTGAAAGTTCTCGAGTGGCGTCCGCGAACCGGGAGACGAGCTGTCGGTAGGCCTCCAACAAGATGGAGCGACGACCTCGTGACGGTCGCGGGAAACCGGTGGAAGCGAGTAGCACAGGACCGGTCTGAGCGGTCTTAGGGGAGGCCTACGACCAGCAGTGGACGTCTTTCGGCTGAAATGATAAAGATTAAGATTCACGTATTCCGTATAGGTATTATGTACTGGAATCCAGACTGGATAACTATATAACCAGGGATCGGAAATTCGGATACATATTTACCATTTATTTTTCTGGTCTCTACAACTTTATTAGTATTATTATTTATCGAAATCGAATCGTATTAATTGACTACGATAAAACTTTATCACCTAAAATGACACAATTAAAGTTTACTAACATACAAATTCGGCAACTTGAAAAGTTATATTATTATATTATATTTTCCTAAACTTTGGCGGCGGTGTATGGAGGCGGACTCAATTTCAATTTATGAATAAAAATCCCGGGATTTTATTAATCACCTATCTTGAACTTATCAATACTGTTAGATATATATACTAATTAATTATTCAATGCATACTTAGATTGATTAATACATTAACCACATACATCGAAACATTTGTATAAAATGTTATTATGCTTACAACAAGCGATAAAAAACAACCATAACCTAAACATATTTGCAAGGTATTACAGTCTCAACGCGTTTTATAGATTCCCGGAATCCCGGAACTTATATTATTAAAATAATATTTTTAAGAAGCCGACTCCATATTTCTTTAACTTTTTCCGAGATTTTTCCAAGTTTAGGTACATATGTATCCGAATTTCCGATCCCTATATATAACCGACAAAAGCTAATTTATTATTTTTTATTCTTTTCAGGCAGCGCCTCTCCTACATCATCAAAAATCAGAGAAATCCCACAAGCCACGCAATTAACAATCGAGTAAGTAAATTCTTTAACTTTCGAAACTATCAGATAGATGGCGTTGCTCGCCGTAGTCGCTGTATTTCCAATACGCGGCCAGAGATGGCGCACTACAATACAGTACAAAAAATACAAAGATGGCGCACTGATCGATAAACAGTGGTCATAAGAGATATTTATATTTAGAATGCGTGCGAATAGGGATGACGACAACTTTTTTCTTTAGTCTATCAGGAAGATTATTGAAAAGTATTGGACACGTATGTTTTCTTTTTTCACGTAATCAAACTTATACGGAGATATATTGAGTTGAAATGTCGCGTGACGTCACGGTTAGGTACGATTTATACCTAACGGTGACGTAGTTAGCCCCCACTCTCCAACTTTAATGCGTTTTACTTTTAACTTAGTCATTCTTTGTTAATTTGATAAAACAAAAAATACGTGTCTAATGTTTTTTTATTGCCTGACTGACGGACTAATTAGAATTTCGATCTTCACCCTGTCGTCATCCCTATTCTAAATCTAAAGATCTCTTATATCCACAATGACCACTTACCATCGGGTGACCTAAGTGGTCGTTTCGATGCCATTAAAAAAAAACATTTTGATTACAAGTTTTCCGCTCTTGTGCCAGATCCGAAGACCTATTATCTTTATTATTTTGCAGATCTATCCACGAAATGCCCAAAATAAAAGTGGGCCCCGATCTCAGGAACGCGCGGAAACCTAAACTCAATGTACATAACAAGTAAGTCATATTTATTTATTTAATCTTTATTGCACATTAGTAAAAACTAATACAGAATGCGAACTTAATGCCATAAGGCATTCTCTACCTTTGGGCAAAGCAGAAATAGGGATGACGACAGGGTGAAGAAATCGAAATTCTAATTAGTCCGTCAGTCAGGTAATAACAAAATATTAGACACGTATTTTTTGTTTTATCAAATTAACAAAGAATGACTAAGTTAAAACGCATTAAAGTTGGAGAGTGGGGGCTAACTACGTCACCGTTAGGTATAAATCGTACCTTACCGTGACGTCACGCGACATTTCAACTCAATATATCTCCGTATAAGTTTGATTACGTGAAAAAAGAAAAAATACGTGTCTAATACTTTTCAATAATCGTCCTGATGGACTATAGAAAAAAAAGTTGTCGTCATCCCTATTGTTGCAGCGGTGCAACGAAAGCCAATAACTAGCTAACAACAACATCAAAAATACACATATATCTACATAGGTATTAATAAGTGAAAATATACACAGAATACAGATATATAAATACATATTTAAATAAATACATACATATACATGGGAACATGCCAAAGATAAAAATAAAATAAGTGAGTATGTATCAGGATGATCAATTCTGCTTAGTGTTCAGGAACTTGCTTTTTAAGAGGGTTTATCCCTAAAGTTGGCAACGTCGCATATAGCTGTCAAATATTTCGCTGTTTTTATTAATTTCTCAATATTACTGAATTAAAAAAGAAGTTATCATTCTATGGTTGAATGACGCGTCTCGTTTTATATTTGTTGGTTAGGCATTCAAATGATAAGATTACATTAAAACGCATGGAAAATGCGATGGAAAGTTTTCAAAAGATAGTACTTCCATAATCCTAAATATTTCATGTTCCTGTGATAATCGTTGCAATCCATACTTAATATTTTATTCAACCATAGAGCGATAATTCATATTTTCATTCAGTAATATACAGAAATTAATGAAAACAACAAAATATTGGACAGCTATTTGCGACGTTGCCAACTCTTGGAGTAAACCCTCTTAAACACAAATAAGCCAGGGCTTGCCTAATTTTTAAGGGGAGATCGTTCCAAAGTCGGGCGACTTGAATTTGATATTTTTTACCAACACATATTTTCCAGACATTGTGAGGTTATTCGGGGCAAGTGCAAGTCACGAGAGGGTTTGGGTTATAGTCCCTCACGCGCCCAGTAGCTAACTAGCAGTAGCTCAATTTATACTTCGCATGTGTGCAGGTTTCCTCACGATGTTTTCCTTCACCGAAAAGCTCAGTGCCAAATTCAAATTTTTAGATTTTGCAAATAAGTAAATTAAGAGGTGCAAGCCGGATTCGAACCCCGACCCTCTGCATGAGAGGGGAGGTATAACCACTAGGCCATCACGGCTTCACTCTAATGAAACAGTATATCGTCAGGTATTTATGATCCACTTGTTTGTTTGAAATTTCTGGCACAGAGGCATTCCATCTTGGGCCTCAGGGTAGGCAACGCATTCGAGATCTTATGGTTTCTTAATGGGGATCATATGATTTTGGTGTCCATGGGCCGCAGTGACCACTTACCATCAGGTGGGCTGTGCGCTCGTTAGCCTATACCAATGACATAAAAAAATTCGAGCCAATGGCGACGTGACCGTCAAGATAGCGTACACCGTAACGATATCCAGGATCTAATTATGCAAATAAATAGTACCCAAATAGTACCCTACGACCGTCTAATTTCACCACTCTATCTATAATAGAAGCCGAGATATGCCAACATTTAACGTTGTACGAAATTTGGCAGCGTTACTACGGAAACTCGCACAGTATTCACTCAAGTTCGCAAAAAGTTAAGTGGTTCATTATCTCAGCTTCTATTATAGATATAACGATGAAATTTAATGGGCGGTGGGTACTATTTGGGTATTATTTTTCGAGCTATAAATCATTCCCGAGAACGAAGCCGTTCCAGATATCCACGCGGTGTACGCCAGCTTGACGCTCGGTAGCGTACACCGTGAACAGGCCAGGTTATATTTCGAAAAGTTAAAGGCTACTATTTTTTTAACCTAGATAGAATAGAATAGAATAGAATCATTTATTATCATATCTGTTACAAATTTTAACATAATAATGCGTGTACAAAATGTGTTAAAAACGAACAAGACATGATTCGTCAATTCGGTAGAGTGCAATTAATATTATACGAAACAGGTAAGGCAATGTAATTTGGTCTATAAACTATTCAATATTCACTCTTAACTCATTGCTGAACTTAATATAGTCGTTAGATAGGTATTCCTTTATGCTATATATCGTTTGATCCAATAACATTGCTTTGACGTGTTGTCGGAATACGTTATAACTTTTAATGGCCTTAATGTTATATGGTAACTTATTATACAGGACACGCCCCATTGCTTGCGGTGTTTTTCTTGCCATCGTTAACCGCGATGGCGGACCAGGCATAATGTCCAAAGAGTTTTTGGTGACTCTGGCATTATGGTCAGCCCTAACTTTAAAGTTATCAAAATTAGACCTGACATACATAGTCACTTCAAATATGTACAATGCCACTGATGTCAATATTTTGTGTTTGCGGAAAAGATCTCTACAGGAGTCTCTATATTTAGCACCTTCTAGTATTCGGAGTTTAGCACCGTCTAGTATCTTCCTTTTTAATTCAGCATTATTGAGAAATTAATAAAAACAGCGAAACATTTGACAGCTATACGCGACGTTGCCAACTTTCGGGATAAACCCTCTTAACTCATTATGATTTAGAAATAATAATAATATAATATAATTTTAGCGAACGTTAAAACCGTTTTGAAGCCGTGGTGGCCTAGTGGTTCGACCTACCGCCTCTCATGCAGAGGGTCGGGGGTTCGATTCCGGCTCGCACCTCTAAGTTTACTTATGTGCGAAATTCAATTTGAATTAACCACTGTGCTTTTCGGTGAAGGAAAACATCGTGAGGAAACCTGCACGCAACTGCGAAATAATTCATAGATGTGTGTGAAGTCCCCAATCCGCACTGGGCCCGCGTGGGGACTATAGCCCAAACCCTCTCGTGATGAGAGGAGGCCTGTGCCCAGCAGTGGGACGCAAATAGGCTGTAGTAGTAGTAGTATTCGGAGTGCACGTTTTTGCATTTTTAATATTCCGTGGGTGGGTACTATTTGGGTACTATTTGTTTGCATAATCAGATCCTGGATATCGTTACGGTGTACGCTATCTTGACGGTCACAATGGCGACTGTATAGCACGACATAACTTAGAAGGCGCGCGGCTGAGCACTTAAGCCGTTGACGCAGAGTCTATTTTTGCTTAACCCACGCGCCTTCCAAATTGAGTAAACCAGTACCTACTTATATCTTACCTTTCTTTTTCAGGCTCAAACCCCCAACGCCCCAGCCTCAACCCAAATCTTTCCCCCCCTTGCCCTTCCCCATACCTCAGCTGAAGTCCCCCCTCAACTCCGAAGGCATAAAGGACTTTTTCCTGAACACAGCTCTACAGAACGCGCTGACAGGCTCTCTCAACCAATTGACTGTTAGAAAGAAGGTATGAACCACATTCACACTATCTATACTAATATTACATTGATTTATTATAATACTAGCTTCTGCCCGCGACTTCGTCCGCGTGGAATTCGGCGTTCCCGCGGGAATTGAGCGTTAAACTATAACAAATTATATACGAAAACCTTCCTCTTGAAATACTCTATCTATTAAAAACATTCACATTTCAAAACGCTTCCATTTTTTTATTATTATTCAAAAAGCCCCACCGACACTCTCAACGCATAGTTGATGGCTGTCTCAGCTCGCACACGTGTTGAGAGTGATGGTGGTGCTTTTTAAATACATTGAAGCGTTTTGAAATGTGAAGGCGCGGGACTTTAGATAGTACAAAATCTCTAGTATGGTAATAATAATTTTATTAGTTTAAAATGTTTGATTTAAACTACTAAATTAATTCCCTCGGCGCGCCATCTAGCTTCAAGTAGCGGTAGCAACTGCTAAACGTTCGGGTAATCGGGGTTCAGCCACTGGACGCTAGATGTCGATCTAGTGTTGACCCGGGTTCCGGAGCACGCACTACAGTATGGGCTCTGCCACTCTTCTTGTATCATTTCTCTATGATACCGGAAAGATGCATAGCAATTCCATACGGGTGAAGTTTCGGGCATAAGCTACACTACTACTACTACAGCCTATTTGCGTCCCACTGCTGGGCACAGGCCTCCTCTCATCACGAGAGGGTTTTTTAGGAATAGGAATACTAGCCGTTTGCCGGCGACTTCGTCCCGCGTAGACTTTGAATTTGCGTACCCGACGATACTATACATACCTACCTATACATGGTGGGTCAGAAAATATGGCAAATAATTAACCCACAGTATCGGCTATCGATTCTAAGTATATTGTATAGGTGTTTAATTTTTTTCGAGTTGGTAAAAAAAAAAATGTATATGGGATTGGTTGTGTGAGCGACGCCTGAATCCTATACAAAATATTTTTTTTTCCAACTCAAAAAAAACCAAGACCTATACAATATACTTAGAATCGATAGCCGATACTGTGGGTTAATTATTTGCCATATTTTCTGACCCACCATGTAGAGAGTTATAGTTAAAGAAGTATTGAGAAATGGTTTGACCCGTAGAAATCCCGTTCCCGTGGAAATATCGGGATAAAAGGTATCCCATGTTATTCTCAGGTTCTCAAACTATCTCCATACCAAATTTCATCCAAACCGGTGCACTCGTTGCGACGTGAAGGAAGAACAAACAAACAAACTTTCACTTTTATAATATTAAGTACTAGTTGTGCCCCGCGACTTCGTCTGCGTGGAATATAAAATTGCTGATAACTTTTCTTTCCGACATCCTATTTAAATCAAACATAGCTTATATGTTGCTCCAAATGATGCTCTATCTACCCTTGAAAACTGCATTCAAATCGGTTCAGTAGATTCGGTGATTAACTCTAACAAACAGACAGACAGACAGACGCTAAAAATCGCTGTTTTGTGGTCTACAATACATCTTTAAACCCCCCGTTCCTTTTTTTGAACTTTTCTTTCAATGTACAGACACGCCGGGTTCTGCTCTTTTATTATAGTATAGATGGTGGGTCAGATCCTATAGCAAATAATTAACCCACAGTGTTGGCTATCGATTCTAAATATATATTATACTACACCTACTCGGAAAGTCAATTCAAACTAACCCATTAATTGGGGAGAAAGTTGCTCATTAATCCTCCTTCAAAATCTGGTTAATAATGTTGTATGCAAATCCATTATTACACACTTTACCCATGTAGTAATATTGTATGAAAATCCATTATTCCACAGTTATGTTTTTTTTTTAATTCCAAAACGAGCCATGGATGCGTGTAAGTTAATACTTTTTTTTATTTGACACTGCCGACTTTACACAAGCTATATAGACGTTCTAAACGAATGTACCTACATCAAAAAAGTTTTTCGGAAAAAAACTCGAAAATGCGATAACGTTATCGTTAAATGGTTTGAAGAAACATATGCATTGATTAATTATACTAAATATAATTTTATATTTCGGGTTGCACGCAAGAAATTTTGTAATGATCTGTCTCGTCACTGGCTGTAAAGACGCGGCGCGCCCAAATTAAAAAAAAAAGGTTGGCGCGGTTTTCACTTTAAAAAAAAGAATATCGCGTGCCTTTCGTTTCATTGTAATAACTTTGAATTTGCTTTTGTGTTTGAAATGTCCTCAACAAATGAGGAAAGTAGCGATGGTAGTATTATTGGAACGCCACCTGAAATATTAATTCATGCTCAACAAGCAATTAACAATCTTCTACCGGAAAAATCAAAAAATAAATACATGAAGCAGTATGAAGAATTTATGCAGTGGAAGACTGAAAAGCAAGCTTCTTCTTTGTCGGAAAATGTTCTTCTAGCCTATTTTAGTGAAAAGTCTTCAAAATATAAGCCTAGCAGCCTGTGGGCTATATATTCAATGCTGAGAAGTACATTGTTATCCAGAGATAATATTGATATAAAGAAATACTCAAAATTAGCAGCATTTCTGAAAAAGAAGTCTAGCGGGTTTCGCAGTAAGAAATCCAAAGTGCTAACGGCAGATGAAATCAATTCTTTTTTGCAAAACGCTCCAGATGATACTTATTTATCCTATATATAGGTATATCTAAATTTTTGTACGAGATTTTGTTGTTTTTTTTTCCTCGTAAGAGTAGTATAAAGTATTATATATCCCTCGAGGGTAAGTATTGATTACTCAACTCGTGTTGTTTAAGGCCCTCCGCTTCGCGTCGGGCCTCAAATGGCCACTCGTTGAGTAATCAATGCCTTACTCCTCTTGGTGAATAAATAACTATTGTATAGTTCTTTAGTTTTTTTAGAGTTGGTAATAAAATCATTTTGTATGGAATTCAGGCGTCGCTCACACAACCGATCCCATATACAATTATTTTTTTAACCAACTCAAAAAAATTAAAGACCTCTACAATATACTTAAAATCGATAGCCGTTACTGTGGGTTAAGAGGGTTTACCCCAAAAGTTGGCAACGTCGCAAATAACTGTCAAATATTTTGCTGTTTTCATTAATTTCTGAATATTACTGAATGAAAACATGAATTATCGCTCTATGGTTCAATAAAACATTAAGTATGGATTGCAACAGTTATCATAGGAACACGAAATCTTTAGTATACTATGGAAGTAATATCTTTTGAAAACTTTCCATCGCAGTTTCCATGCATTTTAATGTAATCTTATCATTTGAATGCCTAACCAACAAATATAAAACGAGACACGTCATTCAACCATAGAATGATATCTTCCTTTTTAATTCAGCATAATTGAGAAATTAATAAAAACAGCGAAACATTTGACAGCTATATGCGACGTTGCCAACTTTCGGGATAAACCCTCTTAAGTATTTGCTATAGGATCTGACCCACCATGTATAGATATTATGTAGATGGATTTCATAAGTGTACATCGTTTACTCAATCGGTCTGTTTGTCTCGCCTTCCAGGAGGAAGTCGCCGAGGACGACCAGGCCCGCAGAAGACTCCACAAATGCGACGTGGCGGGCTGCCACAAGGTGTACACGAAGAGCTCGCATCTGAAAGCCCACAAAAGAACACACACTGGTAAGTTTCACGACTAAATATGGGAGCGTTCAAATATTGCGTAACGCAATTTTTGGAGATTTTTGATTCCCCCTCCCCCCTAGTAAACGTTAGTAACCACCAAGTGACCACACAAGTAAAAATCACAATTGTGTGGCGTAAAGTACCGGAAACAATGTTACGTAACGCGTAGTTCAAACACCCCCTCCCGTCCCTGGGTTCATCAACCTTTGTTTTTTTTTTTTTTTTTTATCGGAGTGGAAATGCGTTACGCATACCCCAGGGCTGGCAGAAGCCACGGGGGTTATGTGGGACTCTCCCACCTCGCCCCGACCCCGAATGGGAAGGAGCTCGGCGGGCCTACCCACTAAAACCACTCCGGCGTTTCCGCACTGCCGCGTTAATGGGGACGCAATGGGATCGCAGAGCATTCGACCACGACGCCCCCCGGCTTGCCCAAAAGGGCACCCTCACCAAGGGACTTCTCCCACGGGCGACTAGCCTTTCGGCCCATCACCCGAGTCCCGGTCGGCGATCGACTGGGTGAAGGAGAACCGCTCCAGCCCCCAGTCGACCGCCGACAAAACACGTGCCACCCTGTAAAGGGCAGCACCCACCAAACGGTTGCGCAGGGAGCAGGTGCCATAGGCCCCTCTGGCCGGCATCCCCACTCCCCAAACAACCCCCCCACCACTGCGCACCTATAAAAGGGGACGCACCCTCCCCGGGAGCCCAGTCGCCAGGCGACCGGAGCCCCGGACGCACCGCCCCGAAAAGGGCAGCGCGCCCACCCGGCCTCGTCTGCTGCGCCCTTTGCTCAGGTCAAAGGGACGCGCAGAGAGCCCTCCCGTCGGATCATTGGTAGCACCGGTAAGCAATCCCTGCGAACAGGAGATCACTTACCGTTGCCTCCAGGGCGCACCGGCCCGAACTCTACCCTTTCCCCTTGATCGAAATCAAAGGGAAGTGGTAGAGCTCAGACACACGAGGAGGTTATCCGACCTGGGTTCATCAACCTGAATCAACCCGCCCTTAGTCTATGTTTTTTAAAAATTGATTGTGAGACACTGACGTATTCGAATTGTCGCCATTTTGGCCGATTTTGAAACTCAGAGGATTTATAAAATGAGTGTAGATAAAGTTGTGTATGCATCTGTACATAATTAGGCCTTAAAACACTCGTGCGATATTATTATGAAACTCACCCAGCGGCTAGTTTCATAGAACCCCACTCGTGTTTTAAGGATCTTCATTATGTAGCAGTTACATAAACGACTATAGTTTCACTTTTTCCAGGTGAGAAACCCTACTCTTGCGGTTGGGCCGGGTGCGGTTGGCGCTTCGCGCGCTCCGACGAACTCACCCGCCATACACGGAAACACACGGGACATAGGCCATTTAGCTGCCCTCTGTGTCGACGGTCCTTCGCCAGGTCCGACCATTTAGGGCTGCACATGAGGCGCCACTGACATCTAGCGGCGAAGAAGCGAACTACAAAGTTAAAGGTAACATCAACGCCATCTAGCGCTGGACGAGCGAACTAGCGCTATTGACATCTAGTAGTAGAGAAGTGAACTAAGGCCGCTGTACAACATCAGTCTTTGATATTATTAGCGAAGTAATAAAGGTATTGAACATTTATCTTCCTTACAAAAAATCACACTGGCCATAGGCCGTTTAGCTGCTCTCTCTACCGACGGTCCTTACCCAAGTCCGACCATTTACAAAGTGCATATGTAACTTTGTAATTCCATATAATAAAAGTTAACAATGTTATATTTGCTATCGCAAAACAAAAGCGGGCATACAAGCATAGAGACATGATACAAGAAGAGTGGCAGAGCCCATACTGTAGTGCGTGCTCCGGAACCCGGGTTAACACTACATCGACATCTGGCGTCCAGTGGCTGAACCCCGATTACCCGACCGTTTAGCAGTTGCTACCGCTACTTGACGCTAGATGGCGAGCCGAACGCTTGACGTCTTGGTTTCCTTCACAGTTACCCTTGAACTAGCATCTGGAGATATTTCAGCCGGGAGGAAATAACAAAAAAAAACATATTTGGGAGGCAATAGCGCCTAAACCCACCAACGGCTTGCCAGCTGACGTTCACTAGGCTATATGTTACGACTATCTTAACCATTTCCGAAGTTATCAGGCGAGAGGGTATTGGTCATGAAAATTGCTCGTGGCTCGCGGCCTATTTACTCCAATGATCTATTATAAGTATAGATTCACAATCAGCCGGATAAAAATGGCCCATCGAAACGGGTGCCCGAGTTGTCCCGTTTGGCGCTCAGTAAATTTGACACTTAAGTCTTACAGTGTTAAGTTTACTTTTGTATAAAATATTTATCTTGACACATATTATAAAGAGGCGTCATTAGCATATTGGAACGAATTTTCTAATGTCAGTTTGCTCCATATATTTTGACTGTTAGGAACTGTTCGTCCATATGTTATTATAGGTCAATGATTTATCCTGATGTTCGATGATATTGATAAATATCTATCCCAAGATATTTAATATTTTGCTGACTTCAAATGAATTGAAGAACTATTCAATTTATGATATTGATGAGTGACATGAAAAAATGACAATATAATGTAAATTATTTAGATTAGTACAGGTTTACACAACTTAGAAGGCGCGTGGATTAAGCAATAACAGACTCTGCGGCAACGACTTAAGTGCTTCACCGCGCGCCTTCTAATTTGTGTCGTGCTGTATATTATTGGTGGCATTATTACTTAACTTAGGGCCAGTATCCGTTACATTTATATGTTTTTTAAGCTTAATGTTTTTGTAGAATTAATATATTTTTGACAATTAAGTACGTTTTATTGTTATTGTTTAATATGGTTCCCGTGAAGTTCACTCTACTTTAAGTTCACTTTGTCAATACATTATTATTAACGTGTTTAAACATTATTTTCAAGAACAAAAATAAAGAAGACTTACTCAAAATTTAAATGAAAAATTTCCTATACTTATCCTGTCCAGTGGTAAAATAAAATAATCTATAGTTTAAGTACTTTAAGTTTTGACTATTTTATATGGCAATGCTCAAAAAAAGTTCCACAAAAAAGTTACAGGGCAGCTGTGGCAATATTAGATAGAAATAAATATGTATGTATAAAAATATTCCTATATTTTAAGTAAGAGAAATATATTTTTTGTACTTAAAAATTAAGTGTTCATAGAATATTTTTGTTTTGTTTCAGAAGTTTATGATTATATTAATTTTTATTTACTTATAAGTTTAAAATTTCACGTTAAAAAAATCGATTAAGGCAAGTTTTTGAAACATACATTATATAAAACCTTAATGATGTGAGCACTGATTACTACTTGCAGTGGAAGGTTGTTAATTTAAATATAGCTCAAAATAGTTTAAAACAATCTTGGGGCCAGTATTTTGGGAAATTATATTCTATTTAGTATTAAATTAAGATAAAAATAAGTAAAGCAATATTTTATGTTCTCTGAAAAATTAACTAAAAGCAATGTATTGATCTCAAATTGGGTATTCTTTCAATATGGTTGATCTCAATAAAAAACAACTTAGAAAAATTACTTAATACGCGTCTTAACTTCTAAAAATTTTGTAAATTTACATTTTTAGTGTGGAAAACATAATTAGCTATTTGAAAAATATGTATGCACTTAACATAATTTAGAAAGTATTCTTATTTTTTTAGAGAATAAATGATACGTAAGAATTTATAAGTTTTTTGCCTTATGTAGAAAATAAATATAAGTATGTGAAGCTCGATTATATTACCAGCATTTTGCCGGCCAGTAAAATATGAAATTTCAATGACAATATGTTATGAACTTATTTTTAAGCGTAGTATATTATATGTAGGTATCTAGTTATACTTTTTATAACGCTTAAACATAACACGAGCCAGTAAAATATAATAATAAAATTAATATTATTATAAACATAGATCTTGATGATATTTACCTTTTTAGTGTAATGATGTTTGGTGCTACTATAAAAGTTTGATATCTGCTCACAATTTTCATATTTCTGTAAGTATTATTTTGTTGATTTCAAATTCAAAACTTATATTACCTGTCATCTAGTACAGACAAGTACAGTGATACTTATTTATTTATTTATTGACTACATTCCACATTATATATGTACATGCCACACACCACATACATATACATGATATAATAGTTATTGTAACACCTTTTTCGGAAAACATACCTATAGCACAGAATATTTAATAGTACTACGCACAGAACGGCCACGGAATCACCCGCCTGAATCTCGCCGGCGCGCAACTCGCGCCTGTCTCGGTCTTACTGTCATTTGTTTCATCCAGAGATGGTGAGTGGATCGTTGGCCCGCGTACTGGTACACACACATATATAAGTGTACACACGTCCTCGCATGCACACAGACGTACTCGCACGCAAACATTGACACTTCATTCGAATTGTGTTGAAATCGTGCTTTTATAGGACGTGTCCGCAGTGAATATGCTTAAAATTAAAATCATTTTTAGTTATTATGTAAACAATTTGGTTTCTGTACTAGCATCTCAATGAATTAAAATAAATATCGTAGTATTGTGGAGATCTTCTACTATCTAAAGTCCCGCGCCTTCACATTTCAAAACGCTTCAATTTTTTCATTATTATTTATAAAGCACCACCAACACTCTCAACGCATAGTTGATGGCTGTCTCAGCACGCACACATGTGTGGAGAGTGTTGGTGGTGCTTTTTAAATACATTGAAGCGTTTTGAAATGTGAAGGCGCGGGACTTTAGATAGTAGAAGATCTTTACCAGCTTGAATTTGTCTTGAATGTATTTTGAGATGAAAATATAAATTGATATTATGTTATAAAAAAAATAGTGATAAGTATTGAAATTGCCTTGATCACCCATGTACCTATTTTTTGTGTATGAAAATAAATTGTACACTTCGATTTTTTTTTCATTTTATTACCTACCATTGCCATGTTGTATCAATTTTTAGATTGCTAGTGACTCCAATTATAGAGTCCCACAGCTGGGCTAGTGCCCCTCTTCATGAGATTGTTTGGGCTATAGGCCCCACGCGGGCCAAGTGCGCATAGAGGACTTCACACATCGTTGAATTGCTTCGCAGATGCGTGCAGGTTTTCTCACGATGTTTTCCCTCCGTAAAAAGCTCTTTGGTAAACTGAAGTTGAATTTCGCACATACTCCGATGTGCTGTGGATGTGCCAGTCGAGATTTGAACTGTGCCCTCTGCACGAGAGGTCGAGAGGCTGTAGGTCAAACCACTAAGCTACCAATTCCATCAGAAAAATAGGTCAGTAAGCATTGAAAGAACTACACCGTTTACTATCCCAATGCGCTCGTTTGATTACCAGTAATAAAAAAAAATACGAATAAGATCGAGTGTACATTTGAGTTCATTAATATGTGTGTGTACACTTTTTTTTGCTGGGTTTCTGTTTCGTGCAACGCGCGTGATTAGTCTCCCCGCAACCCACGCCGTCCCGTCGTTACGCCCCCCAACGTCTGTTGCACCCCAGGGACGTTCGGGTAACTTGCCAACCTTTACCTTCTAATTCCGTTAGAACCTTTTTTTATCATATGATATTGCAAAACTCTATTTGTGCTTGGCCATTTGTATAAGAATATCTGCCATCTTCTGACAATTTTGGCAAGTACGTCGAAAATTCACAAGTGAAGTCTAGAACAAAATGTAAAATTCTATAAAATATAAAAAAACCACTAAAAATGTAAAAAAAAACTATAAAATCAAGAAAATGGCGTAAGTAGATTTAGGTATTCTTATAAGTATATTGTGAACAGCTTCTGCCCGCGACTTCGTCCGCGTGGAATTCGTTAACAACATTCCCTCGGGAACTAAGAAGTAGCCTATATGTTGACCAGTGTTATAAACTACCCCCATACCAAATTTTGTTGCAATCCGTCCAGTAGTTTACGAGTTAAATTCGAACATACATACATGTTTTTTTTCTTAAAATCGTTATTTTGTGTTCAGTGTCGTTTATATACTGTAGCGGGGGGTTGGTGCTAGCTCACGTAGATGCTGTAGGCATGGAGATCAGCAGTGGAACTTGAAGACACGGAGACTCGCTGGGCATCAGGATGATGTCTAGCTAATTAAGAAATCTATATCTCGCAGACTGGCCCTAACACTGCCCTAACACTTCCCTAATTAATTAATAAATAGCCTTTACTTGAAATTCATATTATATTTTCAGAGATCATTACTTGACAAGAGCTATAAAAATACTAAACAAATGGAACTAAACAATTCTACGCTTAAAAATACCTATTTTCGAAGGAAAATGTGTCAACTCACCGATTATACTCGGCCAGTCTCCACAATACCTAGTCCCCTCGACTTGATCATCATCATCATCATCATCATTTCAGCCGAAAGACGTCCACTGCTGGACATAGGCCTCCCCCAAGGCTCGCCACTCAGACCGGTCCTGTGCTACTTGCTTCCACCGGTTTCCCGCGACCTTCACGAGGTCGTCGCTCCATCTTGTTGGAGGCCTACCGACAGCTCGTCTCCCGGTTCGCGGACGCCACTCGAGAACTTTCCGGCCCCTACTGCGGATATCCGCATTTCTGATTCTATCACGCAGAGAAACCCCGAGCATAGCCCTTTCCATTGCCCTCTGAGTGACTTTGAGCCTTCTTATGAGACCCATCGTGAGCGCCCACGTCTCGGAACCATAAGTCATCACTGGCAACACACACCCCCCCCAAGGGATAAAACTGGAAGGATGAGGCCTCGACTTGATAGTTTCTTTTAATTTTCAAGTTTCAGACGCGACTTCTTCTACAGACTTATTATTAGTAGTATCACGTAGTATAGAGTATAGATACGGACGAACAGGCGGACGGCCATAGTATGGAGTGTGGAATGTGTCTTGGTAAGGAGCGCAATCTTAAATGGCGAAACAGTTTGAAATGTGTCCAGCGGATTTGATAAGCAACAAAACAAAACACACTCTCCTCACAAACGTTTTCGCCTCCGCAGCGCCATCTGAAGGCGCTGCTGCAGATTATCCGCCTAGGTGGCTTGACTGGAGTGGCATCCGCAGCGCCCCTAACCTACCCGATTTGGTGTCCACCTTTGGGACTATAAAGATTGCGCTCCTTTACTTCAACCCAAGGCCCAATTTTTTGACTCCATCTTTTACTTTTCCTGCAGTTGCGAGGTGTGCCAACACTGCATGTCTCCCGTAGCCGTCGCCGAGGCCAGAATATGCGGAGAGAACAGTTACCACGAGGAGTGTCACAAGTGCTGTTAGTATAGGCCCCGACCCCCGGCACGGATCTTTTCTTTTAATATTTTTATTTATTATATAAGCAAGCATTTGACCATGATATCACCTCACTTACCAGTGACGATGTAATCGAAGGTGAAACATGCTTACTTAGATAGTACCTGTTCACTCTCGACTTGAAAAGATCCAAATTATAACTATCGGGGAAGAGCCCGGCCGGTAGAGAATTCCACTCCTTAGCTGTTCGCATGATGAAGCGTGAAGCGAAGCGCTTCGTACGCGCGGGAGGAATATCCACAACATAAGGATGGAATCCAAGACCACGCCTAGTCCCGTAGTGACGAAATGGGAATGGTGGAATCAAATCAAACAATTTCCTCGTACACTCTCCAAAGTGTATCCTATAAAATACCGATAAGCAGGCAACTTTATGTCGGTGATCTTGAGCGGTGAGCGAAAGTAGAGGAGTTTTCTGCGCTTGTTAACGACTGAAGAGCCAATAAGCGTGAGCGCAGCGCGCACGGCATAGCGCCCGCTGCGTGCCGCGTCCAGAGGCCGATGAGGCCTTATTTTTGACTTCTGCGCATCGAAGGTCACCGCTCAAGTTCCGTACCGATGCATATATGACCTACATACTTACTTATTAGGTACATTATTCTTAACCCTTTGAACGCCAAAGCACTTTGATCATGAATAAAATGTAGGTATTAAATAATTCGTTTTACTAATACTACGGTGCTATTTTCATTGATTCACATGTATCGTCGAATATGATAGCGTCGAGAAGGTTAAGCATGGTCCATTTAAGGGCCTTATCACACTTGCGATTTGCGAGCGAGTTGAAAGCGATTTTCAATACAAAACTCGTACGCGGCGAACTCGCGGCGTGTTCGCCTCCATACAAAACTCGATCGCGAATCGCAAGTGTGGTAAGGCCCTTAAATTCAATCATTTATTCTCAGCAAATTGACTGTACTTACATACCATGGAGGTAAGCCTACCTATACTAGTTACATAACCCGAGCCTGCTCTGTAACCAAGTTTTGGGCCAGGTGCTGATCGGAGGTGAAGGGTTGTATCTCTCTTTGTCTAACATTATGATGAGAGATTAAGACAAAAAAAAGGTGAACGACAAAATTTGGTCACGTTTTTCAATCGTGAACGAAAACGACCTCGGGCTCACGTCTCAATTTTGATTAGAGCTCATTTTTTATTGTTCCAAATCAACACTACTCGCTCCAGATGTACCTATTATGTAATACCTCCATGCCACATATTTAAACTACCTGCAGCTTTCTTTTCTAGTTCATTGCTGAGAACAAGACAGCCAAACAGTGGTCAATGGGAGTAGTGAAGGTGCAAACACCTTTAACAACACCACAACTTAACTACTCTATTAAGTATTACTTACCTTCTAAGATAGAGCGGTGTCTCTTATCACAGGTGTCTTCGCACACTTAAAAAGAGGCATCAACCTGTTCTTACCTCTGTAATCTTTTTTACTGAAAGCATTTTGTATTTTTTAGTATTTGTAAGTATTATAAATCGTAATTTGCAGACGTCTGCAGTGAAACAGACCTGCACAACGCCGAGGTCTTCAAAGGGGTGATATTCTGTGTGGGATGTGCCAAACGCATCTTTCAGGGTAAGTTCTTAGAACCTATGACCTCACAGTTGTGACGATATTTTACCCACAGAATCCAGCTGTCGATTCTAAGCATGTTTTACTGTCACTACGTTTTACTCAATAACATATTCTTTGATTTGTCGCGTCATTGCCTTATATTTTAGTAGGCCTCACTCACTTGATACTGGTCAAAAAAACAGAAATTGGGTTGGATAGACCATTCACCTATCCTAGGGTTGCCATCCGTTCCGTATATTCCGTCCCGTTTTTTGAACAATCTATACTTACTAATTATACACTAGAGAGGGCTATGCTCGGGGTTTCTCTGCGTGATAGAATCAGAAATGAGGATATCCGCAGTAGAACTAGGGTCACCGACATAGCCCGAAGAATTGCGAGCCTTAAGTGGCAGTGGGCGGGGCACATTGCTCGCAGGACTGATGGCCGATGGGGCCGGAAAGTTCTCGAGTGGCGCCCGCGAACCGGGAGACGAGCTGTCGGTAGGCCTCCAACAAGATGGAGTGACGACCTCGTGAAGGTTGCGGGAAACCGGTGGAAGCAAGTAGCACAGGACCGGTCTGAGTGGCGAGCCTTGGGGGAGGCCTATGTCCAGCAGTGGACGTCTTTCGGCTGAAATGATGATGATGATGATGATGATGAATTATACACTTAGGTACCTACTGAAGGTTCGAAGCTGTCGGCTTTTTAATTTTAAATGACAAAAATTATTGAGACATTTGTTTGTCAAGTGGTAAAAATTGTGCCCCCACCGCTAACTTTTGAAGAGTGAAAAATTGTAAATGAATTTGGAAATAGACTACAACAAAGACCTCAAAAGAAAATTGGTTTGATCTAAATCGGTCGCATAATTTTTGAGATATGGAATAATTTTTGGAAGCATTTCGGTATCTACGGAACCCTTCATATAAGCAAGGCCAACTTGCACTTAGTTGGTTTATTTATTTGACGCTTATATTGTCCCGCATCAGTGTCGAATAGTTATGGCAACACTACCTATATCTGTACCATAGAAGAAGTACGGTAAACTTAGAATGACAACCTTCAAACAAATCAGCGTACCGAAGATGGCGTTGTGTAGGTAGCCTGGACACAAATTTGAACTCCATGAGCTACATCTAGATGGCGCTGTACAGGCGAAGTATGAAAATTTTAGGCTCCCTGGCTATTTCCGATGTACGCCGTATAATATAATGTAAGGAGATTGACAGTCATATTAAACACACTATCACCGGACTTAATCGCGTAAAAACTATTTATATTTTACCCCGACGCTGCTGAAATATGCTGATACCGTCACTTCAGTCTTCTCGTGACCACGGCCGTTGCATCGCGGCCGAAACGTCGGGGTAAAATATAAATAGTTTTTACATCACCTTTGGCCGTAAAGTGGGATTTTCTGCTCGCTACGCGGAGGAGAAAAATCTCACTTCTTGGCCAAGGCAAGACGTAAAACTTTTGACAAACCACGGGCGGTAATTCGTAAAGCCCCAGATCGCATATTTATGTCCCTCACCTTCGGTTCGGGCCACAGAAACCTGCGATCTGGGACATTTACGAATTCACCACCCTAGGTCTGTAATGTACTATTACGCGATTAAGTCGCGGTGATAGTAAATATGAGTGTATATCGCGAAGTTTGAGACAATGAGATTGACAGTCTTTTGTACGCAATATGCCTCTCCAAAAACGCAGGCTGCCTCGTCGGCCCGCCGGGCCAAGACGCGGCCGCGCGCCGCGCCCGGCG